>WFKH01011581.1:45178246-45209598 GCA_016163765.1 Magallana hongkongensis | reverse complement strand
TTTTCCCCAACTGGAACAAATACGATTTATAAAGAAAACCTGTGCAACTGAGATTTCATTCCTCATGCTTTTATTGCCTGACGTCATGAAAATATTCTAAAGCAGACCGTGTAGATGCGGCTTTATTGGGAAAAAAACCCCGTCAATCTCCTATACTTTGTCCCAAGATATCCTCGATTCACATTTTGCTTAATTACTCGATATTTATAAATACCTCAGGGTTGAAACGATATTCATTCAAAATTATTTCTTTTTTTTAAACACCCCCTCTGGCTTATCAGGTTTTAATACACGACCAAAAAATATAATGGGATTTTGTATTGCAACATATATTAAAACTACCCGGATGATTATACCGTTAACAAATTGTACTAGTTATTCGGCGTGACGTTCGAATGGAGAGAAAAAAATTCCCATTAGAAATCTCCGCAGGAAGTGTGTTTTTGATCCTGTTATTTTATACGATTGAAAATGATAATGTGTCTATGAAGATATCTTGGATATTTTCCCTTTCAACAATTTCAATATTGTACTTCTTTCACATGTACATGTATGTGTATTTTAATTAAGAATCGTCCAAATGTGACAGTACAATAACTTGAGACAGACTATAGCTGTTCCTTTCCTGTTATGAGAGAATGACAGAAATGCCTTTGATTTTGCCATCTCAATATAACAAATAGAATTTAAAACTTGACTGTTTTCTTTTCCACTCTCAATCTTACAATTATGTGATACTTTTCTGAAATATTTTTAATTGTCAATAATAGTTATGCACTAAAATGAAAGAACAAGACATAACTTCCTGAATATCCGCATTCCAATTAACGCGAAAATTAAAATTTATTTTTATATAGTAATTGATACATGCTTCCAATGGAATAATTTTGTTGAATCAGGCAGGATTTTTGGAAAGCTTTTACTTGTCATACTTAAGAACAATACTTTAATGCAGTATCCATAACAAGAGATCAATATTATAGTAAAAATGTATAAAATCTTAGAAAATTTTCTTCTCTACTCCCATATGTATTTGAGAAAAACTAATGCATGATTATGATGTCCGTGACACCCTCTACAAAATTTGTGAAATTCATGGTCCCTTGGACAGAGGTTCAGGTCCTGGGGGGGGGGGGGGGGGCATATGGCCATATGTGAAAATGTATTAAATCGTAGAAATTCTTCTTCTCTACTCCCATATACATTTGAGAAAAACTTAATGCATCGTTATCATGTCCATACAGTCCTCTACCTAAATTGTGAAATTTCATCACTCCTAGGTAAGGGCTTCAGGCCCTTGGGTAATGCCAAATATAGTCACATAGTGAAAATGTAAAAATTGAATATATTAAAAATGTAAAACATTGAATAATATTTTCTTATGCACTTTCACAGTCGTGTGAGATAAACTAAATGCATTGTTATAATGTTAATAATGTCCTCTTCTTAAATTGTGAAATTTACTACCCATGGGGCAGGGGTTGAGGCTTTTTATTTGTGTGGGGCTTTGGTTGACAAATATGGTCTTTTAGTGAACATGTATTTTTTTAGGTCACTTGAGTCAATCTTGTAACCTATTGCCGTTGGTCGTTAACAATTTTGCATTTTTAATTTCATCTTGAAAACTTTAATTCCCCGTGCATTGTATGCTTGTAGCAATAAACTGTATGAATGTTGTGTGCATTATACATGAAATTGTAAATATTATCAAAGATTGACCATTAAAGGCCAGCAGATGACAATTTTTGGCCCCTGAAGCAAGGGTTTAAATACTCCGAGAATCCTCTGACTCTTACAATCTCGGATTGGGGTTTACATTCCAAAATGAAACTTAAAATGCAAAAATGGGACTCCCTGACAGGTCCATCTAACGGCTATGGCACTCAGTTGACCTTCAAGGCCTGTGCGCCTCTTGTTTTATTTACAAGTCAAATATTAATAATTTATATTTGCATCGAACTTTTAGACAACAATTACTACTTTATCAAGAAAATATAGTTAAACTTTCAATAATGCAGAACAGGAATGGTTGACAAAAGAGTAAAGAAAAATAAAAACGCTGAAATCTTCAATTTTTTGGCAATTAAAAACATTTTACGTGAGAAAACTCTACGACCGCCAAAAATGTTTGAAGATGGTAATATCCGTGTGGGTCCATTAATCTCGAAAAATTAGCCACTTTTTCCTTCTTTGTCACTCCACAATAAAGTAATAAGGTGTAGATTTTGTATGAATGTCTCAGGATCAACATGTTTTATACCAGAAAACCAACCTCAAAGGTTCCTGTTTTGGGGTTTTATCTTCTGGATTTTGAAGAGACCTTTTTTCAAATTCAAAAAGGATCAATAATATATTGAATTTAATGAGATGATATATAACAAAGACAAGCAACACTGTCTTGAAAGTGCAAATCAAAATTGCGCTTGATTTAGATCGCTGGCTATACTTTTGTCTGGTATCTCGAATTTACCGTCTACAGACAAAAATGCCAGATAAGACACTTTTGATTAACTTTCATTGAAACTGCATCAACTTATTTGAGCAGTTCTGTTGTAATTTATAAAGTTTATTATACTTTTTCTTTTGTTTTCATTTTTTCAAACTTTTATGACAGGCGTTTATTATGAGTTAATGGACTATTTATCCATTTAAGTGAACTTTAAATTTGTCAAGGAAAGATGTTTATTGCTATATATATAAAGAAAATTTCCCATGCATTTACAATTAAATTCGATCAAAGGTTTTTCTCCATGCCTTAAGAATTGCACCAAATTTTACTTACCTCGTTCTTGAAGGCTAATTTATGTTTACTCATATAAAGGCATCACTGTGCAAATGTCGGTTTCAGGAACAATATGATAGTATCGTTTTTTTTTAAGTAAGGGGGGGGGGGGGGGGGGCGGCTACACAAAAAAGTCATGACAAGCAAAAATATGTAAATATATGAACTTCTAATAACATTACACATCACACTGATAATAACTTCTGATTGCAATCAACATTTCTATGATAATAAAATTTAGATTTGTGATAATTTTTAGCATAAATAGCGACAAATGATACTGTAAGTTCATTTCAAATAAAATATTATCCTTAATTTAGATAATTTATATACCCGTATCAAGCATAACATTTCAATTCTACCTGACTCAACAAAAACACAAATCAAGCAGCTCATGGACACCAACAATCATAGGCCATAAAATCAAATTTTACTGTTTAAATGGTCACGATTTTGGTCAAAAATTATTTTTTTCCGATTTTAATATTTACAATGCTTTGTTAAGGCATTTTTAATAGGCAACCAAAATTTGAAAGTCATTTGTTGAGTTATAAGCGAGTTACAGAGCTTACAGTTCTTTGCTATGTAAACAAAGCTTTGTTTTACATTTTGAATGTTGAAGTGAAAATTCCAGTTTTAGACCTAAAATAAATGTGATAAACGTTAGGAACTGTTTATATATGCTTTAAAATGAATAAGAAGATAAAGAATTTAGCTTGAAAAAGATTTTTTACTGGTATATTGAACCTATGTAAACAAAAACAGGGCACGAGCCTTGTTTACATGACAAAGAATTATGAGCCCTGTATCTTGCTTATAACTCTACGACTGACTCTCAAATTTCATTTGATCATTGGAAATGCATTCCTAAAGCATTGTAAATAATAAAAACAGAAATAATAGAATTTGTCCAAAATCGTGACTATGCCCCTTTAATACACTGTTTTAACATTTTTTCAACACATAGATATCTCGCTATTGATTATCAATACCGATATAGTTTACATGAATGTTGAAATTACCATTACACATGTATCATAAAAAATAGATTAAATTTCATCCATTGTTTTTAGACGGAGGGGCCTAAAACAGTAAATCAATCGCAAAAAATTGTTGCAAACAAACTATTGCATGAACTCAGAGAGTAGTTCGTTTTCGTGAAACGGCTCTGTTAATTGTAGTTTGGTTATGCTTTTCGGGGAAAATTTGTAACAAGATGTTTTATATTCAAAATTAACTTGTCTGAATACTTTAACCTTACTTATCTCATTTCAAGTTATGCATTTCCAAACATACATAAGAGCACCTAAAATAAATATAGCTAGTGATCCAAATTCAGCACATTTTCGATTAGACTTCAGTAAGCAGCATTCAATAGTTCAAGGGGTTATGTAACATTCAATTATGTAATCTAGCATCCTTCTTTAAGTTTATAATTGATCGGGGCCTGATTCAGTACACATCGTGGTACTATTCTTCTTTTACACGTTTTCAAGGACAATAAAGAACTATTTTGTTTATTGTGCAGAGTAAACGTTGTTAGTCTTTCATTTTCAACTAATTGGAAATGGAATTAAGGTTTTTCGTGTTCATTGAAAGTTTATAATTCACATATCATATTTCGCTTAGGAACAATGCAATTTTAACGTGTGTCGTTGAAAATTGAAAATGTTTGTCCATACAAAGTATATTTTATATTATATTCTTACATCTAAATTTAAGGTGACTTGGTGTTCCACAATTGTCTCATCAGATTTACAAATATATATGTACTAGCTATAGCTTTGAAAAACAGATATGTAAATGAAACATAAAATGTCGTAAGAAACTTCCTTCAGGGTGTGTTTTTAGGCATTAGTTGTATACGATACCCTGATGGAAAAAGGACGGCAGGGTTATTTTATGAATTTGCAGCATTGACGTTCCTTTTAAAAGGAAGTGCAACGTACAAATACATTACATAGATGTTTCAATCTTAAATACAATTAAACTTGCAAATGCACTATTTCACAAGCCTCTAAGGAATAGATAGCCGATTGACACATAAATGAAAATAAAATAATTTTAAAAGATGATGTACATGTGCTCTTTTCTCTTTAAACCTTAGGACACTTGTCAGAGTTTATTGTATTCACTATACGCATTTCATATGCAAAGATCAATTACTCGTTATATAGTTTTCTTCAATTTAAAATTCTTTAGGAATTATTACAATAAACATACAAAAAAAACAACAAAAAAAACAAAACAAAAAAACCCCTGTGGTTTCATTGATATTCGTATATATTCATAAATATTCGTTTATTTGATGAAAATCAAAGGATAAGTAAATTTGTGGCCAGTGATTCTTTCAATACAATAAGTTACTGTTATTAGAAATTGCACTTCAATGAAGATTTCATTTCCTGAATCAACTCAACAATTATATCCACGAAATTTGGTATTCAGCTAATATTGATAAACCAGAGTACCTAAAAATAATCGGTGTAAATGTTTGTTAAATTTCTTATACATGTATATATACTAGAATTGATAGTTTACAAGATCCACTTATCAACATACCGGTATACTATCCTGATTGTGCATCAGTATACGTTACTTAAGGTCAAGATCTAGTAAATGATTCCAGAGTGTCTTTTTGGTGCAAGAACCATTATGACGTCATCATTGATTTATTAAATATTTTTTCCCGTACTTTACGGCTTTAAAGGAATTATGTAGAAAATAAAACAGTTTATTGGCATTCCATATAAATTCATGAGAGAATTATTCCCGATACCTATATTCAATTTCACATCAATTTAAAGGGGAGGTCAAGAGCTTGTTTACTGCCGTTTTTTGGAGAGACTGTAGGCATTCTAGATATATTTCATAAGTCAAAAATGGACAAAACTCCGATATTCGTTACTTATTTCCTTCATATTACATAGAAATTGACAGTTAAAACACGTTTTTTCATTGTGTTTACCAAAAGTTTAAGCCCCGGTACACCCTATCAAACAAAGTTGTTGTTATGAAGCATCATTGAAAGAATTTATATCCAGGATTTCATAAACCTGTAGGCATCTTTCATTTACTAGATCTTGACCTTAACGGTATTTCGATGAAATACAACATGTATAAATCTCCATTCGTAGAGATGTAAAATCGTGAGAAAGAGTGTTATACAGAACACTGAAAGTTAACATTGGCCCCCAACGAACAAAATTATTAAGACGTTATACAACTATTTATCAATAATACAATGTAGCGTTTGCTTTCACTATAAATTCGCTATTTTTGTTTTTGTTTTTTTCAAGTTTTGTTATACAACTATTAATTGTATTTTATATATAAACCATTGCAGAATACAAATAAATCAATACATCATTTTCTCCCTTTCTCTCTCACTACCCTGTTTTTTTTCTAGCGTGCTGCAATTTCGAAAAGGAAAGCATTCTTGTATGGATCGAAAATCCAGGAAGAACACTAGGTGCAAGCGTATCAAAATAATTGTACTTTACAGTTCAGTAATAAGATGTTATTGCATTAAGATTTCCTACCAATCTCCAATCTGAAGGCGGACGTCTAGACGTTAAATCAAAGTACTGAAGTACTGACGGGAGTTGATTTTATCGATTCATATTTATTTTAAATCAACGATTTGTTGTTTTGCATAGCAAGTAGTTTCTTTTATGAATTTGAATTATGCACATGTTTTATAATATGAATACTCGGACTTTTCCGACAAGAATTTCGAGAAAACCCCATATAAAACATGTTGTGTAATATTTAAAGGGTACCTGCAGCCAAACCCATGTGAAACTTATGTTATAGAATGTATTTACCAGAATTTAATGCAAAAAACCGCATCGAAATCGGTGCAAAAATAACGGAGTTACCCCGCTTCAAAGTGGCTATTTTTACCTGCTTTGAGAAATCCAATCAAGAGAAAATAGAATTAGGCGATAACGAGGCTTCAGCGGAAGTGACGTCACGAGGTCAACAGGAGGAAAATTTCCATACAAAGCTATACAAAATAAATTCGATTTTACAGCAAAAATAATTGATATAGGTCTGGTGTTTTGACGTATTAAGTTATTTTAAGTATTGTAGATTTAGAAATTTGTATCCGTATATATTTTACAGTCAGATTTATTTTTTAAGGATTTTAAAATTTGCTATCCTCCTCGCCTCTTTACCGATGATTAAGATATCTTTAAACACTTGCATGGGCAGAATTTGTTCATTATTTAGTTTCTGAATACATAATATCACTTCACACGCGAATGATCCGAGAGATTGACACAGGTAAACAGGTTAACTAACGGAGCTACTGCTCCAGACACGTGTATATCTGGGGTATGTATACACATGGTACACATGCATGTCTGGTGAACAAAGGGGGTTTCACACCTCTAGACTGGTAAATTGATTTGTGTATAATAAGCTACTCAAAACCGAAAAATAAATTAGACTGTAAAATCAGGCGTTCATGAGCTAATACATGTGTATAGTCTGTCAATCAGACTATCAAAACGTAAGCACTAACCTGCTAACGTTCAAAATAAATGCCTTGATTGTTACTTATTTACTCACATTTAAAACGACAAAATTTACCATTCAGCCGCTTTAATCTTTTTAAAAATGTAATTAAGTAATTATTTCGGAAGTAATTATGTTGGTCATTAATTTAGTCTCAATTTCTTATCTAATATTAATAAAGTGCAACTTTCTTTCGAGCTCTATGGTCAGCAGTTAAATACTCCAAATAGCTTATTTATACTGACGCCGAATCATTATAAAATCTTTAAAAAAATTATGACAAAGGATGTAAATAAGTCTAAAAGAAAATTCCACTATCGTATTTTTAAAGAATACAAGACAGACTTCATCATGCAGCCATCTTGCATGGACTTTCGCCCTGATCCGTTTATAATTAATCCTGTGTTTATTCTATATGCATGCTGTTTTGATTGTTATTGGTTTGAAATTAGTATAAATGAATAATCGGGCGACATAGTGGTAATTTTATGTCTCATACGAGGAATAGACCCCGCGTTATAATGCCTTTTACAAAATATGTATTATTATCAATATTATTAATAATGTCATGGAAAAATCATCCCAGAAAAATACAAAAAATGTTTCTTATAACAATAGTGCTTTGATTGATTGTCATTTTGCTATATAGACTGTGAATTTATATGGAAAGTGTGTTACAAATTTGACTTAATTCATCAATCAAACAATTTTCCAAATTCGGCATTTTTGTACGGTAAAATACGAGTTTAAATTCAAACAACATTTTATTTAGTCATCCTGGGTTGAAAAGGAAATAAAAATACAGAAACAACTGTTCATATATCGATAAAACAATGCATGAAAACGAACAGTTTTCATACGATTTTCTTGTTTCTCATGTAGCGGCGTTGACTCCGTGACGTCACAGTTCATCTCGCGCCAAATCGGCTTGATTCAAAAACCGTTCAGGTGTGAAATTGGGTTTTCCACAAATATCTCGAAAAGTACTTATGCGATCGCAGTAAAATTTTCAGGATGATGTTTTTTCACATAGATCTCCATAATATCAAAAAATGACCGGCACTGCAGGTACCCTTTAAAGATAGAATTAATTCCACCAAACTACATGTACCTATCAATAATCGAAATATTTCTGAAAAATTGTATGGACCCAAGCAATAATGAACTCTAGTCTCGTTCAACCAGACGCTCGGCTGTCTCCGTTAATCTCCGACAAGCAAAAGAGACTCTCTGCTTGTCGGAGATTTATGGAGACTGCAGCCGAGCGTCTGGTTGAACGAGACTATATTGAACTCTAGCGTAGAAATACATACGACTACAGAAAATATCTAAATTGTTCGTACCATTTATAATCTGATTATTTTCAAGGTATTTATAAAAAAGATTCCTTGAAAAACAATACTTCAGAATACATTACATTTAATTTATCGATTATTTTCAAGAACTAAGTGTTGTCAGCGGTATTGATTTGTGCTTAAGTCAAAACACTGGCTTCCGGTTTGCCAGAGTAACTGCATAGGAGAGTTGAATAAAATGAACTCCGAAAAAATTAATCTTTAATAAAAGTTTAAATTAAAACTAAAATTACGTTGGTTTTTATTTTGACATTGAAAAGATGTCTATCTTTTATTTCCAGTATAGACAACTAAAAAGTTTGGGTGCTTTTGTAAAATTTAAGGATATGTTTCAAATTTCTGTTGACTGCTTCAGAGTAGTACAATGCAGGATATTCTAAAATAGATGCAAAGATCAGCCATTTCTGTGTGTTTTACGTAATCCACCGAAACAGACAATGCAGTACTGAGTATATTAACAGACTTTTGAGAACATATTTTGTTCAACAAAAAATGATCAATACATTTAACAATCCAATTAAAATTAGATCTTTGATCCGCTTCTAATAGATCGCTTTGTGTAGCGATCTATTAAGAGCAGATGAAGATCTAATTTTAATTAGTTTGTACATTTAATAAAAAATAATAATAAATTTTGGAAGTTTTATGGATATCAGAAGGAACCAAAAAAATGTATATGTGTCGATGCAAAATCGAAAGAGATTAAAAGGGAATCGATTTCAAACGCTGATATGTAATTCTTTCTTTGAATATCTAGTTAATAAAATGCATTGTTTAAGATAATCAACGAAACCAAAATAGTATATACACCCCACTCATTTGCATCTAGTAAGAATATCTATGGCATGAAAATGCATTTGACATTTAAAAGTTTATTCTTTAGCGTTGGATACGTGTTAAGCAAATCCGATTGGAGTACTAGACAACTTTATTCAGGCTTGGGGCGTGTCAGTCACTATATCCCTCCCCCTCATAAAACGCCGGAAAGATGATAAAAATATCGTTGTTAAGTCCCTATATATGATCTCTTGTTTAGCAAATAAATGAGAGTACGTCTTGTGAAATGGTGAAGGTAAATTTTCTTCTGTGTTGCGTGAATATCTGGCTAATGTCAGAAGCTATTTTATAGCCAAGTTCGACTTGTGTTACTGATCCAGCATTTTCAAATTGTCAAAGTCGAGTGTGCAGATAATAACTGACTGTTCTCACTTGAGAATACATGTTTCACCTATATTCACACCAGTTGTACAGATAGTAAATCTAAGTTTCAACGAGTTGGAGCATGGACCAGTTCCAGGATCCCTACCTGCTGGTCTTCAACTATTGGATCTATCCCATAACAAAATCAAGTTCTTTCCTAGATCAGCGTTCGATGGTTTATACTCGCTTCAAATCTTAAACATTAGCTCCAATCACCTGGCATTAGACGACAGTACTTTCTTTATTTGCAGATTTGAAAACTTTGTGGCATTTGGAGATGCAAAACAACTCTCGCATTTCTTCCAATCATTCGACTGATATGTACCCAGGACCTGCGTTACAAGCCTTAATGTCTCTCCGTTCACTATCAATTGACGGGCTGCCAAGTTATAAATTTGGTAAAGAGTTTTCAAAGCTTCAAAATTTGTCGCAAATAAATTTATCCAGTGGTTATTGCAATTTGAGTGTAAATGGACTAACTGAAACATACTTTAAAAACCTACCAGATTTGCAGGTATTAAATGTTAACAATTGTCGTATCAAATATATCCATAATAATACATTTTCTCCTTTACAAAACCTTACATACTTGGATATTTCCAATAATAACTTATTAACTTTCTGTGGTTTGAAGAATGCTTCAGATGGTCTTATAGGATTCTCAATCAAAATATTCAAAGCAAATCGAATATACTGTGCAGTAGGCAAATCGACATTCGTAAATCGAAAATTTTTCAAATCTCTCCGTAAAATTTCCTTGTAGGAACTATACCTTGATGACAATAAGATTGACTACGGGGAATTTAAGATTGCTGCAGAGCTATCAGTGACGCTCAGAAAATTGTCTCTGAATGGCAATAAACTCTCTCTAGGGCGCTACATCTTTCAAAACGTCTCTGACCTGATAGGTCTGAGGGAGTTGGATATTAGTTATCAGAACAGGCACATTACAGGACCATTTGTGGATCAATATAATTGCCATGATTACAGAGAGTCCAAAAAATGTGAGTGTGAAACAAATGCAGATTTTTTAACTGATACAACTTTTAATATCAATTTGATGTCACCAAATATCCAAACAAAGCCTACGGACGTGTATAACATGCAAGAGAAATCATGCGACCAACCGATAGAAATGATTACTATATTGCCACCGTATTTGACCTCAGTAAACTTTGAGTATTCAAAAGTCGGTGACAACATTCCATTCATGCATTTGATGTATGATCACTTGCATAGACTGAACTTGCGAGGAAATGCGTTTACCAGATGGATAGGTCCCGTATGCAATGCCACAAGTATGCGCTATCTTGATCTTTCAGAAAATCTCTGTTCTTATGTGTCGAAATCCTTTTTTAAAGAATTAATAGGACTTGAGACTTCTTGACAAAAATTATTTGGTGTATTCACTGAGGAACGATCAAAATGGTGACATCTTTCACTGTCTAAGAAATCTCCAAAATATAAGCATTGCAAACAACCAACTAGATGACCTCCCTAGAAAAATCTTTAATGGACTTATCAATCTCAAAGTGTTGAACCTCAGCACCAACGCTATAAATGATCTCAAGATTGACGTTCATCACATGAAAAAACTTAGCGTCTTGGATCTCTCACATAACTATATTCGCTTCTTTGACGGAAGGTTTACGTCAGAGATAGATCTAGTACCCTATAGTTCATTGTCTATAAGTCTAGGGAATAATCCATTAGAATGTTCCTGTCGCTCTCTGTCGTTCTTGAAATGGTTTCAACAGAAAACGAAATCGCATTCTGTAACGTTCATAAATAATCATTTGTATAACTGTTCGGATGAAAATGGGCACCTTTTAAACAATGGTTTTGCTCAAATAGATGCCGTGGTACATAAACTTGAAGTTCAATGTAGAAAAACTTAATGGTATGTGTTATTCATTGTTATATTTTTGACCTGCTTTGTTTTGTTTATTCTTAGTATTTTCATAATTTCTAGACACAAATGGAAAATTCGATATTTTATTTATTTGGCTAAACGCGAAATGTTCAAGAAAGGCTACGAACGTCTGGGAGACGATACTAATTTCAAATATGACGTTTTCGTCTCTTACGCTGAGAGAAACAGGTCTTTTGCTACAAAAGACGTCGTCAAACGACTTGAGGTAGAAGCAGGATTCAAATTTTGTCTTCACGACAGGGATTTTGTTCCTGGTACGGATATATCTGATAATATTATTGGCGCCATTCGTCATAGCCGAAAGATCATCTTTATAGTATCTTCCCATTTCATCAAGTCTGATTGGTGCATGTATGAATTCCATATGGCAAGGTATGAGGAAACAGTAGTACGTAAAAGAAACTGTACAATATTCATATTTCTTGGAGATATTCCTTTAAACGAGTTGCCTTATAAAATTGCACAAGTTAGAGATCAAACTGTCTTCGCTGATTTTCCACGAGATGCCAAAGAAGAAGCCAAATTTTGGAATGTTCTTTTCGACGCTGTAAATGCAGAAGCATAATTATGTTGTGAATTATGCTAAAAGTTTAGTTTTGGAAAGAACTATGACAAAGAAGTTGATATACCGAACGCTTCATACTAAACTCTCTTTGTAAATCCTTACCCAATGCAATGAAATTCAGACCAATAAAATCATTTGCAAACAATTTTCATAAGAGTGTTACGAATTTAATGGTTTTACATTTAGTGCATTTGCCTTTTTAAAAGATTTTACTGCAATTGTTATCTTGAAAAAAAGGGTATATTAAATGTTAATTTGTGAGTATGTAAAGATTGAATTACCTGTGCATGCAAGTTAGTGGCTGTTTTTTTTCTCTCAAAATTTACTTTTTTAAATTTTAGTTATAACTTTCGGGAGACACGGACTCAAAAAGGAAACAAAATAAGCACCGTTTATTGGACTCATGGAGTGGTTTACTCGATGATTATAAATTACAGGTTTTGGTTGGCTTTTTTAATTGAGACTAAGAATTAATTTAAATTTCAATCAAATATGTAAAATAACCTCTAATGTTTTGATCAAATTATTTTGAAATTTAGAAAAAGAAGTCTTTCAACTCTAGACATTTATTACATGTAATAAAATTACACAAGACACTCCAAATGCATTTAAGTGATTTAACAAACTTTAACTTTTGAAACAAGCGACTGAATGTCAGGTAAATAGATTAAAGGGGTGCAGCAGGTAATTTTACATAATTTACTAAATCATTTATTACATTTAAAAGACACCAGAGTCTGTTATCTACCGTGATCTGTGGATTATAAAAGTGTCAATTTATTTGCCATATACTTAAACTGTGTCCTTGTGATAATATAATTCAAGGTCATAATGAATTCATCAATTGTGTGCACAATGTCCTTACGCATTTTAAAAGGACGATGGGTGCCACTCAGACGGTTATGAATCAAAATTGTAATTGCCATGACTCCTATTGAAAAAAGCTGTAAATTTTTTATGAGCCAGCAAAAGCATTTAACGTTCTTATAAGAAAATAAAACAAATTCCAAAAACAATCCGTTTGGGTTATTTTATTCATAAGATAATATGTACACTCTTACACATAGTGTATACAATTATAGAAACATAAAATAATTATAATATCATAATTATAATATACAACTCAGTAATATTTAAATTTTAGAAAAAGTTTGAAAAACATGTCTACAACTATTGGCCGTACAAGTAATGATCTAGGTAATATACTATTTTAGTTACTAATTGTTATGTTCAACCCTTCTGGCGTATTTGAATACCCAGACCGTGGATTTTGTGTCCCCTACCCATAAGTGTCCTTCTTTGTCTAGTGCTAATGCGTTTGGTCCACGAATTCCGTAGTTTTCGGTAATTAAAAACCCGATGAACTGCCCGCTTAAATCCAAGAGATGTATCGCATGGTTGCTCCAGTCTGCAACTAGGACATGACCATGTTTGTCCGACACGATGCCAAATGGATTAAAAGGCTTCTTCATCCGATAATCCCTTTGTCCAACATATTTGTTCTTTACGAAACCATCGAGGGTAATTGTGGTCGTATGAACCTCGGCTTCCTCTCGGTCAGACACCACGATATCTCCCAGCATATTTTCGTGGAGACGATAAGGGGCAGTAAAAATGGCGCTGAATCCATCGTCTTCCAGCATGTCTATAATTTTTCCCGCCTCGTTGATGCGAATGATCATGCGTCTTGAGTTCGAGTTCCGGGTGGTTACGTAGCTGTCGACTGCGCAGACAAGGAGCTCATTTCGTTTAGTGTATGTCATCCCACCAGGGTACAAATCAAGTTTCACAAAGTCTGTCTGCTTCAGGTCACCATCTAATTTTATAATTTTCTTGTCGTCGTAACTGGAGACTAAAATGTCGCCGTTTGGTTTGGTAATGATATCATCGATCTGGATGTCTAGTTTAACTGTTCTGAGTTTCTCCCCTTCTCTTGAGTAAAGATGCATTTCCTGAGTACCCCATCCGTTGCATATCCAGGCTTCCCTCTCTGAAAGCGGCGCTATAGCGTGTATTGTGTCTATGTGATTTGCAACCTTGAAGCTGTACATGAGTTGCACGTCAAAGTTCAATGCTATCCTCAGCCCCCATGGAATTGGCAACATGGGCAATTTTATGTCGGTTGTGTCGCATGATCCGAACATCTCTTCTAGATTGGAACCGTGTGATTCTCCAACGTGGAAGTTACTGCTGACAGCGGGTGTCAGCCCCACCTGTGGAATCTCCTTGTCAGCGTGCTTGAACCTGTTCTGTAGCTTCTGACACATCAGTACCACCTCGCTGTCACTCCCGAGGTTTATTGCTTCTTCTGCTGACTTCGTTATGGTGGATACGGAACGAAGTGTATTTTCGATGGTTTTAATGTGGGTGTCTATTCTGTTGAATTCGTTCTTTACCTTTCCTTCCACCCCTTCTACCAAAGCATTGCAGATTTTTTGAAGTTCTTCTTGTATGTACTTATAACGAGTTTTGATTTCTTGAACGGTTTGTTCGGCATAGTCACCCAAAAGCTTTTTGGTTGAGGTGAGTTCATGGAGGTAGTCTTGCAAGCAAGGGAGGTATTCGTGCATACTCTGAATCATTGGCTTCACTTTATTTCTCTTCTCTTTTGCTCCCTCTACAATGTTCTTGTAACGATGTCCCTTGTGTTCTGAAACTTTTGTGACGCAGTCTTTGCAAATCGGAGTTTCGCACAAAATACAGTAGTATACTGTTTCTTCGTTGTGTTTTTCACAGAAATGCCTATGTGTAAGTTTTGTAACGCTTTTCGAATCTGGTGCTGAAAGCTCTACCACGTGATGATCACGTGTCTCATTGGCTTTTGAATGGCGGGAAATGCAAGGCTTACACAAATTACTATTACATTCCAGACATCTTGAGTGAGCCTGCTTCTCGCTTTCTTTACAGGAGTCGCACTTACTGTTAGTTGAGAACACCGCACTAGCTTGAATGGCCCTGACGTAGAAATTCTGGTGAAGTCCCTTGACCCCTGCCTTGGGGATATGGATGTCCATATGACACATCGGGCATGGGAATGATACTTTAGAGTGGGTGCTGTGTACGTGTTTCTCCAAACACTCGCAGCAGTAAGTATGGAAACAGTCCAGAATACGTGGATCGTTGTATCGTTTGTGGCACAGTCCACACATCAAGGGGTCAGAGCTGGAGTCTGGAGGGTCCGCCATGATGGTACGTCCGTCCGTCCGATTCCTGTTTTAATCCTCTACACGGGCGGCGTTCTACACAGTCTTGAGTAACGCAAACACTGTAGGAATGTATTGATTAAATTAATCACAGCTCAAATGATTTTGCATTTTAAACACTGGACGTGATAAAAACCAAAGGGCCCGTTTAGGGTGAAGAAAAATCAGCACTTTAAACTCCGTGTAACGAATACGTATTCTAAAAATGATTTTTAAATCAGTGTTTACTTATTTCCATGGCTGTATCTCTTTAAATGATCAAAAAGCATAAAAACCAATCCAAGGGATAGAATATTCTGAAACATTAAAGAACATCGCCCCGCCATGTGTCGTCTGTACATGTATAGCTTTAAAGACCCTAATCGGTACGAGTCAAAACGCGATGAAAGAAACCCGCAGATCTCCAGTCTGCATTTCAAGTCATTGATTTTTTTAAAAAATTCAATATACATTGGGCTTCCCTAAGTAAATAAGCTGAAGTCAGGTATTTTATCTTGTTGAAGATCTATCAAAAAGCTATTGCGCAGTTTATAATACGGGACAGCAATTGAAAAATTAAATTTTGTACAAGTTTAAAAATCATCAAAATTTAGTTTTAATTATATTTTTAAAAATCTTTTGCGACTCTATAAATATTTATATAAGCATGTGTTCACTAGTACATATATTCTAAAACTTGAGGTAAAATGGTGGATTGGGTTAATTCACATAATTTATTGATTCGGATTAAGAAATGGAAAGGTTTTGTTTCATGGGCCTTTATCAGGGGTCAATTTGCGAACGCGGGGCTAAAGCTGTTCTTATTTTGCAAGTTGATACAATGTACTAAAACCTTTGGATTGGAATCGTTCCAATACCCAGCCATCTAGTGCATGTAGAGTGAATGCTAATTCTCCAAGAAGTATATATTTAAAAAAAAAATGATGAAACTTCTAACAACTTTAGTTGGGTGGATAATCTAGTAGACATGTATTTAAAACAAATAATCTAAATATTTAACTGTAGATTTCAATTCAATTTTTGTTTTTTTACTTAACGGCATTTATAAAACAACAGGCGGGTACATGTAGCAAAGAGGGGAGGTGCGCTGGCATCCCCACATGTGTATTTAGAGAAATAAATTTGGAAGAAACTGACCACCCCTCTCCCCCTTAACTAGGACAGTGTTAAAAATAATAGGGAAAATAGCACATAGATCAAAATTTTAAGATGTGACGCACACCCCCATAGATTAGGATTTTGAAGATTGGCGTCGTTTCCCTTTTTGATGTTGGGTAGGTACCCCCCCCCCCACACACACACACACACACACTTTCAAAAAATGTGATTGTATGCTATAAAATTATATAGGCCTATAGCGTTTAACCTGTTACAAACCTCTTTTTCTTACATTGAAAAAAAAGTCTCTTACATACAAACAGACTGGTACAGAGTTGGCGAAATAGAGTGGAAATTTACAGGACAATGTGTCCTGTAAATTTTCAAAATTTGCAGGACATAACAAAAATCTTCCGGACAAGTAATAAATAACAGAAAAGACACATTTTACATTTTGAGACATCTTTTTTAATGTGTTATTTTGTTCTAATTCTTCTTCTTCTCTATGTTTTCTAGTTGTTACAAATTTTGTATATGGTATACAAAACATCAATTGTTTCTCGTTGTCATAGCTCAACCACTTTTGTTCTTATCCCAAATTTGATTTCAATATAATCTGTGAGGGACCAACCTAGAGCGAAATTTTAGGGAGACTTCACTTCTCCCTAGCAGAAAAATAGGGAGAAGTTTGTGAGAAATTAGGAAGACTCCCATTACTTGACAGCAGCATAACTCTTATGATGATATAAACAGATTCAACCTTTAATAATATAGAATACAATAGAAGCAAGTCAATAAAAAATAAAACAACTGAAAATTAAAAAAAAATATCCAAGTTATCAAATTTATTTATTTTGATTTATTTATACATTTTATAGATGAAATGTTTTGTAATTGTGTAAGATAAATGACAAATAAAATAAGTTTCTGTACTTCTGTGTATTTTGGAGGTATTAGTCCAACCCGTTGACCCAATTACAACAGTCTGTTTAATTATAAAGATAACTGTCAACAAACGGTTTTATGATTATTTTAGCATTAATTTTTGCTGAGTTATTAACTAAATACAAATTACCAACTAATTGTAATATCAACACCAAAGGTAATAAACATCGGTGGTACAGTATGTGGTTGCATCACCCGTATGTACAACCCCCTAAAGATAAGACAATCTCGAGGTAGTAATCACAACAGGGGTTAACTGAGGCTGTGAAAACGTCTTTAGAATTAGTTAATTATCATTTTATTGCCTTTGGGGTTAATTTACACGATTGTGAACTCATAATACAGGGTGACTTCAACTTCTCTTTCGGAGGAAATTCCGGCGAAGTTACCGATCAAAACCGACTATTTTGCTTAAGTTGGTCCTTGTGTTTAAGTAATTTTTGTTATCATAATTTTATTAAATAACACCAAAACAAGTTTTTGGACTCTCAAATTCTATTAATTTCCAGTTTAGTATTAAATATTTACCGGAAAGGATGTCCGACGTGGTTTCAACTTTTACCAGACATCCATAAAATCTATTGGAAATCGCCGGCAATCCGGCATATTTCGCCAACTCTGCTGGTATGTGAGCACCATATACATGATTGCAGAACAGAACTCTTCAATCTGGAGGTTATTTTGGTGTAACTTCCGCTTCGAGATATTCGACAACAAAATTTGTTATTAATCACTTTAGATTGTTTTGTGAATATTCTGTGAATACAGCTTAAAATATATAGGATAGGCTGAATGCAAGGATGTCCTTTTCCTGGAGCATATAATAGAAGACGATATAGATATAGGCATCCGGGTAAACTATATCTTTTAGTTTAAACTCTACATTTGGATAAAACATCGTCTTATAGATAAAAAATAAAATTATATTATAATTATTGTTTTAAACTTTTGATTGAATCAACAGAGTGAATGTAATCATTATTCTTTGCATAATAATGGAGTGAAAAAAATACTCCAAATTTGAAATTACGGATATAAAATTCAGCACTTGCATTGTGAGGTTTTCATACAGGAAACGTGAATCACATGATGAAGGATTGTGTATTGATCAATGATGAGCTCCTCTTTATTTAATATCATAGAATGATGTACAATTTTTTTACAAATATACAAAAAAAACCCACACAAACCACTTGAACCTTACATTTTGATTGTCTTATTGGAAGAAAATAACAATCAAACTTCCCAGAAGGCAGAACAGCAGAAGTGATTTTTTTTTTTTTAAATACACAAATTTATGTACTAGATGGCACGATTCCATTGCGTTCTTAATATAGGAAATTGCTTTAAATAACCTTTTCTTCAGTGTTTGAATTAGAACATATTCAAGATGTTGGTAAAATAGTGGAATTTATGGAGGATCTGTTTAGTTCCTACTTCCTGTTTATTGAGATACACAATATTATTAATTAGTTCATAAAAAATCAATAATATGTGAGTCGGTAGCATGAGTTCACACAAGCACAAACAAGGAGTAGATGTCTTATTATATTACTTTTTACAGGTTTGACAGATGAACTGGTAAACAATGACGTCACGAAGTGTACTGACAGTGACAGAGAGTGTTGAGCAGTCAGAAGGGGAGGGAACCATCATCAAAAGATGCCTGGGTGAAGATGTGGTAAATAATTGTTATTAGATTTAAATAACTGAAATCAAAGGAGGAATTCTAAAAGTTTTTTCTGTAGTATATGTATTTTGAAGAAGAAAAAATTAATTTGCATAACTCTTCCATAAGGTCTTGTTGAAATCTCTTTTCATATGTGCTCTCAACAACCTACAACCTACAATGTAGGTCTATATTTTCAAAGTCACAACTAAATGTATACAAAGCATCTTGTCTTCATTGAATCTTGCATTTAATAACACTTTCTTGTGTTTTTAGTCTGATACAGTTGACCCATTTCTAATGTTGGATGAGTTTATAGTTAACCCACCAACAGGATTTCCAGATCACCCTCATCGAGGATTTGAGCTCGTGAGTATATAATGCCCTTCCATCTCAAATACTACTTCATAAGGGATTTAAATGAATTATGAACTTATGACAACTAGAGCTCGAAATAATTAATGCCCAAGTGGTCTTGGACCAGTTATATGAATATTAAAATTATTTTATTGAGCAAGAGAAAATTCTCAATGGACCAGTAAAAATTGTAGTTAAAAGATTATTTCTAGCCCAGTTTTAGAGACGCTTATTGTACAGATATATACAAACAAATTTTTTATTGTCTTTATTAAAGGTGTCATATATCTTACAAGGCACTGGTCAGCATGAGGATTTTATGGGACACAAAGGAAAATTGAAGACTGGCGATGTTCAGGTGATTTATACTTATAGCCATATACAAGTACATGTATAATGAATCAATGGTATCCGTAGGGAAAAGATTTCGTTTATATTCCACTAACGGTGTTTATCTTACCATTTAGCAACATCTGTTTTCAAATTTGGTCATTTTTTTAAGGTATATTTTAAAAATAGTACTGTTAGTATTTTGCAAGAGAGCTGTGATTATTCATAATTGAAATTTCACCTAATGATGGATAGATATACAGTTGCGTACATTTTTTTTCATCTCCTGAAATTTTTTTCAACACGCATGTTTTAAGTGGTTGACTGCTGGACGAGGCATCATACACTGTGAGTGGTCGCATGGTGAGGAGAAAGCCCGTGGCCTGCAACTGTGGATTAATCTTGCCAAGAAAGAGAAAATGCAAGAACCGTCAATCCAAGAAATGGTTGCAGAAAACATCCCTGTTTCATCTAAAGAAGGAATAGAGGTCAAGGTCATTGCTGGAGAGGCATTTGGTGTCAAGGTTCTCTTCTTTTTTTTATGAAAATCATGATAAAAGCAAATATGGTTATAAATACCTAGTAAATCAGAACAGCCCTTATGACAGATGTAACATTATTTTGAATCATGCTTTTTAATTCCTTTCAAATTGACAGTCAAATGGCACTTTATTTTATTATAATGCCATAATATTAAATGGTTAGCTGAATTAATATGACTAATTCTGATTAAGTTGTATCAAAAGTCATATTTTTGCTTAACCAGCCATCCATTGTATGTACACGTATTCATAGTATACTAATATAAATAACTAACATAGCAAGGAAGTGGAAAGTTATCAAAATCAGATTATCTACCTTTGTTGCAGTCCAAGATCCGTACTAGAACTCCTACCCTTTACCTACATTTTACAATGAGTGAGGGAACCACGTTGAATCACCCCATCCCCCAGGGCTGGAACAGTTTTGTCCATGTTCTGTCTGGAAAGGCATTATTTGGTAGGCAAAAGAGTATTTAACCTGCAGTATCATATGTAACTACTAATGTTTTTATTGTAACAGAATTTGCAAATGCACTGGCAAACATTTTGGCATAAAATTAGTTTAGCACAATGTGGTTCTTCCTTTTTCCATAGGTTTCTATGTATCATTTTAAATTGTGTACTATACAAAAAATTATTCTCCAACCAAATTAATGGAATTTTTTTTTTTAAATAGTTCAGCTATCTTGCATTTGTTGCTTAAAATTTAGGTTTGAGTTTTAAAAAGTTATTTTTTTGCTCATACATATTTCAGGCCCCGAAAACAAAGAAAAACTAGTTAAATCAACTCAAACTGCTATTTTAAGCTCAGAGGGAGAATGTGTGAAAGTGCAGAACCAGGTATATATTCATTTCATTATTTATCTGCATCTGAAATTCTGAATTTTGAAATTTTCTGTATTATGTATAGGAAATTTATGTGATGTCTCTATTTTCAGTGGTCTGATCCCTGTAGCTTTATTCTCTTGGCTGGGCAGCCATTAAATGAGCCCGTGGCACAACAAGGTAAAAGAGTGATACTTTAGAATTCTTTATTATATAGAGTGATATAAGGTATGAAAATATAATATACATGTATTTTGCTAATTACATGTAAATGTAATTTTAGGAAGAATTAAGTTTCAACGTTAACATTCAATTAAATTTCAAAAATATTCCTCCATTATTCATTAAATCTTTGCAATTTTTTCTGTGTCACAAACATACAATATACTATGACCATTAATTTCAAAGGATGGATATTTTGTCATTTTGCATTTGTAATGTGTAGATGCCGACCATTTTGTAATTTAAAAAAAAAAAATTCACTGCATGTGAAATATCTTTACTATCACCATCTTCCTTAGTCATTTGATGTGATATAGTGCATCTTCTGAAGTCAAGGGTTTCTGATCCGCTTCTTTACTTAAAACTTGTCCAATACAGTCAGTAGATTAGAATTAATAGAAAAAAAAATTTTATTTTTTTTTGGGAAGGGGGGGGGGGGGGGGGGGGGGGGGGTGGGGGGGGGGTTACATGTACATTGTAAATTATTATGGAGGCTAAGTGGTCAACAAATTACACATCAGATCTACCTTAAAATTTGAAATATGATATTTTTAGCCATAAACATTTTTCTATGTAAAGAAAATATCCAAGTATTTTAGCTTTAATATTTGAATATTTTATATTCTTCATACAGGACTCTTTGTCTTAAGGAGATTAATATAGTCTAAAAATGGCAACGACCATTTAGCCCTATTAAATAAATCTTTGTGATTTTTTTTTTTTTTTGTAGGTCCATTTGTGATGAATACTGAAGAGGAGCTCTTCCAGGCAATGGATGACTACAAGTCATGCACCAATGGATTTGAGAGGGGGCGATCCTGGCAATCTTCCTTCTTACAAAGCAGTAGCTGATTCCTCACTATAGTCCCAATATTGTATTTTGATCTTTTTAAAATATCCAGTTTGATTATTCCTTTTTTTGATACATTCCAACAGAACCAATAAGAACTGATTAAGAAAGACTAAAGAAGTTTTAGTGAAAAATATTAGGTAGTCCAATTGCGTTTTTAAAAAAAGTAGAGGGGAAGAGGTCTCCTTGCAAAATAAAGTATTTTTAGATACAAAAAAGTTAATAACACATGCATGTTTATTTATGACAATGATTTAGATTGCATGTCAGATTTCTGAAGAGCATAAATGAAATTTTGTGCCAATTAATTTTTTTACATCAATTACATATAATTATTATTTTTTTCTTGGGCTTTAATCATTTGAGATAATATTTTTTCAGTTGTAATTATACTCTTGTATTCATTTACAGCAAGCCAGCAAATGTACTGTGGTTTTGTCAATAATTGTGGGCATCAATTTTCTTAGATTAATTGAAAATTACAGTTGCAAGGATATGTGAATCCGTGGTCAATAATCCTGCCAATACAATGTTATTGGAAATTGCGCTTCAATGAACATTTAGTTTTATGGATCAACTGAACAACGAAATCCATGAAAAATGGTGTTCAACAAATGTTGATGAAACCACAGTAATGGCTTTTATTAGTATAAAATTTGTTCTTGTTAAAATTGTGTTTTTAGTAATTTATTCAATTACTTTATTTTGGCTGAATCTTTGCTAACTGGTTCTCGGAAGATATGATCTGGCTTCTTATATGTTGTCAGTCATGAAAATTTGGTTCATTTCACTTTCATTGTTATCTAGCAATACATATATAACTAGTTTAAAATGATTCAAAATTGTTCAATATCCCTTCATTATACATTGAATACCTTAATTAAATGCCAGAAGGATATAATAAAAAATTGGATGTGTATTAAAAAAACAGAAAGAAAAACAAGTTGCATTAAGAAAACCAACAGTTACAAATATTGTACTGTTATTTACCGGTACTATTGTTATGAATTTTATATTTTAACATTCTCTGGAGAAATTTTTATACACACAGGTATAGATGGTCCCAATATACAGCCATATAATTGAAATATTTATTTTGTATTTCAAATGTACATTTTGAAAAACTGCTGCTATAAGACCATTCTCTCTTGGTTTTATGAGGATGAACAGGCCTTGATGAATTAGGACAAAGTGGATTAATTTACTATTTACTAATATTTAGTTTTTATCAATTGCTGATTTTTTTTGTACATATACGTCTTCTCGCTTGTGTTCCTATGTGGTGCTGCCACTTCGACAAAATTGTTTCTTAGTTTTTCTTAGCTATTCCAAGCATAATCATGCTGTGTTCTTTTCCAGGCCCTGTCTTATCAATCTTTTGCAAGGTCTGGGAATTAAATATCAGATTGGAAGCTTTTTTTCTGTTTTATACTAGAAGCTTCTTCTTTTTTTTTAAATTTATTTTGCACACGTGTTCCAACAATTTTCATACAGTTTAAAAAGGTTTTATGTTTATGCTCTACGTCTTTACAATTTCGTGTCTTGTTTTTTTATTTGATTTATTATTCTTGAAATTTGATTGCTACTGTATAATTTAGTTATATGCGTATATTATATTATTGCAATCTTTATTGATATTAATTCTTTTTTGTTGTTTTTTTTTTCTTTGTTTTTTAGCTCACAATTTTTTTTAGTAGAATGTCCCTAGTCAATGAAATTTTAAAAGTTTGATGTTTAGTGAACTTATAAGTGAAAGCGTATATTTTCTCTAAATTTGTAAATGATATGCATGCCATTAAAAAACAGACAAAAATCTAATATGGAATGCATCAGTAATAATCTTTTTACCCTACCTCCATGATGATCTAAGTATATTTTGCATTATTTAACATTTGCAGAAAAAGTTAACAAGAATCTATATCGCTTCAATTCTAAATGCAAATTTTTGTAAGCGCTAATTACTATAACAATGAACCTTATTTTTATTTCTTATTGCTGTCTTAATTAAGGTTATATACTTGTAAAATTGCAGTAAAAATTCTGTTGTTACAAATTTAAGTCTGATAAGAAGTGGAATATAATCGATGTATATATGCATGTTATTCATGCAGATGATGAATGTTATGATTTTTACACACGATTGTTTTGTTGGTTCATGCATGTATTTATTGGATCTTGCATAGCACTGCGATTTTCGAGATAAGAATATTAATGATGAATAAATTTTAAAACAAATACTATGGAAATTCAGTTATGAATTGTGTTATTGAACATTTATAAAGTTATGTTTCAACACATCTATGACCTTGTAACATTATTATAAATGCTTCAAATGATGCACATGTATGCTCAATGAAAAAGACTTAGCATTATATGAACTTTTTTATTCTATATTGATCAATGCGCATGCACTGATTGTGTTTACCGGTAGTAATAAGTCAAAAGAGAACAATTCTATAGATATAAAGAGAATCAAATGAGCTATTCTTGATGCAAGTTTCATTACCAAATTTGGTTTCTTCATCACACTTAGTTATAATTAGTTAGGATTTGAAGAGGGTTTTTTTATTTCACAGTTTGTTTTTGTAACCGGGTTTTTCGTAGGAAAAATCCGGTTATTGAAATGGTAAAAATGGTGGGCGGGTGGGTAGGTGGGCAGCTGCCAAAAGAGTACCCCTATTGTACAGATAACTCCTCCTACAGTTTTTGTTTTGCAGATCAATTGAACATATATCAGAGACATGCATATTACTTGGATTTTGATTTTTCTTAATTTACGCAAAAAATACCAGCTGTTGAACTTAGTCATTTTTTTTTTTTGCATAATATTGCATATAGAGTAACATTACGGTAACCCTTATTGTACTGAATAATCAAAGAAAGCATTTTATTGTTTATATTTACATCTTTCTTTTAACAAACTAATAAAATTGTAAAAAGTAAGTAAAATTAACTGTTAATGTACATCAGTACGTTAGCTAAAAGAAACAGCCAAATCGTCTCTTTTGGGAATTTGAGTCCGATAACATAATGATTATTTCGTGCAGTCCGTGATTTTTCTTAGGTCGCTGTAGGTTTCGACAAATCGATAAACGGGGCGTGTATATTTCAGTCCTGTCAGTTTCTATAGAGCTATGAATTAACAATAAGTTTCCGTAAGAAATAGAGGGAATTATACTGGGTAGATGTAAATATTTAATTGTAAACTTGATAAAATTCTTAGCTAAATCTTCTTTAAATGATGGAAGTACATGTAGGCTTGCAGTATTTTTTTTTTATATAAAAGAAAAAAATATCTAGAGAAAAATTGCAATTAAATACGGGTTTCTAGCAAAAAATCTTCTTATTTTTGAAATATTAAAAAATTGCTTAGTACCAACAATTTAAAACAGTGATATGATGTTCTCTCATCAACATTGAAATCGCAATGTGTCTGATACCACCTAATATTATATATATATATACCTTGGATGCTGAATCTGAGCCATAGGTTTCGGATGCTGGAGGAGGTTAAGGTTATTGGAGCTGGTTTAAGTTTTTGGAGCAGGTGCCCTCTGATGATTATATCTTAGTTATTACTGGTCCTAACTTCACCAAACTTGCATGGATGGTGCGTCTTATGATACTTATGCACTTGACAGGCTTGAATGCTGAATATGAGCCATAGGTTTCGGATGCTGGATTAGGTTAAGGTTTTTGTGGTGGCTAAAGTTTTTAGAGCAGGTGGCCTTTGATAGACAAATCTTAGTTATTATTGGTTCAATCTTTATCAAATTTGAATTATAGATGATGCATCTTGTGATTTTGATGCACTCCACAGGCGTGGATGCTGAATCAAAGCCATAGGTTTCAGCTGGAGGAGGTTTAATTTTTGGAACAAGTCACATGTTTTATAGATAATAGTACTATTTCAAACTTGCATGGTTGATTGAACTATAAAAATGAATCGCAGAGGCAGCTTCAGATAATACAGAGCCTGATCTCCATTATCAAAGATGCTAAAAAAAACTCCTACCTCACTCAAATTTGCTTGATAGATGTGTTAATTTGCTCTTAAATGATATAACATGTCTCCTCTGATATAGTATTATATATGATATGATACACTATTGTATTATATAATACAATATCATATAATATTATATTGTAATAAGTTATATGATACGATATGATATTGTTTCAAATTTTTTGTATATTATGATATAATATTGCATCATATGATATTGTTATATATTATATAATAGGATGCAATATCGTATTTTATTTTAGTGTATTGATAAACATTGTATCATACAGTATGAAATAAACATTTGATTATCAAACAATTTTTAACATATGATATACGATATTGTGTCAAACCACACTAAAGTATCCATGAATATCCACGATCATTATGATTTTCCTATAATATGGTAAAGGTGGTCTATCATAAAGGTGATGCCTCGTAAAAGTGATGCCTCGTCTCGATGAGCTTATGTTGTAATCTGTGATTATCTAAGATAATTTTTATTTCCAAATTCTGGGCCCTTTTGGGCATACAAAGGTGCATGTAATAACAAAATAAAAAAAAAATAAAAATAAAAAATAAAATAAATACAACTATGTTTTGATCAGGAAAAGGAGTTGGATCCAGGATCCTATTATGCAGGATACTTAAAGTATTCTTTTGATAAATAGAGCTATAGTTTTTAAAAACAGAAAGATTGGATACTAGTTTAAACATTGAGGTACTATTTTTTTTTTTTTACCACAAATTACAATTCTTGCATTAAATATCTTTCAACACGTGGACACCGTATAGTTATCTTTGGTCAACTATATATTCATTTGCAATCATATCATCAAGGCTACTCATGCAATAGTCTTTTATAAGAGTAGTTATTTATGAGTAAAAGTTATTTACGCACCCTTGGATCCACCCTTTCATTTATGTTTATGCTAGTAGGTTGGAACTCTCTTGTGATAGGAAACAAAATATGTCAAATGTTTTGTTTTTGGTTGAAAATACTCAAATAGAAAATAATCTTTTGGTAGTGTCATTAGCGTAAAAAAAAAAGTATTTTCAGCTCTTTCCATGATCCAATTATGACATTTACATCAGAAGTAGACGGATATAAATAGATACGGTACGTGTTACGTACAATAAAGTGCTGTGTCACTGCAATGTTCCAAATTTTAACAGTTGATTTGGCTAATATTTAGAGCATAAAGAAGCTATTTACACGGGATGCATGCAATATATTATTCAAAGTTGTCGGTAAGTATACATCTAGACAGTAGAGTAGCTTTTAAAAAAACTTCTGTGTTCGATCACAAAGTGAAAGTAGAAATTCTTTACAGAATGAGATGTAAAATGATGAAAAATATTGATGCTCTACGCATATAAATCATAAGTGTTCATAGCAATTTTAAGAAAAAACATATACATGTGTCTTCTTAAATTTCTTAATTTTAGAATGGTGTTTAGATACAGCCCACAATTAGTTACAATTGCCCTCTCTGCCATACTTGGGAGTTGTAAAACAACTACTGGTAGTCTTAGAAGACACAGCTGCTTGCTCATAAATCCACTTCTTCATCGTAGTAACCAGAGGTGTTGGATTGGAACACGATTTCTGTCCACCATGAAGGCTAAGACCGTTTTGAAGGCTGTTCTCTCTGTAGAGCAGGATGAGGGTGTTGGAGCTCGAGTCAGGCGGAGTGTAGGAAGGCCAGAGGTAAGACATATTTTATTTAAGGAATGAATTCAATATTTATTAGTTTTATATGATATAAAATGATTTGGGGCAGTTTACGCTTTATATACCTCGAAGCGGTTTATATAAAAGCGTAAACTGTTCCAAATGTTTTATATCGTATAAAACTAATAAATATTGAATTCATTGCTTATAATTTAATTTTTTGCTATTAACGAGGCCAGGTCTAATTTGTTCTGCCCTAGATTTTTTAATGAGATTTTTTACATGAATTTCTACTGATATAATTATTATTTTAAGATTAAAAAATCAGACATTTACCACATCATTTGTTTAGGGGGGCATCTCAAAGTTTATTAATTTTTAACATAGGACCCTATGAGATTTTGCTTGAAATGTATCAATTTACTCGAACTGTAGTCGGCCTCGTTAATTGTGGATAAAAATGGTCATTTGACGTTTATAATGACATCAACATGTACAAAATTCAAACGTAACATCAGGCGGATTGATACGTTTTTGACGTTAGTCTTACTATGACGTAGGCAACTTTCCATTATACAATATAAAATAATTTTTTTAGCCAATCAGAAAGTGTGTTACAACCAGAATTAAATTATAAAGATATATATAGAGATATTATAAACTACTGAAGGGATAAGTGGAAAACATGACTTATTAGGGATTTGAATGCTGACCCCCTGAATCTTCAAGTGCTCTACCTATTTCTGAATTGTAGTCATCATACTCTGTCTATTCTGACATATTTGTTAACAGAGTACTGTATAGTTCAAGGTATATCTCGCACACACTTGCACAGTATACAATAGTCATAGTATAAAATTGCATTGACGTGCAGCTTATTTTTTTGTATTTTTATCATGTCATTCTAAGTATGATATTATTTTTTTAGCTCAAAAACTTTGATCCATTCCTGATGCTAGATGAGTTTAAGGGTAAAGCTCCAGGAGGTTTTCCGGACCACCCACACAGAGGCTTTGAAACGGTTGGTTTCAAAATTTGTCATTCATCAGCCTAAGTGATTTTAAGTAAAACTGTAGTTAGGTACATGTACTTAAGGTATTGTTTACATTTAAAATACAAAAAATACAAAGAAATCAACCAATCTTTTTTTTTTAGAATTTAATTAAGGAATTTTAAATTTTAACACAGTTTTCAATTCCAATTTTAATTTATGATACATGGATATAACAACTGCACATCACAAAGCAATCTGATTCAGTCATATTTTAGATGTGAATGTACTTATATACTCAATACACAAACTCAAGCACATAGTCTGTAGATTCCTTAATTTACGCGAGTACTTATTTCCGCAATTCAACCGTTTTGTATCAAATCGCGAGAATATAAAAATTTTTATCATAGTTTCATTAAGTTTACATCTGTCTGAAAAATAAAAGCAAGATTTTAAAATCCACGAGATTTGCTTCTAGCTATTTGACGCGGATATTAATTCCTCGTGTAAATTAGGAATATACAGTTTATGAGGAAATCTAATCTCTGAATATTTTTTATTATCAGGTACTTGGTACATTAATTAAAAAGAAGAATAATTTAAAAATTTCCAGTGTACTGTTATTAATACATGGAAGATTTCTTTTACATGTATATAGGTCACGTATGTCATAAAGGGAAGTATTCGTCATGAGGATTTCTGTGGACACAAAGGCATTATTGGAGCTGGAGACCTACAGGTAAATACTGGATATTAGGATAATGATTTATGCAACTTCAAGTAAAACTTTACAGATGAATTAGTAAATACTGGATTGGCTATTTTGATGAAATAAATGAGAATCATTATTGTTCATTATCAATAAATGTACATTACAGATAACGTACCTTGGTGTATATTACATCAGTTTGCCAAGATGAACTATATTATTCAATACTTAATAGGGACATGTATATGACCATAAAAAATTAGACGAAATGTCTTGCTTAATTGTGATTTAAATTTAATGTATACCTGTATGGTGAACAGGTAAGTTATGAAAAAAAATATACAAAGAAATTCAAAATGTCAAACATTACATTTATATAGGTGCTCAAACATTGGTAAATAAGTCTGACTCACATAAAAAATAGTATTTTGACTTTCTATTGCAATAAAGTTGTTACATGCAATATGCTTTATATCTTGAATTTGAAAGTTTGTAGATATATGATACAGTAAATCATGTATTGAAAAGTATACATCTTAATTTTTATTCATGAATTCAAGGTTATTTGCTTTTCATTCTGTATGCAAGCAGTCATTCTATTTTGATTATTATAAAGATATCTTATACAGCATTAAACAGGTTTGCTACACCAAATATATGGGAAGTAGCTCATGAATATTCATTGGAACAGTATAATATTTTGTTACAATACTGGTATTAATAAGCTAGGAGCAGTTAATACCTACTCCTTAATCTTAATTAGACTGGTGCTAATTGATTTAGAATGAAGTAAAAAAAAAATGATGATCCAGTTCTGCTTGAAAGGCATGTTTTTTTATATTTTTATATACTCCTTTCTAACATTTGACAGTGGATGACCGCTGGCCGAGGAATTGTTCACTGTGAGATGCCACACGGGGAGGAGGAGGTTCACGGCCTTCAGTTGTGGGTCAACCTAGCTAAGAAATACAAGATGATTGAGCCAGCGTACCAAGAACTTCTGGACAAGGACATCCCAAGGACAACTAAAGATGGGGTCACTGTCAAGGTCATTGCTGGGGAAGCTTTTGGTATAAAGGTATTGGTTTGTCTGTAATGTGGAAAGCCAAATGCAAATATTATTGGTGTTTTATGTTCTTTTTTAAGGTTTGATGTTTTAGTGTGTCTTTTTAGTCCAAAGTCTACACTCGCACTCCTACAATGTATCTGGATTTTAAGTTGACACCAGGATCTAAACTGGAGCAGCCCATTCCTGTTGGCTGGAGGTCTTTTCTGTACATTCTCTCTGGAAAGGCAAAGTTTGGTAAGGGTGTGCAAATGCAAACTTAAAAATGTCAACAATCGCATTATAGTCGCAGTGCTCATGTATAACAAATAGTTATCTAAAATGTATGCATCTAAATGAATTAGATTGCCATTTAATGTGGTTCATCATTATTTGGTGAATAATTATTTATTTCAAAGTTGAATTGAACTAGGAATAAAATATTCAACGGAATAAACAATGTGATATGAATTTTTTTTGCCAGATTACTGTCCAAATTAATATTTACATATCTTTGCAACTG
>WFKH01011581.1:45162564-45173246 GCA_016163765.1 Magallana hongkongensis | reverse complement strand
TTTGCCAGATTACTGTCCAAATTAATATTTACATATCTTTGCAACTGAAATTATTTTAATCCACAAAAACAAGAGTACTGGTATCTGAATTTTCAACACAAAACATTTTTTTTTTAAATTCAATGACTGTTATCCTAATTGAGTTGCATGTAATGAATGGATTGCCTTCTTTTGTAAATGTTGTATTGAAAAGGGTTGGACTTGAATTTTTGTCTGTTATTGGTGTTTTTCTGATTTCAGGACCAACAGGAAACCAGAAGGAGATAGAGGCCCATCACACAGTGACCTTCAACGACGACGGTGACTCCATATGTGTGGATAATTCAGTAAGTGGCTGTTCCCAGGACAATTTGGTGTTTTATTTTTCAATGTAGTTTCCTTTAAGTTAGTCACAAAACTCTAACTTTATTCATTCATTCAAAGAATGCATAAATCATGTTCATGTAAAATGATAATCAGCAAAAATAACTAATCAAAAATTATCACAAAGATTTACATGTTTAAATAAAATGAAATTGATAAGTAACAGACACATTTTATTGTTGCCCCTCGGATTGAAATGTCACACTTTCTTTGGTTTAAACATGGCACATGACTGCCGGACATATTCCACATCCGACTGGTGGGATTTATATATGGCAATATGGCCAACGCTTCACCTATCTATCTCAACATTTCATTTTATTTAATACAAAAACCACGTTCTGTATAAGTTATTTTTTTTTTTTGAGTAGTTACCCTTTGAAATTATGTTTGAATTAGAGTAAAGTTGCCCTTTGGAATGATGTCACTTTGTTGTGTCTGAAGAAAAATAAAACGGCAGCATCAAGATTTTTTCAAATCTTGGAGGAAATAGAGAAATTATTTAAATTTAAATAGCAATAAAACATTTTAAGTAAACAAGGGTGCAGCAAAGATTTTCAAAGAGTATTTGAAAAGTGAGAATGTTAATTTTGAAGAGTTCTACTGTGTAAAATTGGACAAGATGTAAAGCTGCTTTTACATGGATTAGCGTAGATCATCGGTTTTGTGAATAATTTGTGTCACTTGATAGTCCTCAGGAAAACAAACCACTTATTAGGTTGTTACTAACTGCCTACAGGAATATAACGGGTTGATCAATCTCATAGATAGCGAGGCGAAAAGAACCTGAGTTGATCAACACAATATATATTTCTGTAGTCAGTCAGTCAACAACAAACCTAATACATGTAAGTAATAATATTCATTTTCTTATTCTATTTAGATAATTTTGAATTTTGTGAAAAGTTTGCAGAATAAATGCAAATGTGAATTGATTTTATACATTAAAAATCTGATTTGTTAAAAATAAGGTTCATTTGAAAGGTTTACATTTATCTCATATTGAATTGTTTACTAGTACAGTTGAACTTCGATATCTCAAACACTGATATCTCAAATACAATGGATGTGTCGAAGTGATTTGTAAGTCCCACCCACTTATTTTTAAAGTATTTTACCCTTGATATCTCAAATACTTGGATATCTCGAAGTTTTTAAACAGTCCCATCTTGTTCGAGATAATGAAGTTTGACTGTATTTGGTCTTTCAGGGGTCAACAGAGTGTCATCTGGTGATGATTGCTGGAGAACCGATCAAAGAGCCTATCGTCCAATATGGTTAGTCATGTGATTGTTTGTAAATCAATTGATAGGTCTAAAGTACCATAGCTACAAAAACATGCCTCTTTGTGAAAGTTCTGGTTTATATGTCATATAGAGCTGTGGCACTTATCAACCTAATTTCTAAACACATTCTGTGGAATACTTGATACCCCATTTTACTTGCCTCAGACTTTTCCTTAAATATGCTCACCAACCTAAAAAAAAGGAAATATGTTTGATTTATGTACTTGTGCAAATAGAGAGTTGTCATTTTATTTTTTGAAAACAACTTCTCTTTTGTCAAACAGGCTGATAAAGTTATTTGAAATACACATAAATTCAGTGGCATGTAATGTGATGACTTCTGTTTAAATCTCTGACGATTTTTTATATATTGAATAGAATGTGTTTGGAAACCAAATTTATAATTGGTCCAGAAGTAGCGCAAGTTTTTGTATGCTATAAATTATAAGTTTTTTGTATTGAAGGAATTGCTGAATTGCATATTAACCTGAATTTTCCAATAGAGGCATAGATCTGCAAATAGTAACTACTTTGTACAAGTACATGTATTAGTAATTTCTAATGAATTTTTCATATATAAAATTAGGCAGAAAAAGTACTCAAGGTTGTCTGACCCTCAGTCCATATATATAAATATAACAATTTGTTAACATCATTGTTATCATCTTCAGTCTTCTAGATATATTCTTTTTTTAATCTTTCTAAAGATGTTGACTGTTCATTAATATTAGCAACAAACAAGTAAAAATAAATGAAATTTTACTGTGCCTCCAGGTCTTTTAAAAGTTTTGCCCTGCTGAAGGGGGGGGGGGGGGGTAGAAGGAACACACTTCTAACAGATTATATAATGAAGTTCACTTCAGACTTCTACACATTTTCTGCTATAAAAAAGTACAAATCTTGCTGATGGAAGCTAAGACATGCAACCTTAACTTGTATCTGAAGAAAACATTATCTTAGATAATTTTACCTTGTCAGGACCTTTTGTAATGAACACTCAAGAGGAAATACAGAAGACTTTTCGTGACTATCAGTTGGGAAAAAATGGTTTCGAGAATGCTCCTAAATGGCAGTCGGATTATGTGAAGAATCGTGAATAAATGCCAGCCTCTGTCACTCCAGTAACCTCATTTATCATTTGTGTAGGACCCTTTGTCATGACATCTGAAGAGGAAATCCTGGAGGCAAGGAAAGACTACCAGTTTGCCAGAAATGGGTTTGAGAAGGCTCATACATGGAATTCCTTCATTGTTACAGAAGATGAATCTGAACAAACATTTTCTTGATTGTGAGGAAAAATTGTTTTGTTGTTTTGTGTTATGAACTAACATATACTATTGTCTTTCATATGCAAACACTATGTTGGTGTATCTGTATTTAGTTTTGTTTTGGTATACATGTATTTTTGTTGTCGTTACATATTTAATTTTGCATTGCATCTTTGAATATCTTATGGTGATGATTAATACATTTGTTATATTGCACATGTATTGTGTCTATGATCATTATCAGGGTGTTTAAATTAATTTTAAGACAGAGAGGGGGGGGGCTTATAAGTGAACATTGTTTATATTTATATTCTTGTAAGTGTGTTACTCAGTGTAATTATCACCATTAACTGAATTTAAATTAAGATTTTAATTTTTATATAAATCTGTTGCAAGGTCTGAAAATTTGATATTGGATAGAAAATAAATTGCTATGAAATTTTTTTCTATTTTATTTTTTTGTTTAATTATCTTCCAGACATGTTCCAGCACATTTACGTACAATTAAGACAGCTTTTATGTTAATGCTCTACATTTTTACAATTTCTTATGTTTTTCATTTGATTTACTACTCTTGAAATTTGACTGCTGCCATACAATTAATTATTATACTAGTAATACCAGTGCAAGAGTATGCTCATGAAAATCAAGCATTAGCATTTTGTGAACTAGCTTGTATAATTCTATATTCATCATTGCACTGGTTTAACAATGTTTAGTTAATAGTTAAAAGAGAATATTTCTGTAGACATAAATTAACACCTAATTCTCACTGCAAGTTTCCTTACCATTCTGTACTTCAAAACACTAAGTGAGATGGAGATTTGAAAATAAATAGGAAATTAAAGGAATATTTTGACTCTTCAGTTTTTTTTTTATTTTGGAAGAATATGTATTCTTTTTTTATGTTAGATACATTGTTTTTTAAACATGAATTATGATTTTTCAGTCCTATATATACACTATTTGTGAAAGTTCTTGAACAATTTACTTCTTGGATACATGCATGTACACTGATGACATCTTTGACTTTTGAAGATTCTCAAATAATGGAGAACTTCTTTTAAAAAAATCTTTTAACAGAAATAACTGATGATAATAGGACAACATTCAATGATTTTGGTTTAATATAATTACAAGCTTAACTCTGTGCTTGCAAAATTCCATAGCAATTTTTAAACAGCTTCAGCTGAATGTTGAATCTCCATTCAAGACATTAAAAACTCTTGACAAGGACATCCCAAGGACAACCAAAGATGGGGTTACAGTCAAGGTCATTGCCGGTGAAGCTTTTGGAATTAAGGTACTGTTCAAGAATAGCATTAACAGAATATGTTTTTTTGACTACCTTTGATTTCCAAGGTCTGCACTCGCACTCCTACAATGTATCTGGATTTTAAGTTGACACCTGGATCTAAACTGGAGCAGCCCATTCCTGTTGGCTGGACTACCTTTCTGTACATTCTCTCTGGAAAGGTTAAATGTGGTAAGTGTGTGCAAATGCAGGAAAATTTGCAGTGCACATTTATACCAAATAGTTATATTAAATATAGGCATCAAAATGCACTGCAATGCCAAATACTAGAGTTTCATAATTATTCATTACATACTAATTTTTGTGGATTTCAATGTAAGGTTCTCCGTGCCTCAGTTTCAAAGTATTTCTTTTTCATCATAAAAATGTTATTTGTCCTTCAAACTTTATAAATGAAATGAAATAGAAAGAAATACATTGATGGTATTCATGCATTTTACAGTTATTGCAAATTTGCCCACAATGGATATATTGGAATAAATATACAAGTTGAGATCAAAATCAAAATGAGACGTCAAAAATTACAAAATTGCCGATCAATCGGTATGGGAAGTGACGACATGAAAAATGTAATAAATGTAAGAAGTTGAGATCACGTCCAATCATCTGTGAAAAAATGACAGAGATCGGTCGAATAATTTTCGAGAAATTGCTTGCACAAAATTTGGGGGAAGAAAAAAATAATAATAACTAGATATGATCTCGATATGAGTAACGAGTAGGTCTTCTGTTCGATTTTTTAAATGATACCATGAAATATCGATACAGTTTCAGAATTACCCCTCCCAACTTTCAGATAATGAAGAAAAATCCCTAATTACGTCATAAATGGGTGTGGCAATGATTTTTTTCAAACAGATATTGTTACCGTCAACAACTTTGCTTCTATAATGCATTACAAAATATTGATCGTTTTTAAGTTACTTGTAATAGACTTTACAAGTCTCTTGGCACCTAATTAAAGGGGCCAGCCCCTTCTTCTTGATATTATAGGAAAGGACTCAAGAATACAAACATTTTTTGTTCTTATACCTACCTAAAATTGTTGTTCATTTTGGAGATACATGTGATTGAATATTTTAGGGGCCAGTCCTGTAGATCCTTAATGGGGACAGACATTGGTGTTTCCATTAGTGGAACCGATTGGAATCATTAATACAGACATTTTCTCTTCTACAATGCTTAACAAAAAATGTCTCCTCTAGATATATTAATCCAAAAAAAAAAGTTTAAGGACTTTGGCCCCTAAAAATCCTATTGTGAAACAAAAGTGAGACACCGGTATACATAAGTATTACTTTCACTTTCTAAATAAGTGATCTCCCTTTGCCAGCATACTGTATCATCATCTTTTAATATTTGAATAATCTTATCATTGTTACCTTTCCTATCGCATTTGTACGGTTTCTGTCATTTTAATTGCAAAAGTTATTTTTTCATTTGTCAGACTTACACTATTGAGTTGACCCCATGTTGACCTTGTGACATTTTGTATTAAATTTGTGTATTACATGTAAATAAGTGTAGAGACTTATTATGTTTATATGTGTTTTAATTAGGGAGGAAGGGGTTTTTTTTTCCCTAATGTATTATGATGCATCAAATATAATGTAGGCCATGACCCTATGGGATTGTTCTGACCCCATGAAACAGGATAATACCAATGTCTTGAAAACTGTTGAGATCCCCACCACTGAACCTTATATATTCTTGTTTCTAATGGCATTATAATGCATCAAATGGTGTAAAGGACATGACCCCCAGGAGTTGTCTTTAAACCACCCCCTCCCCCTGAAATAGGAAATGATGATATACTGTAAACTAACTTTTATTCGCATGCAAGAAATTTTCGCGAGGTTCGCGAAAGCCACGTCGTCGCGAATATTTCTCACCGCAAACCAGTCGTCAAATGTCTTTGGTATTATATTTTTCATATAAACTACATTTAAATCGCGAAAATTTATCGCCGCGAACCAGTTTTTCTTCGGTAAATCGCGAAATAAAGTAGTCGCGAATAAAAGTTGGTTTTCAGTATTTTGATAACTCTTGAGATCCCCATCCCTAATCCATATTTATTCTTGCTCTTTGTGTCATTGCGCATCAAATGGTATATAGGTTATGCCTCCTTGGAGACACCCTGACTTTCCAGAACTGGAAATAATAAAGTATTTTATCTTATTTATATGTAGTGTTTGACCCATGTTGGTAATTCCTAGCCTAAAAATGACCCTGCTTTGTTTAGGAGACTTAACAATTGCCCCGAATACATATAACATTTTGTTTATCTTAATGATTAAAAAGCAATTTTCAAAATCTTAATGTGCATCTAGAGAAAAATACCAATCAAGAAATGATTTAAAATTTGCTACTGTACAAATGTAAGAATTAAAGGGGCATGGTCACGATTTTGGTTAAAAAAAAATTTCCGATTTTAATGTTTACAATGCTTCAGCAAGGCATTTTTAATAGGCAACCAAAATTTGAGTGTCATTTGTTGAGTTATAAGCGAGTTACAGAACTTACAATTCTTTGCTTTGTAAACAAAGCTTTTGTTTACATTTTGAATGTTGAAGTGAAAATTCCAGTTTTAGACCTAAAATGAAGGAACTGTTTCTTTATGCTTTTAAAATCGAATAAGATAGACAAATCAGCTTGAAAAAGATTTTTTTTTCTGGTACATTGAACCTATGTAAACAGAAACAGGACACGAGCCTTGTTTACATGACAAAAAATTATGAGCCCTGTATCTTGCTTATATCTCTACGACTGACTCTCAAATTTCATTTGATCATTAGAAGTGCATTCCTGAAGCATTGTAAATAATAAAACCAGAAAAATAGAATATGACCAAAATCATGACCATGCCCCTCTAAGAGACTCTGAATCTTTAGAACCAGGTTTGATGGAGGGGGGTGGGGGTGGGGGGGATAAAAATTTAATTTTAATCATTTATTGTTATTAAGTTTAACTTGAATATAGTTAATGATCTCTATGTAGAAAATAAGACTTCTGATCATATCTCAATAGATCATTTGTCAATTATGCAAAGTGTAATGTGATTTTTTTTTTTAAAAACATTTTTTACCAGTTTAAAAAACTTTTTAGACCCCACATTATATTTTGATTTTAATAGGCCATTCGACAATCAAGAAGAGTGTAAATGTAAGGTTTTTTATTTTATGCAAAAATAAATGTAAGGTTTTTTTTATTTTAAGAAAAAAAATGTCATTTTATTTACAGTTTAAGGAGAGATAAATGTTAATTTTCTGCTACTATTTGACTACCAGGACGAAATTTAAATTTTTAAAACCTTATTGCTTATCTATAGGAAAGCCCATATCATATCCCAAGATATGATGTGTCTATTCATTACATCATAAGAGGAGTTCTGGGATATAGGTTATTTTAGGAGTGATAAACGTCGATTTTCTGCTACTCTTTGACTCCATGGATGAAATTTTAATTTTTAAAACCTCATTGCACATCTATAGGACAGCCCCTATCATATCCCAAGAGATGATGTAGCTACTCCAAAAGTTGTAAGAGGAGTTCTGGGAACCATACTTTTTTTGCAAAAAAACGTCATTTTTTGTTGCCCACCGACCACCGTGATAAAAAAAATCTCAAACCTGATCACACATCAAAATGACACCCCCAATCATATTCTAGTAGATCGTTTGGCTAATGCAAAAAATGTTGACGTTTTTGAAACCAGACTTTTTGTAAAAAAAAAAAAAAAAAAAAGAAGAAGTCATTTTTCAGCCTCTAAATGACGACCAGGACAAAATTGAAATTTCCGAAACCTTATTGCGCATCTATAGGACACCCCAAAACATATTCCAAGAGATGATTTGTCTATTGTTGAAAATGTAGGAGGAGTTCGAGGAAGCAGGTTTTTTGTGAAAAAACGTCATTTTTTACCAATTATTTGACCCCCAGGACTACCAGAGAATTTTTGAAACCTTTTTACAAAACAACATCATGCCCCAAGTCAAACTCCAAGAGTTCAGTTTGCTGGTTTATAAGATGTAAGAGCAGTTTGAGAAAGTAAACCGTGAGAGACGGACGGACGGACGGAACGGGGTAACAACAATATACCCGAATTTTCTTTAGAAAGTGCGGGTATATTTATTGTAATTACGCAAAAAACACAGTGTTTGAATTATCAATATATTCACATACATGTATATCATTTGATTAATCGAGTCACATACACTGAATGGATTGTTTCTCAGTGTTTCAAAAATGTAAAAAAGTGAAAAAGAATGTGTTTAGATATTTAGCATCGCTCTGATTTCAGGAAACCAGGAGATAGAGGCCCAACACACTGTGACCTTTAATGACAACGGCGACTCCATATGTGTGAAAAATTCAGTAAGTTACAATTTGCGGTTCAGATGATAATTCTGTCTTTTATACTTTTTTTAAACTACTTAAACATCTCTAAATTCATTCATTCAAAAGTGCAATTAAAATGTGAACATGTAAAACTATATTATTAATAAAAAAAAAAAAGTTATAAATATGTGTATGTGGTTGTAACAGATACACTTCAATAAAATTTTGAGTTTATTTTAAAAAGTTTTAATTTTGTAAAAAGAAATTTGGTATATTTTATAAAAGTGAATTTCAACATGTTAGAATTTTCTGACTTGTTAGCTTCAATTTAACAGGTATACAAATATTTAAACTTGATTGTTTGTATACTTTGATATTTTAGGGGTCAACAGAGTGTCATCTGGTGATGATTGCTGGAGAACCAATCAAAGAGCCTATTGTCCGAATTGGTTAGTCATGTGATGTTATTTGCAAAATATGTGATAAGCTTAATTAAGTGTCAAGTATTTACTTTCTACATATACTAGTAATTTCAAATGAAAACATTTCTTTTGGACACAATTAAACAGCTGAAAGTATCATTGGTTGCCTGACCCTCAGTCCGCTTAATGTAAAAAAAAAATTGGATTCTTCCTAAAGATGTACTCCCACTATATATAATTTAAAAATCAAAATGAAGTGAAAATTAATTGTATGTTAATTCAGATGTTGCAAAACTTTCGTACAGCTTGGTTATCATTAAAATTGGAGGAGGAGGAGGAGGTAAGGTGATTTTTATTAAAACTGAAATTTGTAGAAGGGGAGGGGTCAAAGCAACAATACACTTCTAGCAAGGAAAAATGGTGTTCACTGTTTTATAACTTAGCAAAATTTATTGATAATTACCTTATTGTAATAGAAACATTATCAGACTCCTGCACATTTTTTGATACAAAATCTGCAAACCTTGCTGATGGAAGGACAACCTAAACCTTCTTCTAATTAAAACATTACCATAGATAATTTTACGTTGTCAGGATACATTATTATGAGCACTCGAGAAGACTTAAGGATGACAAGGCTTAACTATCGTCTAAATCAAAATGGTTTCGAGAATGCTCATAATTGGCAGTCGGATTTTTTGAAGAACCGTGAGGAAACGTGAATAAGTGCCACCCGCTGTCACATTTGTAACCATGTGTAAGACCTTTTGTCATGAGATTTGAGGAAGAGATTTTAGAGGCAAGGAATGGGTTTGAGAAGACTGAAGCATAGAGTTCCTAATTGTAAAAGAAAATGAATCTTAATAAACGTTTTCTTGGTTGCGAGGAAAAAACTTGATTTGTTTTATGAACTAGCATACTACATGTATTGTCTTTCATATGCAGACACTGTTGGTGTATCTGTGTATTAAGTTTTGTGTTGGCATATTTCTATTTTTACAGATTTAAGGTGAGGTTTGCGGCTACAGGGAGATAACTCACAGATTTTCATTGTGACGTCACACCCAACTACCCTTTATTTCAGATATGACGTCAAGATTTATATAACATAATAATTAATTTTGGGGGTTTTTTTCGCGGGGTTATGTAGTTTACAGTAAAAAAGTAACAGGATGCAAGCATTTTATCAATTTCCACAAAAACGAAGTCCGCAACATATGGTTTTAAATAGTGCTTTAGAAGCACCAGATTACACATGTACTAAGATAAGTTTTTCCTGAAATCAGTGGACTTAGAAAGGTTTCAAATAAGATGTTTCCGTTTACATTATAGTAGTCCAAAATTTTTTACTTTTGTTGCATTTTATTCAATTTTCAAATAGTTCATCAGAAATTAATAGAAACGAATCATGATATAAATAGTGACATTATTTTCGAACATTTTAAGCATAAATAACCCTCATAATAGTCACATATAAAATGTACATATTTTCACGAAATTATTTACATTTTATCAAATTGACAGTTTGAAATCATGAACTTTGACCTTTTGTAGTTATAAAACGGGTCCGGCAAAATCATTTGAATTTTATAAGAAAAAAGACTTTGGTATAGTGAACAAAATGGTATTTAAATTTGGTACAATTCCTTAAAAATGCAAGCCGCAAACCTTACCTTAATTTAGCCTTGAA
>WFKH01011581.1:45093471-45127181 GCA_016163765.1 Magallana hongkongensis | reverse complement strand
TTTTTTTTAAAAGATGATTGCTGTTTTTTTCTCTTAATTTATTATTTCCTAGGTGGGTGTAAATACAAAAGTTAGATAATTACAGTTTTAATATACTGGGTGGGTGCGAGAACAAACATTACAATATGTCATACTGTTCTTGAAATTTTTGTATTAACATCCACCCAGAAAATTTACAATGAACAATATCATAATTTTAATTTACTGGGTGAGTGTAAAATCAAAATTGAATAATATGACGTATTGTAAATTTTTATTTATTAAATGTGTATATACATTTGTACACACATCAAACAAATATAAAATCAAAGGACTGAAGGCCTGAGAGGCGCATCGCATTGAAGGTAGCTAAAAACATCACCACAAGCATTTTTATGGCGGCATGAGACAACTGAGTGTTTGACTATCTTCCTTGATGAGTGGTTAAAGTATCAGGCTTGTAAACCACAAATGCAAAGTTCGAATGTGGCTGAGGTTTTTGACCATACTTCAGTATTGTCTGATTATTAATCATTCTTTCAATAAATAATGCATATTTTTCACTTATTTGAATTAAATACCCTTTTTATGCACCATGCCAATTATGCAAGGTAGCTCCGCAAGGTGGCGCGCTTTTCCTCATTCAGTTGGACATCGTCTTATTCGTTTTATCAAGTGAAAAAATACGAAATCTGTTCCTAGCTATAGGAAGACAGCCACTTACTCTCATTTTAATATAAATATTTTATATACGAAATTATTACATTTGTTTACCTCCGATATTCAAACAATTAACGTCACCGCTTTTAAATTAAAGTACGAACTGTTGTTATGCAAATTAACTCATCGGTTGATTGATCCTCTGTCTCTATCATACGTACATCGCATTGCAGGCTCATCTGCGTATTAATCTTTGTTTTGTTCTTTCATTGATGTTGATGTTTTTTTCAATGTGTAAAGGAGATATCTGTTGTAATGATTTGTTGATATTTTTAAAACGTACACTGAATATATGTTTCTGATTGAAAATACGTAACAATCAGAACGGCACTATATATTTATTGGCGCACTGATACTTGAGTTCGATGACGCCGCATGTATATAAGCCGAGAGAAGTGAGCCGACAGCAATGAGGCTACATCGCTGATAGCGATGCGCCTCAAAAAAAAAATGTTTCACCGAATTGAATAGTTTATCGTGTAGCCATATATACATGTATCAAATATTATTTAAAACATAATTTTTGAAATATAAATATCACAAAACAGCAATTATACGCGATAGGTTCACTATGAATAAAATAGTTAAATATATATTTGTAGGGGTAATATCATAATTCGAAAAATAATCATTGAAATGTTTTATTTTCCGTCCAACTGTTAAAACATGTAAACATGTTAATCTAAAGAATAAATATGAAAAAACTGTAAATTTTTGATTAATTAAATCCAGGTTATAAATATCAATTCGTTAATTCGTGCGTATTTCCTGTTGAATTTAGAACCGGTTTCATGATCAAAATTCCACGATGCGGGTCAATTTTCAACGGACCAGGGTCTTTATTCAACACCTTTGGTCTCAATATTCAACGTTGAAAAATGACCCCCGGGTCAATTTTCAACACAGGTCAAAATTCTTCGTAACACCCCCCTTCCTATTTAAATAATTTATTTATGTCCCTATGTTTCTCGAAATATAATTTTACATTGCCAGTGTTTGGCAATAAGCCACGCCCACTCCTTACCTAAACACAAAACGTTGGAAAATACACAAGTTTTAAGTTTATCGGTGAACGTGTAAAAATCCCCTGACTTGAATACACGACCAAAGTGGTTTATTTGATAACAACGTTTACACGATTTATAATTAAATTACATCGATCCCTCTTTTGTCCCTAACAAGGTTACAGTCAAAGAGGTTCGTAGGCCTTAAGGGTCACCTGATCAGTAAACTGCGCCCTAGTGAAGAACACAAATAGCGAAATACTAGTACAAAGGGCAGATAAAGAACAAAAGAAATGCGATAATAAATATTTTTGTCGTCAAAAAAAGATTCACAGAATGAAAAATGATTAAAGATGAACAGGTATAGGAATATATTTCAATTATTTTGATAGAACTCAACTACAATTGGGAAGGGGTGGCCCATCAATCTCGCATTTTCTAATGCAATATGTAATTGGTCAAGACACATGTGTAAAGATCTAACCAGTATATAGGGTAACAAAATTGTACACTTCATTAAAAAATGGGGAGGGATTTATGATTTTCATTTACCAATGAATCACTATAACAGATTCAATAATAACTTAGCTACACGAGCAATTGAAGCAGTTTATTTGGTGCACTTTGGTATTATGATGGGACCCTAAATGTTCTATCTTATATTTGTTATCCTTTCTTTTACATGCATTGCAGCATTCACAATTTATGGATAAAATGGAATTTACGATGACGTAAAACATACAAGTACTCACAAGAGGAACTCGACTCGATATGTATAACAAAGTTATGATTTGCATCGTAAATTAAACTCAAGGTATGTTTTACCTCAATAAAGTATGTTGGAATTTAGAATGTCAGAAATTGCAATTATTTTAAAAATCGTAAGTTAGAAATTATAAGAGTTATGCGTATTGTTATTGCACCAGCTATTGAGGGTCAAACAAACAGTCATACGATAAACTGTACAAGAAGTTGAAATTGTTGATAATGAAACCATTCTGTTAGGCATCCCAACAGCAATGTCTAGAAATCAACAAAATAACAAAGTTGCAAACACCTCACGTCAAAATATTTTATAAACTACAATATGACATATCTAACATCCAACATTTTTCACACCTTCCAACAATTTAAACACTTTTACATTACTTTTAGCTAGATGAATCTGGTCTTATTCAGATGTAATACAATAGTTTAAATATACATTCAGAATTTTTTGGGCGGGAGAAAGGGAACTGTTATATTGAAAACATCTTACCTTTAATTTCTTGCTCTGCAGCAATAAAGCACTGCAAAGGACTAATCACGAGCTTAGACTGCATGAAGGTCGGTCGTCTACCCTGGAATCCGGACAGAGGGGTAACAACCGAAAAACGCAAACTGACAAATTGGATTAAAAAAAAAATACCAGGATCCCTAACAATAAACACATGACTGTGCATTTTAAAAGAGTAGGTGTTTATTAACGTGACAAATTAATATATTCAAAAATGGTGATGAGATACATGCATGAAAATACACATGCATTGTTAATAAATAAAAAAAAAAAAACGGTCGGTTGTTTTCCTTAAGATTTTCTGACGTAGCCTTGTGTAAATTTTCCGGTGCATGCACAAGTATGTTTCTATGGTTTCAGCACTGAATATTCTCATTCCAACTAGATTGAATAAGAACCAAGCCAACTTTGTCTTTGCAATGTTTAGTTTGCTTGAAAGTAAAGCAAAATAGGTTTAAAAATAAAAATGTTTAGAATGACAGCTGGTGTAACCAGACATACAGTCCATATACATGTATATATGTTTGGGAGTATGTAGTGCAAAAACTTATTTTGTTTATTCCGTTATTATACTATTTATATAATAGCATAGTTCATGTACATGTCGTGATCGGGGGTTGACACCTAGCTGAACTTTTGTTATTTTAAGTCCGACTGTTATGTACTATTTTCATAGTATATGCTTTACTAAAATCGCACTTTACTCAGTTACTGTAAATTTAGCTGTCGTGCACAATTCAGGCCCAGTCTGCTTGGGAAGAGGAAATCATGGCTATTGTTTTGGTCGTATTTGAATACAATTTCACATTTTTATTATTAAAATCTATAATAAAATTAATATTTTTGATCAACAGTTTTATATCATTAGCCTTCAACAATGAACATATCCTTTTTCATATAAACAGAAAATAAATGTTTTAGAATATAAACAATTTTAAATACAACTTGTTAACAAGAGGCCAATTAACATGCCTTAACGGTCATCCGAGTATACAGACCTGTCGAGGAATCTAATTAAGCTTCATTTATGGGGGGGGGGGGGGGGAATCGAAAATATGGTAATGATCACGCCCCCTACCACCCGAAATCTTGCAACAAGGACTATGAAATCCATAATTTGGGTGAAAACCTTTTATGGCGACTGGATATTGAAAAGGTGCAACATTCTAATGATTGGAAATAATTTCCCCATAATTTGTTTACACTGTCAAGATAGCTTTAAGGTGTATTATGTTTTTAAAAATAAACTATAAATGAATATAAGTATACATGTAAGTATATACTTATATTTACAAATAAAAGCAAAGATGCAAACATTTTTTGCATTTGTAAATATAGGTACTGGTATATACTTATATTTAGGAAAGCAAGTAATGTTTGCATCTAGCTAGACCAAGGCACAGAAATAAAAGACAAAACTTTCAAGTTTGGAAGAAAACGAGCAACTGCTAAACTGTGTAGAAAACCTCCTTTATACTAGTAACCAGTTTCCTTCAGGAAAAGCTTATATACCGGGTATTATACCAGCTACTTCAAACATCTGAATAGTTCATTCAAGATGTATAGAGCTCCAGTAAGTTTCAAAATTCAGATCTCTGATTCATTTCCATTTTGGACTGCAACAGTGTATACATTAAGTGCTATTAACCTTTTAAATAAATGTACACAGAGAGAACAGATACATTATCGTATTAATCCTAAACATTACTTCACTAAAAAGACAAGTGGAATAAGGCATGGATCTTCTATGTCACTCGCATACCCAGAATATTTTTCTTTCTATTTTTAAAGAAATGTAACTACATATATCTTCATTCTATCCCAAGAATAATACAATGTGATTAGTGGACCTATATTCTACTCATGTTCTGGATCTCTCACCTACAAGTTATTGTCCTGTTCAGCTCATTATACCAACAATCATACATTGGTGCATAAACAGTCCAAATGGGAGATAGAGATAAGTCTTGACAATCAAATAATATGTTAATTTATTTTGTAAACCTTTTAGCCTACAGACAGCAATATACAAAGTATCATAACTGTATAAGATATACCATGGACATGAAACTGTACAAAATGAAAAGAAAATGGTGGAACTGCTTTATATGACATCTTGTGATTGCTTCTATAGTATTTGTGACATATATACCACACAACCAAGACAATGCTGTGTGTTCTGTAATTAGTTCAAGGCCAATAACCAGTTTAAATAGGGACTAGTTAGCGAGTAGTTGATGGCGCTAGAAACAAAACGTTTGGCACAAAATGACACAGAACTGAAGACACATGATCAGCACACTGTTAGGTTCTCCCCTGCATAGTCACAAAAAGAGCTTGGTTTTAATTATTACATTGTCTACATGATGATTGGATTCCTTTATTTATTCTGCTGCAACAGAATCATATCACAGTTAAAACAAAACAGAGAAAAAATGTACCAAGGATATATATTTGTCTGACCTTCCTTGATCAGAAAAAACATATACACCTGACATGCATGATTTCATTATATTAAAGGAAGAACTCGAGTTGATTAAGGTCTACCTAGACATGGGAACATATTATCAACTTAAAAAAGTCTGATTGAGTATAAGTGTATAACATGTTAAAAATTAATACATACATCATAAATGGAAGAGTGAAAAAAAAATCACCATTACAATTGTTTCTTTTGTAAAAAATATTGCACACCTTTTAAGAAAGGCCTCTTGGAACCATGTTCAGTGAAGTTACTTACATTTAACATAGTTGTGAGCCCTAAAATGTGTCACATTAATATATCTTAAAACTTCCAAGTAAAATTTTTACAAAAACTCAAACTTTAAAAAGTTCAGGGAAATGCATGGAAAATTGAATGAGAAAGCACATATAGTTTGATGTCATATGACCATCAGTTGACTGACTTGTCTATAAATAGTACGAATGGGAGCTGATGGTGACTAGTATGACAATGTCAGCAGTTTTGATATGAAAAATTATAACATTAGTATCAATACTTCTGCAATACTGATACACATATAGCACTACAGTGTCAATAGGCATGGAAACAGTCTCCATGGCAACACAGGAAAGTTTTGGTACATCACTTCCTTGGATAATGTAAACATTTCACAACACAGCAATATATTTGGAAACATAATCACTGTATCCATTGTTTTTGATTGGATAATAAATAAATATTCTGTGACATCACTTGTGCACATACGACCTCATTTACACTCACAAGCAATCTCACATTAGCACCACAAGAAACCATTCATTCTCACCCAAGCTCATTGAATTTGTCCATTTCCATGGCACAATTTGATTTGTGTCTTATTAATGTAGGAATTCACAACACAATAACAGATGCTTTGAGTATCAATATGGAACAGAATTCTCTTGTAACAGTTCTTTGTCCATTTGATTATTTGGCACCCTCACTGGAAACAATGTGATAACAAATTACATCATGTCTATTTATATCACCTATTGCTAGTCTTTCGGAATCGGATGCTGTTGCAGTCATCTGACAGCTCAGGATACTGAGTGGGGGTTTGTGCATGTATATACTGACCCGTGTATCCCCGGGCCGATCCATGGGTCAGGATTTCATTTACTTCATATGAAGTCCATTGATACTGTGACGTGAGAGAATTTTGTAGAATCCACTTCTCTCTCCTCCACGCATGATTGACGGCCCTTTCCTTGGCATGGTTTAGAACTCTCTGTCTCTCAATTTCCAAACTCGTGCCATACCGGATGTTTATAATTGAATGTTTGCCATGCAGCTTCACATCCATTTCAGGTTTTCTGTGAGAAGTTCTCTTAACGGTTACATTTAGCCCATTCTCATACCGAATTTCCTCATTATAAATGCCAAGAGTTTTCAGATCCTCTTCACCCTTAGAACTATCTGGTTTAACAAAATAGTGGACATCCTTTCCATTAATAATATACTGCAGATCCAATATCTCGGATCCATTAATCAGCACCTGAGCCAGTTGTTTGGACCAGGTGGGGGTGTTATCCATCACCCCTACCGCTACGTGACCATCATGATACGACAGTGTCACACCATCCCCAAGGATGCTGGCTACAGCCGCAAAGTGTACCTCCCTCCTTGTCTGGAGCGGAGAAAGTTTGGACTGTGGAACAATGGACAAAGTCAGTAAGCTGTCCATATCTTGAAGGAATGTACACTCAAAAGCTGAGGATGTTGGAAGAAGGGAGAGATCTGTGTCTTTCTTCTTGGGGCGAATCTCTCCAGTGTAAGACACATCTGGGGCAAGACTTCTGATGTCATATCCCAGCATAGACATCCACTCTGTCACGGCTGAATTGAGAAAGAAAGAAAATGTTAACATGCAATACAACAGATATTTAATTCTTAAAGATTATTTAGAAACTATTTAATAGAGAAGAACCAGTATTCAGTCAAACATAAATTACCCATATTACTTTGTGAAAGAGAGATTAAACAGAACACTAATCTACTGTATCAAGAGTTTATTAATATTTCCATTCATTTTCTCAATAATCAAAAAACTTGGAATCATAAAGACCCATAGAATATTTACATAGAATGGGATAGGACTTCTTTGTGTGGGTGTTCACCAGGTATTGGAACCTGTAGTTGTTCAGCATCGTTGGGTCCTCCATGATTTTCTGGATGTTGTGGAGGACTGAGCTGTAGTCAGGAGACAGCCAGCGGCCATTGTCTGTGTCGTACACACGGTTTCTGAAGATCACCAGCTCAGTGACTGGATTGTACAGCCCTCCCTGGAAACCAAAGCTGAACTCAAAGCCTGGATTAGTGTCATTTTCCACTTGTCCAAGAGGGTTGTACACTATTGACTTAATGATATGGCCCAGTTTATTGATGATGGCTATAGGAGAACCCATAGGATCACAAGCAATGTAGTAAACATTTCCGCTACGTTTCATTGCAATTAGGTTTCCATTGGGCTCGTAAATGTACTCGGTGACCTCAGTAGATGTTCGGTTATAGGTGTGAGTAATGCGGTCTGGGTTTAAGACATCACTGTAGAAATACTGCACCATTTCTCCACCATTAGATTCCATGAGGACAAGCCGACCTGAGGAGTCATAGAAGTAAAAATATCTGTGTACCCCAGTTTTAGCCACATAAACCAGCTGTCCGTTAGAGTTGAACTTGAGATCTTGATCGTGTCTCTTAGCCATGAAGCCATCCTCATCAAACTTGTAGTTTTTGTTCCCTGATTTGCTGATTCTGTCCCCAGAGTCATACTGTAAGTCCATGAACTCCCCGTTCTTGGTCAAGCGGTTGACGTTCCCATTGTTACTGTAGCTGAATCTCCAGGCAGACTCTCCATTAATAAAAACTTCAATAATATTACTGTCCTTGTCGTACATGTACAGATATTTGATTTCATCTCCATTGACATTCCTTTCCCATCTGTGAATTCTGTTATACACATCATAGCCTACTTTCAGTGTTAATACGCTGTCCCTATCAAATCGATACTGGACGATCTCCACACGCCCATATTTATCATAACTACGAGAAATGGTAACATGATTGTCGGATATAGTCTCCGAGTCATACATTGTCCTAAATGTTAAGTTCAGAGAACCTAGTGTTTTTAGTTTTCCTGTATCAGGATCGTATGTAAAGCTAGTACTGGTTTCATTAATACGTGCCCCAAATGCTGAATTAATCTGGATAATCCTAAAGTTATCATCATAGGTATAGGAAAAGGAACCAGATATAAGATTACTGTCTTTGGGGAATTTCAAGGAATAGCTTGACACCAGTGACCCTGCATAACTATACGCTGCCACACAACTGTAGGCCCCACTAGAAATGGTGGATTGAGACAGCTTCAGAATCTGTTCATCGTACTCCAACTCAACTTGTGTTTCATCGAACAAGATGGTGATAGGTTTGGAGTAGCTATTGTAGCGGTATACCATCCTTCTCTGTTCACTGGGGTACACCACCATTAGGAGTTTACCATTACCGTCGTACTCCATGGTGTAAGGGTACGGTAGATCTGGTACATAGTAGAGGTAACGCTGCTTCCCGACGGACACAATGTGGTTGAAGTGGTGGTACCCAAGGTCTGGGGTTCGAATCTTCTCCAGCTCTCCCAAGCTGTTGTATTCCAGGTAATATTGCTTACCACTTGGCATCACTATGTCTGTAGGCTGAAATGAAAAAGAATACACCAAAATTAGTTGTAAGTTACACAAATACCGTACTTCCACCATGAATATTGCAATGTTTTTCACACTGAAATTATGATATCAATGTTTTTAAATGACATGATAAACAAAGCTATATACTAAAACTTGATTGATGTATTTATTTATGTAAGCCATATTTACCAATGATTTTCCATATCTGTAGTTGAAGCGATACTGGACTATTCCAGATCTTGAACGCTCCAGCAGAAGACCGTCGCGGTTGTACTCCAGATCCTCCCACATCTCGCCGTACTGCCAGTGTGTGATCTGTCCGCGCTGGTTGTACGTGATGTTCATGGCGTGATGATCACTACATGGCAGGAACTGGACCGGCAACCCACTGTCGTCGTACATAATCCACAGAATGTTCTGCGAGTCCTTGTTGAGTATGCTTTCAGTGTGGTTCATTCGGTCGTACTCCACTGACAGAAGGTTTACTCCATTAATCTGTGAATATTCAAGAAACAATGAAATCACTAAAATCAATTTAGACATCAAATTATTTTTGGTAATAGTCGATCCCTTGTTGCAAGAAATTTAAGTTTGTTTTTTATTGTTTCCTTTTGGCTAAATACACCTTTTTTTCTTTTTTTCTGAGACCCTATAATAATTTGAAATGGATGTTGCCTAGCTAGAATTTAAACTTGATGAATAATCATTTGGACAATATTTTACAAAACTAAATCCATTGTACTCTCCCACATTAATATATAAAGCATGACTATACAGAATATATTAAGCCAAATATTAAGAATGTAAATTTTTCTATAATGTCATAACTATCATAATAAACAATATAGCCTTTGGCATGCTTTTATTGGCTAGGGAAGAGGACATTTTTCTTGTTTTACAACTGGGAGAATATTATTTTTGTAAAATACAATATACAGTAAAATAAATAAAGATTTGGAACATGCCAATAATCATACACAAAATAAAAATGGGAATTAATAATTACTACATAATTATTTCTGTTCAGATTACATAAGTATATCTTTAAGTACTGAAATAATAGTGAAAAATATCCATGCCAAATGTCACTGTATAAATATATAAAACAAAAAATAATGGGCCTCACAGCAGTGCTACTCTTATTGTTGAAAAAAAAACATAAATTAGAAAAAATTGTCTTCAATTGATGAAATGAAAAGATATTAGAACATGCTCATTATTTGATTTTATTTTCTAGCATATTCATGAAACCATCAAATCATTTGTAACACCCCTCTCCCCCATTACTATGTCTGGGCCTGCTGTGAGGGAGGTGACACAAAAGGAACATTGGACATACCCTGAGGGCTTTGGCCTCGCCTCTGGAGAACATGTCAGGCGAGTCAGACATGCTAACATGCGGCCGGGATTCCCCTACCCTCATTTTACTTCCCAGTCTCTGTAGGGTCTTACGCCCGCACGACGGACTGTAACGGCGCCGGGCATAGAACCGCCATTCCAGCTTGTGAACCAGCTTGTTAGGGCCGATTATCTTGCGCTTGAAATGCATCCTGTGCTGGTTGGATAGAACTGGGTGTCCCCCGGACTCGATATTGATTGACATGTTTGTGGGGTACATGACCACCACACCTCCGTCAGGTAAGTAGGTCACTTGAGTTTCTGCTACACCTGGAATAAAGTAAGAAAATCAAAATGTTAATGGAAGTTATTATTGGGTTTTTATTTATATTGTTTGCATGCCAAAAAATTAAAAAAGTATGGAAGAAAGGGATGTTTTGAAAATCCTTTAAAATAAGTCCCCTACATCAAACAGAAGAAATCTATTTTTGATGGAAAACAGACTGAAGGTAATTTCAGACAAATACATAGAAAGAAAATAGTTGTTCAGATATGTGTGTGATAGAAACAGTTCCTAAAAAAATAGCTAGCGAAAGGTAACAATCACGAAACAAACACTGATTGTCTAGCTAATGTCTACTACAATAACACACACAAGAAGTATAACACTGTGTACGGGCTATATCTAAAGTCATGTGACTTGAGCTGATGATGGCATGCGCTGAGTGATCTAGATTTCTGATACATGATATATAAATGTACACGGATCAATACATGTCAGTTGTTAAAATTTGGATATAAACGTGGTCAGAATATATATTGCGTATTAAACATGGTCAGAATATACATATTGCATCATTTTTGTTATGATAATGAAAGGACTATTTGTAGCCACCAAAAGCTGTCTAAGCACTGCGGAATGATTCCCTGCAATTTGAATGTAAGTTTCTGAGAACAGAGCAAGACAAAGAGACAAGGAAGCGGCCAGCTAAAAACTGTAACCTGCGGAATCAAGCTAGTCAAAAAAGCAAATTACCCTGAGAGATTTTCACTGTAAAAATTCAGAAAGAAAAATCACATTAAAGAAAATCATGCATACAGAAAGCCATTTTAATATATTTCATCATTCATATGACAGGAAGCAGTATTCTCTTTTTTAAACAAATCTTTGAACTCAATTTAAAAACTTGTTGAAATACTTGCCATGCATGACTGACTGTACACTGCCATAGGTTGCCATGGAGATGACATCACTGCTGTCAGTATTGACCCTCACAATTGACCCCGTTGTGTTGATGTCAGTTACTAGGGAGGTTATTTCCCCTGTTGGTTGTCGAGTCTCCTTCAATCTTCCCATGTCGTTATAGTGATAGAAATAACTCTGCCCGTTACTGAGATATTTGGATTCCAGCAGACCTGAGGTTCCTCGGTATGTAAACGAGATGGAGTCATTGTTAGGCGAGGTTAACTTCTGAAGTCTGTGTAAATTGTTCATCTCTAATTTGGATCGCTGGTTGCCAGGAGAGATAATCTGTGTGACCTGGAGATTGCTGTCTCGTGTAAGCTCAATCTTGTTCTTGATGTCATCTGTAATGGACACCAGCTTGCTGAAGAAGGAGTTGACATTGTAAGTAAAGTTGTACATGTATTGTCCAGTCATTATATCCACTGTGTGCTGATGCTGGCCATGGTCATTGAAGATGAACATTTCCTTTGTGTCTGGGGAATAGACCTTGTATTTGTTGTCTGTATCTGGTTGAGGAAGCTTGGACATGATGGAGAACACACGCAGGTTTCCGTTGTCAGCGATATGCACAATGCCATCTGGAGTGACAGTGATGGAGGTCAGCGAGTTGAACAAAGCCTGGGCAGCCAGTGTCTCCTTTCCATCGTAACAGAGACAAGTCTTGGATTTGCAGTCGCATTTGGATTTGGATCCAGCAAAGTGATGAATCCTTCCATCAGAGGTGATGACTCGTACCCTGTTAATCCTGTGCTGATCACTCTCCACAACATGGATTTCTCCATGAGGACCAAAAGCCATGCTCTGAGCATCCACCAATCGGACATCAGCAGCTATCCCTGAGGCCTCCTCTTCATCAGACAGAACCCCTGACAGCATAGAGTTCAAGCCTACGATTGGACAGTTACTTGGGCGCCCTGCAATCGTCACAATATAGTTGTCCTTTGTCAACTTCAAGATGACATTTTTATCCAAGATATGGAGTGTGTCATCCAAAGGATCAATGGCAAGAGCTGCAGGCCAATGGAGCTGAACCTACAACACAGGAATAATATGGAGTTAATACATCTAAAAATCTAAATAGTCTTCGGAATCTCAAAATACTGCATTATCTGGAAGTAAAAACTATCTGCTTACCTGATTGGCTGGTCTGCTTTGGTCACATGACATTGGTTCCTGTGTCCTGAGCTGGTTGTGGGAGCCAATCAGAGTAGAGATAATTCCTGTGGTAGAAATCTGCCTGATGTTAAGATTATCTGCTATGTATATCACTCCCTCCTTGTTGATAGCAATGCCTGTAAGAGAATTATAATTCAAATGAATTTTAAATTGCTGAAACTTTGAAATTAATGAAATCTATGTGTAGCATTGGTTTATTATCCAGTGGAATGATAAACATCTTAAGAAAGATTCTACTGAAATAAAGTCCTTAGTCTGATCAACCGTAGCAATCTTTTGTTAATCTGACCTTTGGGTCCCAGAAGTCGGGCTTGAATGGCCAGTCCTCCATCCCCACACTCATCCAGAAGTCCAGTAGAGCACTCTTCCCCGTTCCCAGCAATAACTTTGTAGTTCTGTTCTAGATTCTGGACAGGTCCCATAGTAGCAATTTGGATGACTCTATGTTTCATGTAGTCTGAGATGTACAGCTTTCCATTGACTGGGCTAACAGTCATATAAGTCTTGTGGAACACAGAACTGTAAGATATAATGTAACAATATTCATGTCAAATACATATAATTTATTTGATCTTTCAAAAAAGAAAACAAAATTTAAGATATCTAAGTCCTTTAAAAACATACTCAGTTTTTAGGATGCTGACTATCTCGGTTCTTCCGGGCGAGAGTTTTCGGATGAAGTTGTAGTCCCAGATGTACAGGCTTCCATCACTACCGCTTGCCAGAGCCACCGGGGCACGTACTTGGTTGTTTGAGGCATCTCCATTACACATGGCACAGTCTAGGTTCCGTTGAATACCATTGCCAAGGATACTGACCAGTTCTTGGGGCTTCTCCTTCAGGTAGATATTGCTTCCATCTCCCTTGTGCAGGATTCCTGAAATTAGTATCATTATCAAGTCAGAATGTCCTTCAAACTGTTCAAAATATAATGCCTTGTAAAGCTTCACATCATTTATCCAGTTAACCTTCTTCAATTTTGATAAATGCCATAGAATTCTAAGCTTTTATATTCATGAATCACTGTTCAGATCCACAAGCTCTTACCTTCTTGGAAGTTGTATGTGTGATGGATGTCCAAGTTCCAGCCTCCGATTTCTGAGGACGTCAGATCAAACCCTGTCATTGTGGTGCTCCTGACTTCCCAGAACACGTAGTCACAACCCTTGTACTCGTATCCCACATGTACTTTCACCGGCACAATACCGTAAACCTTCTGTCTGAATGCATTGATTCTGTCCCAAGAGAAGGTATACTTGAGCCCAGGGTCAGCCTCGAACACTTTGACATTCTCTATGCCCTGGACATAGACTTTGAGGTGGACCAGGGCCAGGTTGGTGGGGATGGTATCGGGAGTCATCTGTATGAGGATGACAGATTTGTAGCCCTCTGTCTCACTGCTGTGGTAGACTAGGTGGGCATTGGTGCCTGGGACTTCTATACTCTCCTGTAGAACCTGAAATAGACAAATAATATTATTTCTAATATCCATACTCTTAAAAATAAATACCTGACGATGAGATTTATCTCTTTAGAAAGTCTAATTATAAAGAGATTTACATTTTAATTTCAAACCTTTTAAATTATTGTTTTATACCTGTTGTCACTATTATTTTATACCTGTTGGAATGTCATTTTGTTACCTGTGACTCAGGAATGAGCGTGCTCTTCTCTGGACAAGCCCCGAGTTGTGTGTGCTGCCAGGTGGAAAGAACAATGGGTTTCATAGTGTGGTGGTCATGCCCCACTGCACACAGTGAAGGGTCTGGCTCAGAGAAGTCTACAGAGTGCAGGTCCATGACCACCATCTCCATGGTGACAATCTGGTTCCACGGTACCGATACACTGATGGTGTGGGATTGGAATGGTTGTCGTGTAAACTCAAGGGTAACAGAACCACCTCCATTGACAAGAATATCAAACCTGTTGATAATATCAGAAATATGTTCTAGTGGTGATGGAAGGAGAACTTAAAACTAAATCAGACAGACTGGATGCAAAACTTGCATTCTGCACTTAAATTTCATACTTTCTTCTAAATTCATTGAGTACGCCAACAAGGGTATAATATGAGAAATCTCAAATATTTTAACAAGACAGACAAATCAAACAGAGTCATGAATTCCAGCTTTAAAATGATTGCAATGTACCAACTGATGCTTTGCTGACAATACATTACAGCTGCATGGAGACAGGTCACTTACATTCCATCATTCCTTGTGAGGGTGTGGCCATACAGGGGCTGAATTCTGACATTGACCTTGACACCAACCAATGGAGTCCCATCTCGTGTCTCAACACGTCCCCGAATCACAGATACTTGTCTGAAATAGAAAAAAAACCCAAAAAACGGTCAAATAGAGAGAAAATCCATCAAATTGGCTAGACGTCTGCAACAAAATTCTTTCTGATATTCAATACTGCATGCTTGTTGATGTTTTATATATTTCCCTTGTGAACATTCTGTGGAATCAATTAGCAGAGTTATATGTAGAGCTGAAGCAAAGCATTCAATCTCTCTGATGTTAGGTGTTGATTCTCATAACAGTTTTATTTCCTATACTGATTGTATTGTTCAAAAATATTCATCAGTTCATAGTGACAGTCATAAATATCTCAAAAAATTGAATTACTGCCCAGAGATTGGAATCAGTCTGTGGAACAGTTACAGAAATGTTAAATTGTCCATTTTCTGTGAAATAAGAAACTCCAAGTCAGTTGCTGCTTTGAAACTAAGACCCCAGTGCCCTATTTATAGACAATCAATACACAGTAAGGCACGATAACTTAGTTGTGAGTATTGTTTTTCAATTCAATTAAGTATTCCTCTGGTAACTAAATCTACTTGACTTCTCTTCATCAATAAATAATGGTCCCTTATTTCCATTCCAACCCTCTTATCAAATTAAACTTCATATTTATCATTTCATTTTTTATAAAGATTTACCATGTTGCATAAAATTGCTTCACTGGTTGCTAAGTTTGATAAAAGATATCTCTTTTATTTTAGATGCTATATATAATAAAAATGTACAATGCAGACAAAAACTTGGGCATCAGAGAAGATCTGGTACAACAGGTGTCTAATTATTCCCCAGGGGGCTTATTAATGCATCAGATGTTGACTCATTTTGATTTGTATTCAAAACTTTTAACGGGCTGATAAAATAATCATGAGATTCCTTCAATAACTCAAAAACTTTGGATGAAATTTTATTTCATTATCCACTTTTTTCCATCTGTTGGCATTATACATGTATCACAAAAGACAATCAATTTAACTAATTAGAATAAAAAATGATTCACAAAAATTTTTCAGACATTGTCAAATAAAAAGCAATGTTTGGATCATGTATGTATCAAAATAGAATACTCACGTTTCATTGAAGGCATTCTTTGAGGTCTCCTTCTGTATGCTATTGTTATCAATGAGGAATTTCATCTTCTTGAAGAATGAGGCGGTGGAGCTAGGCTTTGGTTTCTGGAGGAGGATTTCGGCGGGGTCCTGCACGGTTTGACAGAATGGGTTCTGAGCACAGGCCGCGCTGGAGCAACAGTCAGGGTCCAAGCAATCCCTCAGTCCATCTACAATAAGACAACAAAGGCCTACATGAAGTACAGTAAAACACAATTACAGTGAACATGCCTATATTAAATTCATACTTACAACAAAGTCCTTTCCATTCCTTTAAGTCTCCATTGTATTATAAACTTAGTGGATATAAGGAATTGCATTTATAAGTATCAAAATTACCCAACCCTGACACTTCACTATAAGCTTGTTTCACTGTACCTCAATTATTATTTAACTCGTGAGTTTTTGCATAAACTTGTAATTATCTATTTTGCAGAGAACTGCAGGCACAAAGAAGCATGATTCACATTTATAAATTCATGATTTAAGTGTCATGAAATTTTTTTTTTTACTTTTCAAAGATCTTGCAATTATTTCTTCACTAAAAGTAAAATGCTATGCATTCTGTTTGGGTACCTTGGTCATCATCATCACCATTGGAGCACATCATCTCCATGGCAATATCACATCCGTTTCCTTTCCAGCCAGTGTGGCAGTCACATTTGTAGCCACTGTCTCCATAGCGACGACAACTACCATGGCCGTTGCACGAGTTTGGACATCCATCTGAAACAGAAGTCAACATTAAGAGATCACATAAATCAGAGGCTAACAGTACCTGAATAATGTAGATATACTGTACTGTACTGGCAACACCAAATTAATGATTATAATGTAAATAATCTATGGCAATAGAGAGGAAATGTCTAAAATCTTTTATTCAGTCTTGGTTATAAAAATATCATGTCCCTTTCCTGTAACCCATTAAATCTATCAGATTAAATTAGATTCTTTATTTACAGCAAATAGACATACTGCAGAAACTAACATCATCTTTGTTATAAAATCAATGCTATAGTTCGTTACCTCCACCTGAACCTTAATTAATGCAAGAGTGCAATAGAAAAAACAACAAAAATCCTTGACCAAGATTACTAATTGTAAGCATTCATTAATGAGTGCAAGAAGACTTGATAAATGGCAGCAGTTAAAGAATGCAAAGAAAGAGAATTTTTGTCAAAATATCAATGGACCCAGTGACATGGCAAACTTTTGTGCCATGCATTTATATTCTATGAAACTCAATAAATTTTGCTTCAGAAGCAGAAGGTCCTCTTATTCTTTTACCATATGTTTACAAGTCTTGCTCTGAAAGATTCTGATGTATACATGTACTCAATTGAAATTTGATAACTAAAATTGTAAAACAGACATATAAGCAAAGAGAATTAACCCTAAAATCAACATATAGGATTGTTACAACATTTTTATCAAAAATGTTAATTTAAATGATTGTAACATTATTCTTCTTCACAAATATATTCTACACAACTAATATTCTTGGTAAAGTTCTACATATTATTTCATATCACCATGACTTGCCGACACTTTGCTCACAGACTGCACAATTTCTGACAAAATCTGAGTCTGGTTGCCAGGTTCGGAGATGTTACCTATTGTGCAGTGTTTTCCATTCCAGCCGGTTCGACAGATACAAGTTCCCTTGTCGCACTGGCCCTTAATTCCATCACAGCGCGGGTCACAGTTACGCGTGTCACACAAGACTCCGCCCCATCCCTCGTCGCACACACAGCGCTGGTTGTGGCAGTATCCGTTTATACAGCGCAGACGACACATTTCTAAAATTTACCCAGTCACCATGTATCAGGCTAAACATCGTTATCAAAGCATAAAAAAGGTTTGTCATTTTCCACAGCATTAGAAAATAAGTTAAGTTACCGTAAGTTAAAGATAAAAGATTACAGAAAACTATTGACTCAAGAAATGTAGAATAAAATGTTGAATAAAAAATTTAATAAAGATCTAAATTAAATACTAGAAAAAAAAGTTTTGAAGATATGAAAAAAATCTGAGTAATATTTATCTACTGTATTATGAAGTGTATATCGACAACACAGAAATTCAAAACATGCTATTCCTGCAGCTAGACTTGTTCATGAGTTAGAAAATATCAAAGTACGTTTTAATATGCATTAAATGAACAACATATATGTTAGGGTTCAAAAACTTCAAATAGATGCAAAATACAATACCAGCCAGTAAACAATATCAATGATATATATATATATAATTCTGGTTGTTTGTTTATTACTTGTGACAACACATTGATAAATGCAAGTTATTTTAAGGACTGCAATTGGGGACATGCAGATCAAGTTAGTACCTGCAAGCTTCCCAATGTGGAATGAGAGCTGACCTGTAATATAGTTCTGGTTTATCAATTTTTTTCAATTTCGAGATTTTTGTTGTTGATTTCTTTTCCATGATTAAAAGAGATCTTTATAAGCTAGTAACATGTGAAATACATATGCATATAAAATAAATACCCCAGCCTTCGAAGTTTTTACATTAAATGTGCATAAATGTAAAATTTTGAAAAATTCATATCTGCGACAAAATTCACTTGCATGCATATGGAGCATAAATATCCATGCTGGCAGAAAATTAATCCGTTTAATTATTCTATGAGTGTTCAGATTATATTCTGATGTGTGAAACTTATATTATGAAGTACAAAAAAAACTGACAACTCAATTTCACAATGGTAATTGGATTTTTAGGAATGTGTGGGATTTTAATTTAGACAAAGAGAAAAAAAGGATGATAAAAAATAAAAACCACGAATTGATAATGGGATTCATCATGCTTGAGTCGAAATGAGGGTGTCAAGCAAATTTGAAATATTATCTGATAATGGCACAAGAGCTATTCTGATACGTCCATTATGGCAGTCATTTGAATGGGGATTTTTTTGACACCTTATTTCCTCCATGTCATCATTTCATCATCACAGGTCATAAATATAATGGCTTCATTCCCCTCTCTCTGTCTCTTGGATCAAAATCACATTACAGAAGGTGAATGTTCAGGGCTAAATGTCTACCATTTCCTATAGAATTCTATGAGAGGCAGCTCTCAAAAGAGAAGTGTTAGTGTTAAAGGGTTAGAGATAAGTTCTATGCAATAGTTTAGTAACTGTCACCAAAGATTAATTGAGTATTGTAATTTCTACATTTGTTTTCAAACTTGGGCTGGGTGGGATAAGAAAAACACCATGCTGTTGTCCCCAAATCAGTAAGAACCTATTCAAAACACCATGCACTTGAGTTATGCCTTTAGTCCTTCATGCTATAAGATATTTTGTCAATTAAATTGGAGTTTGTTGATTATTTTCAAGAAAAGATGCATTCCGTGCACGTCAACTCTAAGATTAATTGTGGACATCTACCGAGTCCAAATCTGGCAAAAATAGGTCAAGGCAACAAAAACTGGGTCAGTCTTGAATTTCAGGCAGTTGCCTTTACCTTGCTCACAATCCTTGCCCTTGAAGAATCTATCACAGATGCATTGGCCTGTGTCCCAGTCAAACTGCCCATGCCCGGAGCAGTCGCGGGCACAGAGATGAGTCAGGTTAAGTTTGTCGGGTAATTGACAGTGGTCTCCCTTGAACCCTTTATAGCAGACACATTTACCCAGGTGACAAAGCCCGTTACCAGAGCAACTAGGGTCAATACAGGTCACTGTGGTGACAAAGAGATGTGTTAATAACCCAGACACACGAGATTATCTCACAGTCGTCACTGATCAACATAGGCCAAACTTACTTTGGAAATTGTTCTTTTTCACATACAAAATTTGTTGTGCATTCAATTCACAGAATAAAATTAAAGATGCTTGTGAACATGATCTGAACATGCAATGATTTTCAAACTTAAAAAAGAATTTAGAGAAGTTTGGCATGCATGACTCTAAGGCTTGCCTATAGTGCAGACAACATATGAGACAATCTCATCAGAAATAAAATAAAATTAGTATAGCAAAATTATATCAAGCATATGAAAGTAAAGGTTGCAAATAAAAAGTAAATATTTCATTATCAGACTACACAGTGAAAGAAAATGCCACAATAAATGACAAACAAAATTATATCCAATATAAAGATTAAATTGTAAAATCAAGATAAAAAACATAAAAATATACTTAAAGTATCTACTTTGTGCAAAATAGAAAAACATAATAAATTAAAAAAAAAAACATAATTGCTAGAATGTTTAAAGAAGCAAGACTGCAATCTATGTTTGTATGTGATATGATGGCCAAGTGGTTAGAGTGATTCATACAGGCGTGGTCTAAAACACGGACTCACCAATTCCACAGTGCGGGCCGGTGAAACCTTTCTCACACTGACACTGGCCGTTGATACACTGCCCCCTGTTGTTACAGGTGGGGTTCTCACACGTATTGGCAGGAATGTCACACTCTGCCCCTTTCCAGCCCTCATGACAGACACACACACCCTGGCGGTATTCTCCCTGGCCGTTACAAAGGTGGGGGCATTCACCTGGAAAATAAATAATTTTAAATTTATTGGACTTGTCTATACTACATGTATTAATAGATAAATCATCAATTTCAAAAATAATATCTATAATTTCTTTTCTATCTGGTTTTATTTTTTTGCATGTTTTATCATGTAAAATTTAAAATCAATCATTCAAGAAATAAATAATGTATGTTATAGGCATATAAACAAATGATTTATTATTCTGGATCCCATTATTATACACACCCTATTTATTTATTTAATTCATTATTTGTTAATAACAAGTCAATTAACAATGAGATTCCTTAGTACATAATTATTCAAATACGGTACTAAAACTAATGCAGCGTATGCAGTTGTCATCATTACGTCAACGCACCCACTTACTTTGAGCCTGAATGCAAATTGAAGTAACATCAAACTAACTTTTGCTCATAACATATCTGAGATAGAAAGCTACAGAACGAAAAACAAATTCCCAGCTTCTCATGGCTATCCCAAGCAGAGGAGTTCAGATCAATCAAAACCCAATAATGCAACAATCCCCCCAGTAATTTTTAATCAACACCTATGAATCACAGGGTATAGAATTAACTTAGTTTGCACACATTATAGTCTCCCTAGGAACTGCAATATCTCTGATGTCCTGCAACAAGCATCATTTACCAAGAAAAAAAGCAGATGGCATAATAGCCTGAAGCCCATGTGGCTGGTCATGTGATCAGGCTAGCTGATAAGTAAGGTGCTCAATTGGATCAGGGAATTCTTCTTTTGATATTTTTCGAGAGGATACTATTTCTCATGCTGGGTTCATATTTTTTCAATGTAATTTTCTCTTGGCTATGGCGCAGTGTCTAAATTATTTCTAGTGTTTGAGAAAATCAAAGAGCTATGGGTGGAAACCAAGGATAGAATTTTACCATTGAGTCATACTATCCATATCATTATTGCTTCTAAAAGCTTTTTTATTAAACAATTTATTTCTGTTTAGTCAAGTACAGTTAGACTTACGTTCTGAGCAGTATGGTCCCCTGTAACCATTAAAACACTGACACCTCCCCTGGTTGTCACAGAGACCATGTCCATAACAGTTTCTCTCACAATTGGTTCCCATGGAATCTGTCAAGGAGAAGTAAGTTGATATGTTAAGCAAATCTTCAATTAACTTTCAACAAATTGCATATATACTATTGTTTAACTCCAATATGAATTGAAAGTAAATGCAAGGGTTTGAAAGCCTCGAGACATTCAAGATGCCAGGGAATCAAAAAAACATAGCACTGTTCTTTGCCTACGTTGCAACAACATATTTTCTATTGTATTGCCCCCACTTGATGCAGAAACATCTTCAGTGTAAACAGCCTTACCAATGGTTCTCCTGGCCACGCCTATCTCCTGGGGCTGATCTCGATCATTGTAGATGGTCAGGTACCACTTGCCCTTCTCCATCAGCTGAATCATGGCCGTCTCCTTATCAGGTAGAGATCGTTTATACTGGAAAAATAAAATTACAAAACATTTCAACTCCAAAACATCTTCATTAATAACTAAGATTTCTTTTGTCTGTTTCTATATATCTAAATACAGTGGTTGGATACTTACCCGGTTTCTTAAAGTTTGTGATTCAGGCTCTTTGATTGTGCTTCCATCGTACACCTGGTAGAAATCAAACTGAGCGATGGTAGGCGGGAAGTTCCGTCGTCCATAGATAGCCAGACGAGCACTGTTTGGAATGGTAAAATCGAACTTGACAAACTTGGAATCGCTCTGGATGAAGTAGGCCTGCCAGAGGGTCAGTGGGGGGATGGTTGTGTAGGTTGGTTTATCACTGTCCAGAAGCAAGGGGGTCTGGGTAAACTTTAACACTGAAACAATGCAAGGAGCAAGGTCAATACACATAACAATGAAACATTTTAATCTGATCATTTTTTTCCAGCATAATAATGCAGTTCTTCAATACTCATATCTGTATTTATACAGCACTTGAAGGAGAGCTCTTGAACGTAATAACAGATTGTTATTAAAGTGAATTTTTTTTTCTTGCCAGCTAAGAATCAAATCCATTAATATTGTGTTCTAGCTGTACCTGTGTGGTTTAAGGCACCAGGTTTCTCTTCTTTCTTCTCATTCTTCTCAAACGTCAAATGAGCTGTAAGAAAAAAGTCTTAGATTAGGAGGAGACTTCATTCTGATACAAATAGGGACAGTGAATAAAGTGACAAGGGTTCAAGTGTTGTGGAGTAAGGTCAACTCATGTCTGTCATGCTAGAGACGCAGAGCATTTGACAATTCTCCATGAAGGCTTATTGCATCATTTACTTGCATTGTAATGCAATACTGACTTGAGCCGACTTGATATCGATGTAGAACATTGCTGCCTCTTAAAATGTCTTGGTTACAGAAAACTAAAGATTCCCCAGTATTGATCAGCTTCCTGTGTAGGGTTTTAATTCAATTTTTCTCCCTTTTTTCCCTCTTTTGTCATGCGAATGTGATCATTTCATTATTTCAACTCTTGAGCAGAGCCTACACACAGCCACCAATTAATATGTACTCAATAATGTTTTACATTTCATTGTCTTCCTTTTTCCCATTTACCTCATAAATTTTCAATTCAAATTACATTTTCAATCGAGATAATTCGGTGGTACAATAAATATTGGTCCACGGAGGATGCTCTTTGATGGGTCATGTGACACCCTGATCCTATAGCTTCTGACGAGGTTCGACAATCGCGACACAATTTGTGGTAAACAATAGATTCTCTCCTCTCGCCTGACATTCCTCATCGGTCACGGATGCCAAACGGCACCGTCGGGACTCTGTTAAGGAAATCATCTTGTTGCTTCTTCCCAAGAGGAGAAATAATTGGAAGAAGTTGAAAAACACTTGTTGAAGAAACAGCAGAGTTTCAATCGATGACAAAGTTTTCTACCTTTATTTCAAAATCATCCGTCTAAAGTATCTATGCAAATTTTCAAAAATTTTAAAAATTAAAAAAAAATGTCTCCCAAAATCTTGCAGGTTATCAGTACACAGCACACCTTAACATCAAATATTTCATGAAAAAAACATTTCCAACATTAGAAATAGCTTGTCGGGGAAGGCAATTTTTTGGGAAAAAAGTTATATCAGATTCAATACAGAATTTTAATGCATTTAGAAGAGCATCTAAATAGCTTGGGTTGGAAAAACGGAAAAAGATTTTAGTAGGATCTTGTGACAACTTAAAGAAGTATGTTTATCTAACTATTGGCGCATTCAATAAATAAAACAAAAGTCTATCATAAAAATGGTTATAAAAACAACTTTAATTTACAATATCCAAAATCAAGTCTTGATACCAGCTTCCTTTTTTAAAATTGGTAATTAGCATCTGTTCAACAATGTTGCAAGCCAAAACAAAAAGGAATACAATTTATCAAATCAAAGGCCGGAACGGCCACAAAGGCGTCGAGCTGACATTTTCTTTTATATATTTGAATTTCTGTACTAATAATCGTATATCAAATAATATTAGTATAAAAAAGTAAATTAATTATGTTTTGTGCTGCTTTAAAAACAAAAATCAGTATATTTCCTTATAAAATAGGTAGGTATAATACAATAACTCATCATGGTAACAAAAATCAAAGAAATTTCAAAGTTCAAAAAATAAATAATTTTCTTTCTGCTTTAAACAGTCTTTGAACGATGTTCACAGGTTCATAATTTGAATACATTAACAGTGTGTCCCTAATTGTAATAATAAAACATACTTTTATTTATTTCAATTCCCGTTTATAACATATGGTATGGTTGTTTACAAACAAATCCACACCACGTGCTATCTAAAATGCTCGACCAAACCGTGTTTATTTATTGCAACAAAATCACCAGATACGTTTATCGCTTACATTTATTTTGGAGACCGTGCCCGATGACAAATAAATTTACATATCAATTTTTTTTTCATCGGGCACGGTTTCCAATTAAAATGTAAGCGATAAGCTAAACTAATATTTAGTGAATTTTTACACCTTATTGTATTCATCCGCCATTTCTTGATTAAGCAAATTTATACTTATGCAATGAGTTGTCAATAACCAGAGAGGCAAAGTTGGTTTTTTTGTACACAATTTAGTTGAATAAATGGAATAAAAATCTTGTAATACTTTTAATACTTTAGGGAACTTATTTCTTATGCGCCTTAAAAAGGCGGTGCAGAATGTGAGAATTTGGACGATTGCCAATCCAGACGATCGCTAGAAGGCTGCCGAGCATTAGCTCGACGCCTTAAAAATCAATGAATGTTCAGAATTTGAAAAAGAAAGGAATTCTTAAGAAACGACAAAAATCGACATACCTGCAAAGTAGGTGGTGGCTGCTAGGAGCCCCACACAGATGATGACTAGGATCAGGGCCGCCCACTTCCAGCTCCACCGCTTCAGTTTCTGTTTCATGTAGTGGGGCGTATTGCCGAATTTAGTGTAGCCACAGTCGTGGGATCGGGGTGGTGATGTCATATTGCCTGGGTAACCACAGTGACTGTGGGGGAGAAAGGCCTGCCTGTAATACAAAAGTCCAGATAAGTTTAATCGAGCCACTCTTGATTAATCAAGTTTGAGAAATTCACATCGGAGTTTGGCTGGACCTCCCTCGTCAAGTGTCAACTATCGCTATCAGATAAAAAGTTTTCAATTTCTCGAGATGACCAAACTGCCGGGGAGGATTTTTCTGAATTGGATTCCCTCAAGTGAAAAAGAGAATTGTCACTGAAAATTAAACTCTCTGCAGGAAAATTCACATCTCCTCAATTCTTCATCATATCCAGAACCATTTTGTATCAAACCATTTTGTATGCAAATGAGCATAACACCTTTTTTGCTCTACACTTTAAAAAAGCGAAATGTCCTCAAGAGCTATAAAAGGCACCACTAATTGTATAGAAACATCTTTCACAGTTTTCGTTTTGTGGTCGGAATTGCCGATATTGGATTTTGTTCGTGTGCATGCTCTACAGACAACTGCATCAGTGACATCATCATCAATTGTTCTGACTGTGAAAAAGCATTTGAAAACAGTAATTACGGCAGTAGCTTGATTGTGCTCTGGCTGAAGAACAAATGTCACAGTAATATTTCTCCCATTAAACTATCCAAATTGTGACATGCATAACATGACTTCATAATTCCATTTTTTCATTTTCGTTTTAAAAGAGAGATCTGGGGCCTTTTGTGGCTTACAGCAAAGATGACCTCTTCCTTTTGTGGAGCCGACACCTTTTATGTAAGAGAAGCATCTAATGAAGAATTATGTATCTGCCTTGGATAATCAATTTTCAAAATTTTCTCTCTTTCCACCTCTCAGAAAAAAAGAGAGAACATAATTTGTGATTCTGGTAGTTCCAGGAGAACTAATCAATTAAGAGTTACATAGACAAGCATTTTATTGACAAATCTATCAATACACAAGCAAACAGCTCTGTTTCTGTGTAGGGGAAAACTTTGGAAAGCCTCCGGCAGCATTCCAGTACAAAATGCTGTTAGAATCTTTGTTATATTGCAAAATTGGGAGAAATTTAGCTGTTATAGAACATGCAAATACTAGAACATTAATGTAACAAAGTTAATTGATTTCCTGAAGATTTCAATGAAACTTCAATAAAAGTCAGACAACAGTATGGTTTTAACTGCAACAGCAACACCACAAAGAAAACATTGGCCTCTTAATGGCACTCACAGAGAGGCATTTCTGGTACCGCATCAATAACATTGGAGCATTACTACTAATACAGAAAAAAAATAAATGTATTTGGGGAGCGAATGAATTGAATGTTTGAGGGATTACTGGTCCCCGATTTTCTATCCCTTATTTACATAACAGTCTCTGCAGCCATTAATTCCATCTAATTGGACACTCTTTGTTCATATTTTCAGTCAAAGACCAAAAAGTCATGAATAAATCTAAGTGTGAAATTAAATACAAGAAAAATGGACTGTCAGATTCTACAATTATTGGGAAGAAAAGGACAGTGATATTAAAGCAACGATCAAAATGGTCAATCTCTTGACAAAACCACTGAATAAACAGAGGCGTTGTTTCATCCCATTGGTACCGCTGGCCTTATAGACCAGTTCTCCATAAAGAGCCTTTAGTGTGGTGTCTGCTGAATATCAGGATTATCTGCAAGTTCATCTGATTTTATCCGATAGAAATCCCCCTCACAAGTTATACAAACTGCAAAATTTTGGTTCTCTGGGGAGATTGAAATCGAATTTAAATAGAGAATTGTCCAATGATAAGAGAAGAAAGGAAATGAAGGCAGATTGATAGAAAGTCTGACTCCATTCTGCATACAGAGAACGTGTTAAATTATCTTTTGCTCTAGCTCTCAATACTCATTGGATGACTAAACCGTCAATTCTCCATCCTAAATTCACCATTTTCGAGCACTGTACACTTTTCCAGACTCCCTTAGCGTATACTAATTCAAGTCTGGTATACTAATTAAAAGAGACATCACCTCAGCATGCATTTGGCTAATTTCTATTTACTGAAACTCAACTCCTAATTTGAATACATTTCTTTGCGCCAAAATACCAGTATAGTACATTGGCAGGATCGTATGTTCAACTGGACCTTATATAGATGCATCAAACTGCTTCTGTTCAAAATGCTAATCTATTTTTGGGCAGAATATGGTCTCTCTGCTAATAGCAGTTGACTGCCATTTGACATCTAACACCAAGTTATTTTACTGGCATAGGGGTATAATCCTATTATATTCCAGAACTCAATATGATATATTTGGCATGGGCATGTAACTTTTACAGCAACAAACTTTATATGGAAATATCAAACATAATTTTCAAGAAAATAAAAATAGTTATTCCTTTCCAGCACAAATCACCTTATATCCATTTTTATCTCATCTGAAGCATCTTTATTTTGTCAAATAAACTGCTTGCAGACTCATTTAATGACACAGAGTGACTCACTGATCACAGAAGTAAATATTTTGTCAGACTTGAGAATTGTGCATGATCAGAGCAAGAAATCACAGCAACAGAATCATTACAAATCCCTGCCAAGGTTTGCTGATAACTTTTACACATTAGCCACATTATTGCAAGACTGTGAAATCAATGGATTGCATGTTAAGAGAATAAGCCCTACCTTTCTGAGTTGTGATGGTCTCCATTCATGAAGTGACTGGGAACAGTGTTAGAACACTGGGGTCGGACAGGTTGTGGACTGACTAGTTCTCCTGACCTTGACATCGGCACTGACCCCGACCTTGGCACTGTGCGTGGAAACCGAGGTTGTCCATCTGTATTCAACATACCAACAAGTGACATGTCACAATTCAAATTGTTTTTTTAAAAATTATAAAAAAAAAAGAAGAGGTGAGAGTCTTTATTAAGGATATTGATATTCATGATCACTTTTTTAAGTGCTAAGAAACAAAACTGAACAGACCTGGAATGAAGACGTTGCCAGAAGCCGTCTGCTCCAAATAATGTGGTTCAAAATCACTCTCCTCACCAGAATACACACACTGTCTCACTTGGTGATAGTGTTCACTGTCGGAACAGGAGTGGCCCCTGTGATAGGGGTTCTCATTGTCAGAGTAATGTCCCCTTACATTGTGGTGATTGTGTAGTAATGCAGTGTTTGAGTCCACATAGTGGCTGCGACAATGGCACATTTCAGCATCCGAGTAAGTGCCCCGATATGAGGGACCCATGCATCGGTTTAGTCTCTGTGGCACTGTCGTTTGATGTGGAATGTCTTCAATGGGTGGGGGTGGGGGAGGAGGGTTAAAGCATGGTGGAAGACCCCCTGGTGCTGTAGCTAGAAAGGAAAAAATAGTCAATTGTTGAACTACCGTAAATCAATACAATTCCTTATTTTAAATTTTGTGAAATGACTGATAAAAAAAGAAAGGCAATAACATTTCTGACCAATAAAATTTAGCAAATTAACCAATTCAAAGTCTCTCTAAACTGTCAAACACTGACCATAGAACTTTGAGGACAACATGTCCAAATTGTCCAAACTATCACTAGTCAACAAGTCGGTGGACGAAAATATTCTCTTCATCAGTACAAACAATATTTACTCCAGATAAATATCAGTTTTTTACAAAAAAGCAGAGTCCGACAGATATCCAAAGTTCAGTTCTGCTGAATCAATTCTGGAACCCTGACAACCAATCAGAACTCCTCTAGTCAACATATCCCATGATTCCAACACTTGACAGCTCTCAATTTGGACATATCACTAGATTGTCTAAAGATTGCAGACTTTTTGGCTCCAACCAAGTAATATAAGGAGAAGTGGGAACCCTGTCTAGAGAGATAGACAATTCTCTGATATAGTACTCTGATTGAGCGTTTGACTGTCTGAATGTTTAATCTGCCCACAGCAGTCTGACCACTACATTGGGCGTCTTTCTAACTGTATACAATTTCTACTCCATCAAAACTCCTGCAGCCAATAAGTTATATCTTTTTTGGTCAGGGAAACGATTTGCAACTTTTGATGAATGTTCCACCATGCCTAGTCTCAGGGGACAAAAAAATAACTTTTCCAATTTGCCTTGAAGTGCAAGCAAAGAGAGGAGTTGTTAGAAATGGCTGCTGTTCAAGGAAAGCTGACATTTTCTTCTTATTTATGGAAATCAACATGTCTGTTTCTCTCAATCAATACAAACCTACACTACACAGACTTACTCTCTTGGACGATGTGTCACTGGGCACTAACTTGGCACTAAATTAATTAAATATACTCGGCAATAAGCATGTGTATATGTACTTAAATAACAGTACATGCTTAGGATTACATCATACATTAATTTTTCACAGAATATAATATACCATATCCTTCAAAGCAATAATATAAACTCTGCTAAGATCTACAATCGTTATCTCAATCTTGTTTGGCTATAAATCCCCTTTTTAATCAATTTGATAAAAAACAAATACATTTATGTCAAATCATATCTTGGTAATAGACAGATGAAATGATGGGTTTCTGATGGTTAACTTGATTCAGCAGTAAATATTCAACTGTCAAGTGTAATAAATGAATTGTTGTCAAATATGATCTAAAGCAATATACATGTCTAATCAATTGACGGGTCTGAAGTCTACAAATCTCCCTTTATGACTGGTCAGAGAGAAACTGGACAGTCCAATTTCTGATACCCTCAAGACACATCACAGATCCAGCATGAAAAAATTGACCTCTTTCTTTGGTCTCCTCTTTTTATTAATTCCACCCCTCTCCCTTTTCTATAACCCCATCCCCAAACAATCCGCAGATAAATATGTTAACATACATAGAGAGGTTTTGCATTGATGCACTTTTTCAAATAATTTTAATCAGCCCAAGTCCTTTTAATGCACACAGCACCTTAAATTCTTGAAATGAAAGGTCTTGGCAATGATCAAAATGAGCACCAGTAAATTGAAATATTACAGATGATGGTTTTCTTTCTCTTTTTATCCATTGTGTAACAGTAGCTAAGACTTGGGTCTTTGCATGTCAAAAGTCATTTCTCTCTGTGCAGGCCTTTTTCTGAAATGGGCTACTCAAACAAATAAGTGGAGAGTGGGACTAAAACAGCCATTTCCCCTTCTATGTTTTTTTTTAACAAGCACATGATGGATGATGACACAATGTCATGCAATATGTCTACCACTCATAACTTTACTCTTGGGGTCTCTAAATGGACTCCTTAGTTATGTATGGCTAACTTTGGTTAACACCTTTTTTTAATCCCCCTTAAACAACTTCTCCAAGATAAAAATTCCCAATTTATTTGGCTGCATTTTCTCTATCATTTCTTCTCAACGTGGTTTGTGTTGTTAGGGTATATACAAATAATAAGAATCAAATAGGACTTTTCTGAACACCAAACAAAAGATATAGTTTTAACTCTACCTACGATACAGTTTATTAGTGCAGTTTTGATTACACATACAAATTTCAATTCAAAACCAATGCAAAATGCATGATGCATACATGCATATAATGTGTAAGATTGAAAGAGATTTTGATTTTTGTCATATGTTTGGCTCTAGTCTAGATGGCAAAAAAAAAAAAAAGAGAGAGAGATGCAAATGAAGTACATCTATATATTCTAGATATGAAATTGGTTTCTTAAAGTTGTTTGTGATGTACAATCATTACCTGCATGGTGGAACTTATTGTGGCCATGCGGTGAGTGAACATGCTGAGTTTGGTTGTCAGGGTCAGAGTCTGACAGCCTGGAAACCACCTCATTCCGCACAGAATGCATATTGTCCATTTCATTGGATGACATTGAGCACTGGGAGCCCTGGTGATTGACATTTAAGGAGGCATGTTTAGTGGATACAGAGAGATTCTGTTCGGATTCCTCACCCTCGGACCCCTCCTGGTATGTGTAAAAATGAGGACTTTTGTTGTTATTTTTGGAACACATCCTATGAGCCTTTTGGTCCATGGCTGTTAACTCAACATGCTCTTCGGGGTCTAGACCTTAATAAACAAAAAAAGCAAACAAAAAAATAAAAGCAAGGAACAGAAACAAAAGTACATCATCATAATCATCAGTTGGTTAGCATACTACTGCTTATTAAACAGCTAGGGTAAGATATAAAGAGGAGACTCATTATTGCTAGCCATATAATACATGTAGATGGAAGATGAAATTCCTCCTTTCATAATATATTTAAGTTGACAATCACTTGGATGATGATGATAATGATGATGGTGATGATGATGATGATGATGATGATGGGATAAAATATGATAGGATAAAATAAAATAAAAGGTTCATGCAAGCAAACAAGAAATAAAAAGGAAGGGGTTGTCTTTCTTTGCTCTTGGGCTAATGAAAAGTTCTCCATTCGTATAAAACATGATTTTTAATCTATTAACATCATGTTTATTCGACAATCATTATAAACACTGGTTCCAAAAATATAAATCACAATCTATATTCATCTCAGTTTCTATCATTAAAAACCCAGACGATCAAGATAAAGTAATTGAATATTAATTGCATCATGTTAGTAATCAAACAATGGGGGCTAACAATGTGGTTTATGCTACCCGTATCTTGCCATTAATTACAATACTGTGTCTCATGCTGCTATAGAAATTATACAGATTGTGAGCGGGACATGGAAAATGTCCTCTCCTTTTTCCTGAATTTCCCAACAGACTGTGCAAACAGTGGGACAATAGCACCATTTCTCATCCCTCTCTGCTGCGCGTTTCCATTTATTATATTATCTCTCAATCTCTTTGTACAATCCAATCTGAGCAATAATAGATGTCACAAACAAAATCTGCTCACTTGTTCCAGCCGGTCCCCATGACAACACTCTGGTGTCCCCAAATCACTGCTCCATCTGAGGACATCCATCACTCCCCGCCACCACCCAATCAATCAATGTACAGAAACTAACAACTCTATTATTTATGGACGATTCACTCTTTCAAATTCTATATACAAAAGTTTTCTCTATGGCATTGACACTTCACAGAAATGATAGCCAGCAATACTAACTGGATTCTATTTCCAGGTATCCAATCTACTAAAGAACTCTTCAGTCCCGGATAGCTTTGTTTCGTACAATTTGTGTCGGAAAATAAATCAAGGTTTTCATGACTTTTCAGTATTGAAGGTTTTAGTATAGCTATTAATTTTTTTCCTGTTAAATTAAGTGATGCGGAATCCTTGTGCGACAATGATTGATTTACAAATAGTTCAAGACAGCAATTAACATTCAGTGTTGACTTACTGAGATGATGAACAACTTTACACAATCTCCTCTTCTCGATATTCACTCTATGATTGCATCTACCATTTTTATTAATCATATGGAGGGATTTTCTGCCAAAAGCTAGAATGTATATTAACCAATTTTCTTCATGGCTTTCCAGAAATGTTTTCTTGATGCGAAATCGATGTCATATTGTTTCAATAGATACATAGATTACAATGAAATTGCCTGCAGCTTGTTTTCGCAAAAAACACATGCCATTACATCATTTATCAGTATACTTCAGAGCGTTCCTTTCTAATTTCATCTTAAACGTTTTCTACTTTCGACTTCACTTGCTGTTTAATCAATACAACTCCAATGAATTCTTAATGGCGATGTTTACTATTCCATACAGGCGAGTTTATTGTTTTTAATTGTAGCCATCAGTGAAGCATAAATCTCTATAAACGATACACCAAAGTCATTACAGATAGCACAGTCAACAGACATTAAGCAAAGCTCACTAGCTTCCCAACAATATGCCTTATCATGGAAAAAGAAAATGTTCCTAATTACGTGAAAATGGAGATAGCCATATCAGCATTTGAAACTTTTGATATCACCTCTGTTCATCTCTGTAACACCCTTGGTAATTGCTTGAAGCATCCATTTGGAAAACAAAAGAGGGTCTTAAAATGGTTATCAAAGTTACATGGCTGTGTCACTCACAAACAGTTCCATCACCTCAGAAGTGTTCTAGATCACTGCCGGCTCCAAATGATAATGAAGAATAATTATTGCAATGCTGATAACAAAAAAGTACATCATCAGTTCATCAGTCTATGAATACAGTGGTCCAGAGTTTATGACCTGATCAAGATAACAAAAAAGGAAGGGGGAGGAGGAGTTAATAAGGAAAGGGAAATATTCTGTCTTTAAAAATCTAAATGCTTCAAAAAATCTAAATATGAAATAATATTATTATTAAAAAGGCCTTTAACGAACTTGTTTCATGAACTTGCTGAATCAGCAATGAATAAATTCCATAGTTGATAAGATCATGTGCCAATAAAATGATTATAATTTTGTAAAATAAACCTGATGATGAGTGTCATAAAAAAGCCATCACCTCGCCCCATCCGC
>WFKH01011581.1:45079898-45093071 GCA_016163765.1 Magallana hongkongensis | reverse complement strand
TATATATAAAGCTAGGACAGTCTTTCTGGGGCTTTATCGATTTGCATTCAAAGGGTTATATTTAACAATACATATAACTTCCAAGTGCTGATTTCAACATAATTAACTTCAGTTAGAGATCACCAAGACAAAATAAATGGAATTCAATTTCAGCACATTTTCACAATATAAAAGCAAACTATAATGAGACTTGACTGTACTTTATAGGCTTGAAATGACCATTAGATTGGCAGAGTGGCTGAAGTGTCTAAAATTTCCCAATACAAATCCAAAACTCAATCATAAGATGCTTCAGTTTCATCAGAAAATAGGGACATTTGATTGAAGGCAGTAATCTTGAAATCACATTTGTTCTGGTTCTGTGAGCCCAATTACTGCAGCAATCAATGAAAACAGGTTTTAAATCAAGGTAAAGAAGCAAAGCCTCACAGAATCATATGTGTCTAAGGTATTCATAAAAACAGGACCAGAAATTGATTAACAACAGCAGGTTTACACTACCCTTGACAGCAAATAACCAAGGAGACTGCAGTTTTACAGTGAAGTCAGAAATTCACCGTTAATGGTCCACTCTGACAGAAGTAGATGGACGTTTACAGTGAAATAACATTCTCCAGGCTCAAGAAATCACATTTCCTGCATGCCTGCATTTTCAGTATCAAACCAATTTTATGACAACAGAAAATTGACTTTGGTCCATAAAGAGCAGTACTGACCATCAAAATATGTCCAAAATGTCAGAATCCAGCACTAACTCACACACGCCGGCCATAAAACAGGCACTTTCAGGTCAAATAACTGACAAACATCCCGAATTTTGCCAATCTAACATACAGTGAAATATAAAAGTCCCAGAAAGCATAAAAGTGTTACGAGCTAAAAAACAAAACCCCAAGCCCTTAAGAAATAGGAAATGCATTTTCTGTATTATTATGTGACAAGTGACTAAACACGAAGAACTTCTCAAACATCTAGGGCATCCTAACTTATATGTACAAGGACCTCCACCCCACTTAAACAAAGCATGTGTCTAATCCATTAGTTATTTTACACACAATGACTTCCTTGATAGGTACTTACCGAGTCCATTTAGTTTCTTGTCCTGGTGAGCGACCTTCACCTCCTCGTAAGGTCGCAAGTTGTCATCCGAATGGAAATCCTCATCCGATGAACAACTGCCTGTGCTACCGTTCATGCGACCGTCCTTGAGACGACTTCTCCTCTTTGTTTGACCTTGACCTTTGGGTCTGTAGTTGTAGTTGCTGTCCATTGCTGGCGCCTTTTGTGTCTGCATCTATATTATGCTGAAATTCACCTTCACCTCTCAGCAACTGTCAGGTCATTGTGAGGTACTATTCCATCTACAAATAGAGAGATTATTTCATATGACTGGTTTTAATGAAAAAAAAATATATATATTTTATAGCAATTAATCCTATTACATTATATGATTGGTGTTATGCTGGTAGCATGGAAGATAATGAAATTTTGCAGTATTATGCACCAATAAAAACATGTGCAGTATTGCTATGAGTCGCATTAACTTGGTCAGTTTCAACAGCTATGTATCATAAGTTATTAATTGTCAGACAAGCATGACAGGCAGCCACACAAACTGCTGGAACAAAAAACATACTCTAGAAATTGCAGGTCTGCTACACATTTCGGAAACTCTGCTCTTCTAAGGTGAAAAGTGCAGATTTACAGATAGCTGTGTGCTAGCTGATAAGAGTCCGAACAGTGGTTATCTAACAAAGCTCGAGCAATAAATTTCAAATCAAACTGCAATGAATAACAGATAACTAATGCCCCAATATCCTCAGCAAACATCACATCTAGTCAAGCGTTTTGTTGTTTTTTCCTTCTGTGACCGGAATTCTACAGATCCTTGATTGAGAACTGAAGTACAAATTCATTACTTTAATTGATTACTGTTACCATCAGCCCATTGCCTTTCCTATCCTGGTCTACAGTTAACAAGTACAACAAACAGCTAACCACTTTGGTCTTTTACTTACGATTCCATTACCACCAGAATAGAACATCATATCAGATCGCCATTTCTCAATGTAGCCATTTTGCTATATGGCAAAAAATCGCAGGGAGGATATAAAAAAGAGGACCAATTTACAGAGCTCAACAACTGACCAAATCAATACCTACACAGATTATATGAAATACGATCACTCTTTGCCTTCTAATAATTCCAGGAGACTTTTATAAAATACAACAATATTCCAGTGATTTGGCCATTTTTTAGAGATGCTTTTTTCAGTTTATTCATTCTCTCTCTCTCTCTCTCTTGTTCTCTCTCTCTATTACATTAATACACACAATCTAGAAAGAATCAAATCATATATAGTCTAACAACAAAAATACTAGACCTGTGTAAGGACTTCACATCACTTACATGCACACAGTCTCACAGTCTCTCCTGTCCAGGGACTTGAGCTATATCAACATAGTAATTAATTAACTATGACACATCCCCTAATAAACAGTCCTCATCAAACGATTACAGTCCACTGAGTGTGTGTGGCTCCTGTCCCACCCTCCAATGAACAAACCCTGCAAATGCCAGCCAGGCTCTGATTAACAAAACCAGGTCTGTATTATTAATGGGGGAAACATTTCTTCCTTGTTTATAATTCAGGTGAAGTTTCATACAGGGTTCTCTTATGATCTTGACTGTCCATCTGGAGTATATCTAGGGTCATTAAGTGAACCCATGGCTCTGAATCCTCTGACAGTTTAGATTGGTCCAGGATATTACAGCCCCTCAAGACATGTGTATACATGGAAAGGGGTGAGAGATGAAAAGGGCTGGAATATTATCATTAATATACATGTTATGACAACAAGCATATGATAAATGGCTAGACATACACTGATGGTGAAAACATACAAGATTTTTGTAAATACTGCTCTTTACTGGTTATTTATCTCATGAATAACTTCTTTTTCTCCAAGAATAGTAACTGCATTCCGGTTAGAACTGCTAAACTTTGCATCAACTGCTTGGGTAATGATTTATTTTCAACATGGTCTACATCAGACTCTACAAGCTGCTTGCTAACTCAATGTGACAAATTATTGACCAATCAAAACCCCTGAGACATCCCATCACTTAAAAGTGGACATTTGAACGGTGTCCAATGAATTCTGGCTTTGGTAACATCAGCTTTCCCATGGGACTCCATGTTTGACATTCAACAGTCAATCATTTCCCTCTTCTGTTCAAATTACCACAGGAGAATAATAATTTTAGAGAGAGCTTAGAACAGTTCCCTGCAACACTCAGGGATTCAATCAGCCTTCATTTTCATCACTGTCCATCATAAACTGTAGAGGTTTGCCAGACAAAATGTGCAAATGCTGTTCCAGGGCCTGATACAGAGAAATGTTATTTGCTTTTTTTTTGTTTCCCATCACTTTGTCTGTTTTTTGTATGCTATGCTTGTCATAGGTCTGTCTTATTTCTGAGATGAAGAACATCAAATTCTTCACAACCAATCTCACAACGCAGAGAGACAGGAGAGAGAGAAGAAAAAAATCAATGCTGCTGGCCAATCCACTTACTTATCTTTTCAGATTCCCTGTTTGTTCCCTGGTGTAGAGAGGCAGCATCAGACTTGTAGATGAATTGTCTATTAATGTGTGTACTTCACTTTGTAGTGAAGAACTTTCTCAAGGGAAATTCTTCTCAAAATTCCACTTCAACAAAATATTCAATGGGATCTGTCTCAATTATACCATCCATGACAATAGGAGAACATAACAGACATAAGGTCTAAAAATAACTTCTTTACATTTTTTTTAAATTACTGTCTTTAATCTGCGTATTTATGTGCATGTACTCTTATCTGTACTTTTCATCCCATTTAAATTTTGATAGATATGAACAAGCCCAAACAGAATATGTACCCCTCCTCCAATCCCTTAAAGCAGCAACACAAATGGCCAGCATTATCAAATTATCATGGTGGGGCATGGGGTCTTGTCAAGAAGATTTTGGCCTCCTTGTGGTGCCAAGATAGCCATCTCCACACATGAGTCGCCACACAAGAAAGTCACTGATGCGAGTTGCTGATGACAAGGATTGTACATGACATGAGCAAGGGGCAAACTGACTGGGTACACACAAAACGGAGATCCATCATCTGATGTACATCCTATTCTTTTCATCATATGAATTCAGGAAAACTCAAAATATCAATAACTCACAGATCAAAGATGCTAGATATATAGATAAAGGAAACTATAAAATGATTCAAAATGATGTAAACATAACATGCTGCACATTTTGCCATGTAGTACTGACCAAACCCTTTTGAAAGATATATAACATGGTTATTTTTGATAAAGTTAACTTGTTTGAAGTTTGAGATAACAAGATCAGACTCCAGGTTGTAAATAGCAAAGGCAGGATATTATGCATCCTTCATAAAAACCATTCTTAATTTAATACCATGAAAATCTAAAAATCTAACAAATTTTTCCCTCAGATAATGAACTATTAGAACGTCCTAGAGATTACACTGCCTGCAACAGAAAGAACATGAAATACACTGCCAGCTATAGATCTCAGATGAACACTGGTTGCCTGAATCTGAGACATTCTCTTGTTTCCACAGGGAGAACCTGCTTCCATAGAGCTACAACAGGATACCTATATCCTGGTTTAATGAGCTCTGAAATCAATGGGCACCAGTTAAGCTGCTACAAAATGCAACAATCGTTGTTACCAAAGACGCCTCATTTACAGCCATTTAGCATTCTTCATCATTTTACTTCAGTTTTCACAGCATTTGAGAGCACTTGATAATTTTTATTTATTTCATCAGGAAAATACAAGCTTAATTTTATTTTTAAAATAATGATGCAAGCTATGGTAATTTGATGCATTGCTGTTGGCTCTATAGACTAATACTGAGCATGCTGAGAGATTTCCGTCACAACCAATGTTTTGGATAGAGCAGACAATAGGAGTATGAGTACTTGGGAGGGAGAGAGGTGATAATGGGATACAATTCCTCCATCATCAGGGACCATCCTCAAACACATCTGGGTTTACTGAATCCCTAATGCAAAACTATTGCTTTTGATGACAGGGAGCCATGTTCCACAAATCCAATGCATAAACCATATCTCTTCCCAAAAGTGCTGGCAACTCTCAGAGAGAGATCCCTGGCAGTAAAATTCCAGGATCACAATTATATCTGATTAAATGCTAGATTTCATACCATTGTTTTTTTCCTTGCCATGAAATCAGACACCCACTGCCTGCTAGGTCTGACAATTGCGGAGGATTTATGTTCCGAAAAATTCTGCCATGCTTCACCTTCTAACTGCTATCAATACATCTAGGGTCAACATTATGCACATAAAGCTATAGGGATCCCTGGAAATTTGGTCTCTCTCCTCATTTCTTAAATAAATGCTTGTCTCGCCACTTAGAGAAAAGTATGTCAGACTGACCCCATAACAAAAACTCTTTTTTCTAACTAAACCACTACCTGGTATATATATCTACCATGCGATTTAGTCATTAGTGGTCTGATTACAGCCAATCTCAGTGAGATGACTTGAGACCCAGCTGTTAGGAACAGAAGATGCCTCTACCACATCTCTGATACCATGCTGATGCTTACCCAGAATTACAGATATTCTGTATCATTTCTTACTACCTGACAGCTACAATTTCTCCTTCTTTCCTTGAGAAATACTTGACATGGGTAATCCTATCTTATCCCTGAGAGAAAGCGAGAAGAGCAGAGAGAAACCAATGATTGTAATACAAACCATTTACATGGTATCTGGGTTACTCTACAATTTCCCTCACTAACCTTTATTGTTAGATAATTTGTCCATGCCAGACCTGAACAGCATCCCGGATTAGACAAGATTTCATGAAATGTCAAAGATTGACACAGGCTATGCAAACAGATAGGTTTCAAATTAACTTATCTTACATGCTGCACTGGTTCTGCACCTCTAACTAACAAACAAAAACTCTTGGTTTACACTTGGAATACTGTTTTATACACATATTGTGTTAAGTAGAATATGAGAGAACATTTTAAATCCAACAATTGTAAATCTAATATTTTTTTTTATAAAGTACTCAATGTGATCCTTACCTTAATACTTTGTTTAGATTCCCAGTTTAAATTGTTGAAATTCAAGGACTTATTACAAAATCAATTCAAATCCATCTTATTGTGCACTAAAGTCCTTGTAATAAGTTAGAACTTCAGGAAAAACAACACTTAGGGTGAAAGATATTTAAAAATTCTCACAAACATGTAAGAAACACTTGGGCAATGTTATGAACTCTAGCTAAGCGTTGCACAAGGAAGAAATTGTTCTTTGTAACATGATCCATAATCATTTTCTTCAAATTCTTACATAAAAAGTCTCCATAAAACATCTCACTGAAACACAGTTCAAAATCCTACACCTCTGAGTTTTTGTGAGTGATGGAGTTAGATACAGCGTATCATTACTGCAGTGAAAACCGGGTCTCTGTACACATTTTTCAATGGAAAGAAAAATGAGTTATTTTTTTATTACTGACAAATTGGATCCTGTCCAGATGACATGGGGAGAAAGCATGCTGAACTCATATAAACAATAGCAGGAGACTTAGCAATCCATATAACCCTAGGGTCATCAGTAAAAGCAGAACCCACCATCCTCCAAGCCAAGTGCTCCCTAAGTTCCCATACAAACACTACTGGATGGAGCAGAGCATCAAACTGATATCATCAAATTTTGGTCAGGTGAAGGAAATGATTGATACGTATCCAAAATGTCTCCTGAAATTGTGAACAGTGTTTACAAGACAGTCAACAAACTGTTCTGTGTCAGAGTCATTACCCTCGGCACTCAAAATAAATATTTGAAGTTAGTCTAAACAAGATTTCATTAAACAGCAATTCATTTTCATCAGATCTTCTTAATGTTGTAAACTTTCTAACTCCTATCCCTTGACATCTGCAGGTCATTACACTTTATGCCCTAGTATTGTATTGACAATCAAAGATAGACTTTGGTCTAAATTTTGAAAAGTGTGAAAAGATTCTTACCAACTGACCAATGGTTTATGGTGGGAAACTCAAGACTAGATGATGGTCCCAAACTTGGTACAATATTGATATACTGATATTGGAGAGTGGATATTTAATTAATGTAATGTTTCAACCTAACTATTGATTTCCAATCTGCTTTTGGTCTGTAACATTGCATGCCCTCTAGAGATACCTGTTCTCTGTAATTAAATACAAACATCACAAATATAGGAAATGTCATCATTTTTTTTATCATCTCTCTCCACAGTGAAGCATATTCAATCATACTCTCTGTAAAATAAGAAATCTGTGACAAACTGCTCACTGTGACCAACCAATATCCATAGGAAAGCAACACCCTTCTCCAAAACCTATTCGGTCCAGTGGAAAACAATCAAACATTTCACCAAATCCTTCTTTGAAATTCAATCCAAGAAGATTTCATCAAAGATGAAGAAATACATGCATTGTATATTTCTGCCAAGGGAGCAATTCTTTTCCACACAATTCTTGATAAGCAACTATAATATAATCTTACAAAGCAGAACATTTCAATACCATAAATATATCAAGTTGACCAATTGCAATATTTGTGATATATTGTGAGTCTGGCAGAAAAATCTTTATTTCTGTAATATTGAAAAAAAAAATTTTGTTTGAAATAATAAGACAGCAATATAAATATAAGTGGAGAGGAGGGATATCTCTCTCTCTCTCTCTCTCTCTCTCTCTCTCTCTCTCTCTCTCTCTCCATGTACAATTTCAGCAGCTAATTCTCAAACTATTTTTATCCTAGCTTCCATACATGAACCCAATATTCTGTCCATGCACCTCCTCCCACAAAAAAACGAAAAAACTGGCACAGAATAAGACAATTTTTCTAGTAATGCCTTTGTATAATACAGACAGTGCACATCTTCTGTATGTAGTGCAATTTGTTGGCACACTGATAAAGCTAAAAGGCTCTATCAAAGTTGGCCTGTATATCAGGGAATCATATTTACTAAATTATATTAATTTCTAAGATATAATGAAGATATTGGTTTATGGCAGCATGAAGACTTTCCACCAATTCACATAGTACATTTACGGGCACCTGCCTGAGATATTTATGAATTCTTAAATTCTGGGTCAGGTTGAATTCTTCTGAATCCTAAGGAACATCTGTATTGCTCCTGTCTGAATTTCAGACTCCGAATTATAAACATCTTTTTTTGTCTGTACAGTTGTTAAGGGTTTCTTGGCTCTTCATTTTAAACATTGAGAGTGTGATTAATTATGCAAGTATACATAAGAAGTGATACACGTACATACTTCAAGGAATCGCACGTGCTGGGGCAAATTTTTATATTTTGTCTTAAGTGAAGCCTTATCATGATCTGATAGTTGAAAATGATAAAAAATATCTTGTTAAATCAGCAACGAATCATTACTGAAGCTGGCATTAACTGCCCTCACTACAACTTGCTGTGCTTATTAGTAATTTTACTCACTGGACCTCCAGAAATACAGCAAAAATTTGGCAATCTCAGTGTGAAATGTATTTTACTAATGTCTTCTTTAAAACATAGTTTTCCTTATTCCAACTAACTGGCTACTAAATATTCTATTCTCATTTGTTACATAGGTTAAACATCTTAATTTTCAGTGTTTTTGGACAATAAATGATAAAACTATAAATCTGTATCTGTATATAACACTGACCAGACAAGCCTAATTGGAGGACTGGTTTCCATTAGATGTTTATTTACACAGACAGGGTATATTGGGATAGTTCAACTATTACACAAACAAGAGGTGTAACATGCCTCACCTATGATCAAAAGAGTGTTCGACTGGCATTCTTTGAAGCTATTAGATACCAGCCTGGTTTACATTCCATGTCAAGCACAGGTTAAATCAGCAAATCACTTGTTGACATTACAAAACAGTCTATAGCTATTCTGATGCACAGGATAGTAACAGTGTATTTCCACATCATTGAACTTTTTGGAGCAAAGAAAATCAACAGCTGTCAGCTAAATGATTTAATGGTCTGCAATCAGAGGAAATTCTGGTCCAGTTTGTCTGATAAGAGGCAGGCTGGGGGTTGATTTAGTGAGGCTCCTTGCAGACCTAGACTGGTCAGTATCAGCTTGATTTAGTAAAGTGCTCAGTATCAGCCTGATTTCGGGAACTGGGTCTCGGTCAGTCTGTTTTATGACATTTTTATGTCTGACCACTTCCCCATGACTGGGGCACCTGTTCTCCTCTCTGCATTTTAATTCAGTAATTCAATCAGTAATCTTTTCTGGGCAATCCTCCATAGGACCATAAAGCAAGGATCAGGATGATTAGCTTGCTGACCACTGCACAGGGCACCAGTTTTACTGCCCAACAGGGCACCAATAAAAAGAACCTGCCGCAGTCTCTAAACACTTCCCTGCTAGCAAAAGCTTAGAGTTCACAACAGTCATCAAAAGTTAATGTTTTTTCTCAATTGACTGAGCAATGAATATGACATTTTATGAAAAGAAATTCAATTATCATCTTAACTGTCTCTGAAAGACTCCAAATAATAGAGTTACTGTGTATGGAAATAAAGTCAGGCTGTTGATGACCTTTCTAGTGGCGGGGACTCTCCATATTGTATTGTTACACCACGAGAAACTTTATTGGATTTAATAATTGGATTTTCTAGCCTTCTCCAGATAAAGTTTTAAACCTTGCGAACTTCATGAAACGATAAACTGTCTGACATACAGGAAACCTGATGCCAAAAATTCCGTTAAACGAATACCTTTTTCCATGCAGGATGATTACCGTTATTGACACAGATAAAGTCAATATGAATAAAAATACTCAGAAATGAAAAAAATTTATTTATTAAAATAGTTTGGTTTTTTTATCTATCATAAGAAAATTCTTTAAAAAGACATCTTTGAAGTTTAATTTCGTATCTTCTCATTCTTAACATCAATATCATATTTTATCGTTTTATATCAAGATTGCTTACCCATGCAGCATCAGATATTGTAGCACACTGTATTGTTCAATCACACTTGGAACTCATGTTTTCAAAGTTTTATCCAGTTGAAAGTACAATGCTTAATTCGCCATGTGCTATCACAACAAACTTGCTCCAGTACAAATTATATAATACTCCCTGTGTAACAGACTATCAGAATAGTTTCCCCATTAACAAATATTTCTCAGCTGCAGGTCCTCCAAGAAGTGATAAACAAAAACAGCCAATCAACTTAGTGCAACACATTTGTGACCCTTGACCCCTGCAGAGGGAGTGTGTCTTAAAGGCAAACCACATGGGGGGAGCATTTATCTCACGAAATGATTTAGCAATAGATAACTTCACATAGATATTACATCAAAGCCATAACACTGTCTCAATCATTTCCCTTTACAATGAGAACATGTATTTAAATCGTGTTTTTTATTTATTATCGTCAGTTAAAATCACTGACGTTTTGATAGCTGTAATTACCATCATTTCAGAGTCTCTTTATAAAAGACTCATATTCCCCCATTTCCATGTCTCTCTAATTTAGGTAGTGGAGTTGGTGACATTTTCATTTCTTGTGTCCCATTTAGGTTTGCCAATAAATAACAATTGCCCACTAAGAACCAGACATTACGGCACATAGTTATTATGATTAAATGATAATATGCATCAGGACTTGGCCCCCCTCTAATGCAGTATGCCAGGCTCCCTGCTGCACACTGCAATCCCCATTAAATGGAGAGGGACCAATTACCCAGGGAATCACTAATACAAATTGATGGACTTTGTTTCTTCTCAGACAGATTGTTTCTCCTTCAAGAGGAAGCGGTTCATCATATTTAAGCAACCATTTTATGAAAAACAGAATTAATACGCATGCAACTTTTAGGACTCCTGCTGATTTCACCAACTGCATCATAAGTAAAAACACAAAAACAAATACTTTTACTTTTAGGAATTAGAACCATGGCATTCAAAAAAGTTACATATTTTAAACATTAAACACTATACAAACCTTATGAAATTTAGTATGATTTGAAAGTGCTCATATCTTCATGAAGTCATATTGATATTGCTTATAAACTTAAAATCCCCCTTTAAAGTATTTCAAACAATCTTTTAAAAGGAAATTCTAAAGATTTTTCAAGGCGAAAATAACTACATGTAGATGTACATACGGCACATTTATACATGATACTTCAAGTACACGTATATTGAAGCTGACAAAGATATTCCATTTACTTTCAGAAATTTGTGTCAAAAAGGAAATATTATCTTTTAGCTTTTTTTAATGACTTCCTTATTTTCATGTAATATTATGATTTATTTATACATGTACTTCTTTCTATTGTTAACATTTTTTAGCCAAAAGCTGCAAAATTTTGCGGAAATTCCTTGCTCTGCAATTATGCAATCAAGACAATTCCATTGCAATTATCAGAAACAAAACCCAGGTGAAAAAACAAAAGTGCTAAACTATAAACAAGTACGCCAGCTGTTTCTTTGTGAGACCCCAAGTTGTGTGATTCCCACATAACTGCCAGCTCCCCTCAACATTCTGCGACTGAGAGTCTCAACCATGGAACAGCAAGAGAAAGAATGGCACAGACATACACATGTCTCATAAACTGAGACTGAAGTAAACATGTTATCACCACCGTTTCTTAGTTTCTTACCGAGCTGCAATTTCATGCCACAGACCTGAGATTTAATGTGACTTCAACATAAACTTGGCATATCTAAAATAACATTTTTTTTTTTCGGAATTTTAGATTAATTCTCTAGACTCCAAGCTGATTTAAGGGAATTCTAAACTCTAGAGTGCACTGATTTTCCTCTGACAACATATCAATATAGCTGGGTGGCCAGGCCCAAGGTGTGACCTTGAGTTTATGTCAAAGTTCATGACCTCTATTGTTTTTACCTGTTTGCATTGAAAATGAGATAGGACACATTGTTAGTGGCACTTATATATTACTCCAATTAACAGGAGTAATTACAGTTTGGCCCCTCAGCAAAGATAAAGACCCTGGGTGGCAGATGGCAAGGAGGTAAAAGGGAATTCCTGAGGGAAAGGTGACATAAATACTGCCGAGATAGGGAGGAAGCTAACAGGGCCATTCTCCCAGTATCAACAAGCCCCGGGGGAGATCCCAAGTCTGTCACTGGTGTTCTTATCACCCAGAAACTGACTCACAGCTGGAGAGAAACAGGAGTAATGGGAGAGAGATATGCCATCTACATAGCTCTGTGGACAAAACAACCAGACATATGGAAACTTGAAAGTTGTGAATATCAAAGAGCAAACCAATGCTGTCATTCCACAAAAGAAACTTTATCTTGCTTACAATGTTTTTTGCTGCTGAAATCAGTCTGATCTTCTAAATTTTCTGTGGTTTATAAGACATGTACATTTAACTAAGACAAGATGTGATAAAATGCTTTGTAATTGGTCCCTTTTTGATGTGACTCATAAAATTCTGCTCAAGTTCTGAATTGAAACGCTGAGATTATTTATACATTTATATTCAATTTTTAACAATTTATTGCAACATCAAGGTGTAGTTAATTTTTTAAAACATCAAAAGCCAAATAGTCAAGTATGTTAAAACCTTTTTCTGGTTTTTAATAAAAAAAGTTTCTTTAATTTACTTCAACTTTCATTCAAATAATATTTTTGAGCTAATCCAAGAAAATTAAATCAAACAGAAATAACTGTTTCCTAAATAACTTCCCTGTACCCAAAGACTTAGTACTTAATTTAAGCAAGCAAAACTAAGTTTCTATGGAAATGTCAATAGCATCTTTATTTATCTTCCAAATCAAGTGCCTAGATTTCATTCTTGCTTTAAAAAGCAGACTTACAAAATATAATATTCCAGCAAGTCCCAAGAGATGAATTCCGGCATGTTTAAGGAAAATCAATGATACAATAGGCAGTGGATCGAGTCTTAATATGCAAAACATTAGCATCAGTCCTAAAGAAATCTGGCTTTTCATTGCACTCAAGTATGCTGTCTCTCTCAATCATGATACTCAAGGGGACTTCAAGAAATTCCACATTCTCTCTCTCTCTTTCTCTCTCTCTCTCTCTCTCTCTCTCCC
>WFKH01011581.1:45053362-45079798 GCA_016163765.1 Magallana hongkongensis | reverse complement strand
CCCCCCCCCCCCCCCCCCCAATTCAAATGCTGCTGTCATCTCTATTTTCAAAAATACTGTTCTGACAAACAATATTCTTTCAATGAACTTTTTAAACAAACAAAAAAACAGGTTCTGTCAGAGAATAAGAGAACTCCCGTTTTCTTTCTTTTTCTCTCAACACACTCAGAAATTCCCAAGATCTTTCCCTCTCCGAGTAGTAAATCGTTTTAATAAAATATCTGCTAGAGTAAATTCATTCAATCAATTTGCAGCTGACACGGGCTTCCAGGAAAAGGAAGTCAGTCATGCAATGTTCGGCGAGATACATTCTCTTTTATTTTCTCTTACATGCAAGTCCTTGCGCAGATAAACCAAAAACCTTTGCTTTAACAAAGAGCAAGAGTCACTAATCATTCTATTCACAATCCCTATTATTAATTTCTTACGTCTCAGTGTTCAGATGATCAAAGTCAGACTGCACTGTGTTTGCCATCAGCTAGCATGCACTGGAAACATGTATTTTGTTTATATTCCACTTTCATGTGCCTTAATTATTCCAAAGTCAACATGATCCCAAATAATAATTGTTAATTTCTCCATACATCGTTATTCTGCCGTTGCAATCAGCCGTAGAAAAGAGGCTGGTACTTAAAGGACCCTCCAACTATACCTATCAATATTTCAGTGGTCTGCCATGCTACATTACATAAATTGTGTTCTGCTTTTACATGCTGGTATTAATTTTTAATAAACCACAATCTTTCTTGTCCCTGCACTTCATAGTCAATGACAATAGAAACAAAGTAAAAAAATAATCGTCCGATGTGTCTCCTGAGGGATTCGTGAAGGAGAAATCTCCATAATGGATGAAGCTCGTGATTGGCTTTCCTTATAATAGGGCTGATATTTGTTCCACAGTGCTTTGTTATTTAATCACAAAATCAATTTGTACATACTAACAGGAACGAATGCTCAAAAAAACAGTCTATGAATGGATTATTAAAAAGTACGTAATTTCACCATACGGTATTTTAAGGTGGCTCACTACACCTTGAAATATTTTCTCATATCGGCCAAGAAAATTCTTGATTATGATAGACAGCATGATGCATAAGAAGTTAAGTCAAATAAGCAAAAAATACACAATTTTGGATAAAACATGATGATTTTAAAAAATTTAATTCAGTAAATATGAACAAAAGCTCCAGGCGGATTCGAACTCATGATCTGTGGTTTAAAAGGCTGATACTTTAACCATTGAGCTATGACGATATTCAACCAAATTGATTGATACAAACAAGTTTAACAAAACACTTAAATCGCAATCTTGTGACAGTGTCTAAAAAAGTATAAGTCTGGATGTAGTGAGGTACTTTAAATAAAAATTTCACATAATTTCAAAAGTATAAAAAAAATTCATTTATCATCTAAATTAATTTCCCTTTCTAAACATTTTGAAAAAGTTTTATAAATCAAAAGCAAAGGAGAGTCTTGTTTAAAAAAATCAAAACAAAACTCTGCAGTATAAATTATATGCTTTCAGTGAATTTTTTTTTTAAATGTCTTTTTTATTCATAAATCAATATAAAACTTTAGGCTTATATTTCTAAATATGGACTATTTTTCAGATTAAGTTGTGTTAAGATCTCAGCCAGATACAGATCATAAGCCCTTATCATAAAGAGCAGCTTATTTCCAAGATTTCATGGTAGTATTGTTCATCTGCTCATTCTCAATTTATCTCTAAAGTGTTGTGTAATCCTAAAGAAAATTCCCCATTATAAACTGCCTAATCAAAGTGTGTTTTTAATCTTTTATCAATATCCAAATCTTCCAAAGCGTAATAAAAGAGAAAGCTAAAACCCCATCAGTGAGTGCAAGCTTCTTACCTATGGTTCTTGCAGGTATCCACAGAAAAAAGGTACCAGGTAGATGAATTATCTTAATAACGGTCAGTTAAATATCCTCTTCACAACATTTATAAATAACACTCCATGAATAAAGTCATTTGTCCACTGTCCAGATAAAGCAGGTCCAATCGATACAGGTGAACGAAGTATTCAAGTCTTCAAGTCACTAATTTATTCTCTTAAAAACCTGAAGTAAAAAAAAAAATGAATAAAAAAATTGAATGTAGTCAGACAACTTTATTCATCACCGGCTTGTTACAATGTGTTACGATGATGCTCGTCGCTCAGGCTTTACCCTCTCATCCTTAGATAGATCAACAAGCATGGTATTGACTGTACACTGACTTGTATTGAATGCACGTCCTGTGAACTCAACTCCTGTCTATCGTGATACTAGAAGTCTAACGTAAAAGTTGAACAACAGCAGAAACAGACTCTTCTATGAATAATACATCATCGACTGCACATTTCCCTCGCATCAGGGATTTCGCGCAAGTTTGGAGCACATATATATAGATACACTCTTCATAGAGAATGTTTCAAATATCATGTGTGCTATTAGTGGTATGAGATATTGTATGAAATTTCTTTTTATCAGTATAACCAAACTTCATGTAATTCCTATTTGTTCTTGTCCACATTGTTTGTTTGTCTGTTTGTTTACTTAAATTGTTCACATAATTGACACCATTACGGCAGGTTAGCTCACCTATTTGCCAGTATTTGGAATGAAAGGAAAATTCTCCCATAAACAAACTCAATGACCGGAAAAGACACAAAAAACCTTTGCAGCGTTTTCTTTCATTCTCCCACTGCTAAACATTTAAAAATAAACATTGTGGTACTCTTCTGTTTACATAAATGACCAACGCACTTCTTTCTCAAGAATTGGAGGCAGTGTGACAATGGGAAGGGATTATCTGAACTGGAATGACTTTCTACATTCATTGATCAAAGTATTAATCAACAGCGTAACTTCTGCTGCTGTAAATAATAACAGGCAAACAAAGTATAACTCGTTCTCATCAGACTCAGATTGAATTATAATTTTGCTAAAAGCTGCATGCAGTTCTATTGTCAAAGTCTGTGACTGCAATAATTATATAGTTATATATTAACATGCAGCAGAGCAGATAGACCATGAAACCATCTGAATAAATAAACAGCAGTCTGATAGAAAATAACGATCATGCACACAAAATAATTGTCAGTCATTTGATTAAAACCTCATGTCCAAATATTGACCAGGGGAGATAACCTAGCTGTATGTAAACTAAGGGGAAAATCTCCGCAGCATGGTCATTTCTGAGTTCTCCCCATTAAAATCATTTCTCTGAAACGGTTCCATCCAAAAATAAATCTCATTGCCCATCCAATTTATTCACAGGCAGCAATGGCTGCATGCTCCAGTAATTTATTCCATGTGATAATGATTTGGCAGTCTACCTGAGGAAGATAATGAAACAATTTCCTGATGTCGTCAAGCGGGCATTTCAGGTCAACCCATCCAAAAGCCTCTGATCCCCACAATCAATACACTAGTCTACATACCACAAATCTGACCTCAGCTGACCGCTTCTACATGTTGTATTGAGTGGAGATACAGTTTGATATTGACACTGAATTTAATGGGGGCCATTGGTATGCTTGAACCATTGGAAGCACCTCATTAACTCCTATTGTACAGATTACCACATTAAAAGGCACAAACAAATTGGCACTCCAGAGTTTTGTTTTCAATCAAGCGATTATACATGTATTCGAACAATCTTAAGCATTATTAAACTAAACCAATGAAGTTACTTCCCTTTCCCAAAACAATGAAATATTTGATTGAATTAAAGATCCAAACTGGGTTGGTTTTTTTCATCGAAAAATGTACGTGATAAATCCGACAATATTTCCCCAAACCCACGAAACTAAAATATATGATTCAACATACCTTGGTTTTTTAATGATCCAAAAAGTGTGATATTTCTCAATATGTCACATTAAGTTCATTCATTAATTTCTGTATCTATATTGATGCCAGCTTCCATGCCAATTTGTATGAAATTAATAGGGGTATGTGGAGATAAAACAGCAATCAGTCAGCTTTCCTACTAAAACTGTCATAAAATCCATACCATTTACAGCTTAATAATGATATCCATAGCTATTCTTTTATCAAATAATATTTGAAAAATACCCTTTTATCTTCCATAAACCTTTTCTGTAGTATTTACTGATAATTACAGGGAGTTATCAGAATCAATATGGTGGAATTGGTCTGTGTTTGAGTTACAGACTCCTCTACAATGGAAAGGGTGACCCCCAGGATTTCTCTCAGGAAGTGCATTAAAACAGAACTATGCCAACATCCATCAACTGCCGACGAAAATCAATCTCCTGTATGTCCTAAACCAACACATAGCGACCACAGTGTAGGTCTATAATGAAGTCAGTCCAACTCATCACAGAACAGGCTTATGTATCTCATGGCAAAACTAAACGTTTGTTCTACTTAGCTTATACATGATACAATTACACCTCAGCCATACATGCCAACTTTTGAAAATCTTCATGGGGGATTTTTCGCGAACGACATTTTTCATGTCAACAAATTCGCGACATTTAGTCGTGAAAATATAATTTCCATTCTTACTAAAGTATGAGTTGTAATGCACTATGTATCAAATATTATACTTTTTCATAAATTGCATTTTACGTTCTTATAATCTTAAAAAGCAAGAACAATTTTAAAAAAAATAAATTTATTTATCATTGAAGTCATCAATTTAAATTGCACGATTTGCAAACAATATATCCTAGCTATTACTGTGCATTGTACTACTGCAATAAATGTATTATATATCTCAATATAACCAGTCAGATTGGTAAATCAATAACTATAAATTACCCATCAATCACCCCACCCACCCAAAAAAGTTAAATATTATTGACATAAGATTTCAAGGTAATTAGCTGCATATCATTTCACAATGAGAATATTGAATTATGTCAAAAATAACCAGTATTTACCTTGACTTCTATTCCAAAGAATGTTTCCCTTATTATATCGAATACCAAGAAAAACAAGGTTCAATCAAAAGCCATTCATCCTGCTAGGTCAGATATTATAATCCCCCTTTGGGAAGCATAATAAAGCCAACACCTGAGCCAGGTATCACTTCTCACCTGTCCTGACAACGAACGATGTATGTCCAGTGGCCACTGAAGTGAGACCACAGTCATAAACAAGTGTGTCAACAATATCAAACAATAACCATCATCAAAGGGACCCAGTCAAGGCCATGGGCCACCTGTTCTGAAGCTCTTACCCCCCAAAATCTCAGTAAATCCTATACCTCATTACAGGTCCACCTAGCAGAGTATGGTCCCCCGAGGTAAAACACACCGCTGGCTGCTATCTTTACATCACCTCAGTGGCTCCGTCCATGCATAAAAATATCCTTTTATAACTCTCGGTATCAAAGTCCCATATTTTGTGTGGAAAAAGGTATTAAATTCTCATGGAGGTGATTTTTCAAGTTTCTGGTCAGCTGATTTTGAATTGGAGATGAAACATTGATAACATCTTGTAACCAAGGTTTGTGAGAAGAAAATTGAGTGGATGTAATTGCCATCATGTGGTATTGTTATAAAGCTTAACAAAGGAACCCAATGACGACTAAATCGAGAGTAATAACACTTTCTATCTCTCCTTTTCCTCTTATATACAAAAAATGGAAGAGAATTTCATATTACACAAATGTTCACTTAAACATAGCAATTATCTTTTTATGACACTGGTAAATGCCTTCAATAAGCACTGATAAAGGGGTCCCCTCCGAGTAATATGTAACATGTTTTGGGAATGTGCTCAGCGGTCTGTCACAGACTGCACCCAGATCACTCCGGTAGATAGGTTTTTACCTGTGATGATTTGGCCCCCCCACTCCTTTCCTCAACCCTCAAACCCAATTCTATCAGCCATATCTCTGGTTCGAAATGCCAACACCTCATAAAACTTTACTTTTTGACATTTACATTCTTTTATGAGGGGTAATTAGCACTCATTAACCAACCTCTCCATTGTTGGGGGTTACAAACTCTTATCACAGTTTGATGAACAGGAGATAAATACTGAAAAGCATGTGTGTGACAGAGAAATGGTAGCATTGCTCATATGGTTAAAATTATTTGTAGTATTAATTAAAGCAACACAACTTTATCCATCATCAATTTTCTTCAGAATATTTCTATATGTACACACAAACAAAATTTTTAAATACATTCATACATACTACTGATTAAGTATCTTGTATCCCTCACAAAAATCCATCTAATGGCTTGAAATGCATTTCAGACTAAAAAAAACCTGTTACCCCTGCAGGTCTAAATGTTAGTAAAACATGTATGATGTACAGGGTATGCAAAGCTTGGAGATTTTTTGTGGCATAAATAAATGCTAATTGTTTAACAAATAGAGCAAATAAAGCCTTTGATTTTAATCCTTGCCTTTGACAACAGAGGAGTTTGTTAACACCTATCTAACAATGTAATGACAAAAATCACACCTGTCCGTAACACCTGATTCAGGTAGATCTTAGATAGGTGAATAGACTGGCTAATTGTTTGAATAGGCCTGTGATCCCTAAGACCAGTTCCCCACAGGGCTCCACAGGAAACCCAGGGGGAGGGGGCCATATCATTAAAAAACAATCAAATTAGTTTTTTGTTCATTGATTGGGTCATATACTTTAATTGCTGTGTAATCCAGTTCTACACAGTGGCAGGAACTGACATCTGCAATGTTCATTCATATCATATTTTCTTAATTCAAACACAAGTGACAACAATGAAGAGAGCTCACCATTTCAAATGAAACTTTTAAACAAAGAAGCCTTTTAATATATAGATATAAGAAATCTCCTTGACACCCATTATGATTAACACAGGTCTTTAAAATTTATGGTTTTATTTTCTAATTTTGTAAACTCTGCAAATTTAAGATGATTATAATATATGTAATAGTTAATCTTTATCATGAAATCAAGTATACATACTTACATCCAGTTTCTATAATCTCAGATAAGCCTATGTTTAGTCCACTAAAATTGTAAACACAACACCTTTGATCAAAGAGAACTGGACAGCTGTTATAAAGCTGCTGAGTGTCCAGAATGGAGAATGGACAATCAATAGTATCAATACAAGATTCAGTTTCAATCTGCGACAAACAAGTCAGTTGCCACCTGTGTAATACTGCAATTTTTCGGACAGGTAAAAAAAAACAGGTGACACACAAAAATGATAACAGACCCAGCCAGGATATGCCACTACACTTACACTCAAAAATGTGTTTGTCATAGAGTAAGAAACTGATAAGAACCCTCAGAAAAACAATAGGGGACCCTCACAGCCCACACAGGACACCCCTAAATATGAAATCACACAAATCGGATATTGACTAGATAGGGAAACCAATGACTCAGTGTGATCTGGTTTGTGTCAACACCGAGCTAAAATCCAGCGCTAAAAAAATCATTCCCTGCAAAGAACAGCATCTGTTGGTGTAAATACATGCCATGTTTTTTAAATATTTACCTTTTTTAATCAGCCAACAGTTCAAATTCCAATTAAAACTTGCAAATGGAATGAGTTTCCATTGGGTAAATAGCGCTGTAAAGTATATGTCAACAGACACTTAAAAGCCTCGCTCAACAGCGAAAGTAACACGTAGAAGATTATTGTACATCAGAGAGTTCCTTAAGATCATTTGCAACTCGATCAGTAAAAGTGTTCCTTTATGCAAAGTGAATTCAAAAAGAAGATTTGGTTTTTAAAGATATGCTGAAAAGACGATGAGAAATGATTGTTCATATACATGTCACATACAATGATCAAAGGCACTAGGCTAGGCAGGTTTATCCTTCGAGGGACAGAAGCTCAATGATAGCTAACAGCGTACACACAAAATATAAATTACATAGGGGAAAACTGTCTTTTAAAGTACATACCTAATTGTTATAGGACTATAACCTAAATTCCCACAGCATCAAGATCCAGACCCGTTTTTCCTAGCTAATTTGCTTGGACTTAACATGCAATTCTATTCATATCAGTCACTCAAATGAAGCCATAAAACAAAATATGTAATAATACTCCAAATACAAACTCCACACAGAAAAGTCAACACTGTTAACTATATAATCAACCACACTGGTCTTTCAACCTTCTGTAAGCCAATGTTTACCCACCATTACAGCCCCACAAGCAGCAATCATCTACTACTCTACAAAGTCCTACAGTCCCAAACGCACAGATGATGCAAACAAATCGTAATATTATCCTGCCAGTAACTGTGGCCCCATCAGTGGCTCAGAGATAGAATTATATTTACCCACTTTGGCAGACCTGTTTGTTCTGTGGGGATATTCAGAACTAAAATGACATTACCCACGAGTTCAAGCTTTCAGCTGATGGCTTTACATTATGCTAGGTGTATGTACATTAAACCAAAATCAAATAACATTGCCGACTTCAGACTTTCCATACAGACTAGCTGTTCCATTAGAATATCGCCTCATTTTTCAAAAAAAAACTTTTATTATTTACCAGATATGCTGATACTTATTGATTCATAAAATGTCACTCTACATTGTAACAAGTGTTTATGTAGACTTTATAATTCTCAAATAAATTTCATAATTATGTTATATTTAAAGAAAAGAATTTAAACTTGATTTAAGTTACCACTGGTAATAGCAAAAACACTTGGATGAAAATTTACTACTTCTAAAACAATAAAAACTTACTTGTATAGAAAACTTTAATGGGTATCTCCTTTACACCATTAGAATTACTGTGACAGATCACCTCCTAAAAGTTAGTAAAGTCCCTTCCCTTAACTTTAATTTCCACCAAAGCCTGTGTTTGTGTAAGGTCTTACTATAGAACACATTAGAATTTCAATCCGCAAGGCAAAACACATCTTGTCTATCAGATCCACAATTAACATTTAAACCCTTACACAAACAGCCCCACATTATTTAAGAAAACGAATTCAGTACATGCTTTTTTCAATAAAAAAACTTTTTGTGTGGGGCTCAAGACTCTGCACTTCACAAGCCCATAGACTGTGTCACCGAACAAAATCTCATCCCCTGTATTTCTTTAAAGTCACTCAAACTTAAATTGGTTTGCATTAAACCAATACAAACACAGACTGTAGACTAGAAATGAAAGTGTTGCAACAAAAAGGATTTAATTTGTGAATTCTTCAGCCAAGTGTTGCAGAATGTAATCATCAATTCTAAATGCTATTATTCATCAGGTAAAGTAATGTGTCACCTGCCGATCTTATCACTACATTACTACTTAACCCTGAAGTGAAGAATTTCTTACTTTTTTCTTCCCCCTCTTCATTTCATCAGATTTAATCAAAAGTTGCTAATAGATCTGTACAGTGCAACAAATTCTGTGCACAATCCTACAAATTATGATATAAATGACACATATTGACAAGTTATTTATCTTTAATCATCATGATAGATATATTACCAGTAAATATTGCTCACACAGGAAGGAGTGATACAAGCAAGATATGACAGTGACGCAATGTTTGAAACGCGTCGCCACAAGAAAAAGGTGGGTGAAAAGTGAAGAAAAAACTCTAGAGCCACTCAAGTCATAATCTTATCCTATAAATCTTACCGAATACCCTAACTACTGCCACATCTCTAGTTATATTGTATATGCATGTATATCGATGGATAAAACATTGCTATCCCTAGGTCAAATGATGAAGAAAGGTAATATATAAGCTTTCACGCAATATGTTTGTTAAGAACCTAATAGCATGAAAGATGGAACTTTAAAAAAGTTATATTTTATTTGGACTTTTTCAACTTTGTTAATTAGTTGTGCAGTTCAACCTAAAATTTGATTTAAACCAAAAAATTATTTGAATTATTTATGGAAAAATAATGAAACTCCCCACCTCCCATCTAAATGTAAAATATATTACCGGTATCTGGAATCACCAAGCTATAAATTGATACTGACACATAGTAATAATTTTATTCTTTAATTTACATCATTTCCAAATTGCTTAAAAGAGAAATTTGTTATGTCACATACTTTCCTCTCTATACATTAATTATTAATATTAATTGTTCAAAAAAGTTGACAGGCACACGAGGCAATATATTTTTCCAACTACCCAAAAATTGATTAATAACTCGGACACAATGTCGATAATTAGGGTGTTAGAAATCCGTTTGAAGTTTCTCTTCAGCAACTTGAGACAAATTAACAGATTCTATCTGCCCTCATTAAGCAAGACCTGTGACATCTCTTTGATAATAAAATTAATGTTAGAAATCCATCAAACAATGCTCAATTCTGGGAAAGTGGGCACCTGAATTGAACAATTACCTGAACAAAGGTGAACAATTACCGGTGCCGTGAAAATCAATATCCAAACCAATCCATCACACAAATTACCCAACCCTGGGCCCCTGATGATACAGAACACAGTCCCAAACAAAACAGGTGATGCAACACTATGTCCATACTATTCATATGACACCATGTTGACTAATTAATAAGAACAAACAATTAATCTGCTTGTTACAATTTATCATAATATCCCCAAGGGACACTCTGGAGCATTACGGTGTTCAATAACTTGTAAGTCACGTTGTCATTAAGGCACGTAATTAATTCTAGTCGAACATTCAAAGACTATTTTAAAAAAGAGCAATTGGGAAAAAAAGAAAAATATGCCACATTCTTTTTCATGCAAGTAAACTTAAACTATTATTCTATGAATTTATGTAATTAATACCCATTTATTCACCAACTTAATTAATATAAATGTTTATCAAAATCTCCTTTCTTTCATACATATAGAAGAAAATACTCCAGTATAATCTCTGCATCAACATAAATTGTGAAATTGTTACTAGATTATACAACTCCGGATTACTCAGGCCATTAGATAGACAGGTTCTACTGTACAATGAAGACAATCAAAATGGTTCTCTGTGCGTCAGATTTAAAGTTTTTTGTGCTTAATAAAATATACAAGAGACGCTGCAATTTAATCTGCAGTATAAGTACATTTTTCATTTCAATTCACAATGAAAATATGACTAGGAAAATAATTTCCTTTTTTCACAACCGAAATAATTATTGTTCGAGATATCTAATCTTAACAAGAGCTCTTTACAGAAGAATTTGAATGCATTTTCATAGGGTATGTTCAATGCTGGAGGATTAGCGTCCAGACATTTCATTAGCTACTGCAATTGAGACCCACTATAGTCTGAATTATTTAAACTAACGCTATTTCTGTGCACAAAAGACCTGCGCTAATTCAATAATCGGCCCCATCCAGAAGAAAAAATGTCCTTCGCTAAAGGATGCTAATTCCAGCTTGTATAAATAATTTTGAGTTTATTGGCAATTATGAAACAGTGTTAGAAGTCTCTAGTTCTCAATTCTCGTACATACAGAGGACCTCACTTCAACCTTCGGAGACTGGACGCTGTGTTCCCATGACAATCAATATTGGTTACACCATAAACAGGCAAAACGCAGGAAATTCAATCATCTATTGGACTATATAGTTCAGATATGCAAATAACTCTAATGAGGCATTCAGGAAAGCTAGAAGAATAATCAAGAAAATTGTTTCCTTTAAGCACCTACATTTATTTCATTTCCAGTGGTGCTCAAGTTATAAAGATTGAAATTACACTGCTAGTAATCAATTAAATATCAATTGATTTTTTTTTTTTGTTTCTATTTGCAACATCCATATCCATAGGGAGCTGAGAATTTTTAAAAAAAAAAATATTTCCATCAATCTCATAAGTCAAATCTACACCCCAGTGCAATTAAAATAAGAAAAAAGAAAAAAAAATGGTGCAAAACGAGACCTCTACGTACAGTCCTCCATCATTCAGTTCTGCCTGCTCTGTGATAGCAGTAAACTGGTTCCTTTTTGACTGATGAGATGCCGTTGGTCCATCACGTCTGCCCTGTGTTGCTGCGATTATCGTGACAGCATTCACCAAATGACAATCTCACACTTCAATGGACATTCTTCTGTCTTCAATTGTCTTTGTTTCCATTTTTTTCAATAATTATTTTGTAATCCATTTCCATCAAATATTGTCTTACAACAAAAGAAAATACCGATTTAATGGAAACTAGTTAAAACTAATGAGACGCAATGACAAATGGGATCTCTCTCCCTCTAGCTGGGTATAATTATGTTTTAAATGTGAGAAAATGAAAAAAAAAAATGGAATAATTCACCAATCATTCATTGTAAATAGGGAATCTTTCTTTTACTGCTGTCCAAGTGCCTTTGATTGGAGGAAATAGATAATGGCCACATGCTCTCCGTAGTCGGTTCGCAGGAAACGGAAACAAAACAATTGAAACACATGACCAGACAGGAAGCATGTAAATACCCGATCAATCAGTTTCCTCTCAATAGACCATCACAAATTTTTCATCTGTTCTTTTTCCTGACAGCATTTAGCATTTGTACATTAATAGCCCTGTCTTCTTTTTTCCCTAATATGCAGTTTATTATTTGAGGACTTTCATCTAGAAGTGCACATTAGTGCTCAGCAGATCGGAGTCATTGACACTCACTGGATGGAACACTATTCCATCTATATTACAATCCCTGCTGATACCTATTTTTGGTGCCATGTCCTGGGATACAGATCAACACAATATCTAATGACCACTGCATCATTTGAACCAGCTATACCTTTCAGTTACAAGCTAAAAACAATTACAACTAAGTCACAAGCTCCATAAAATATCTCACTTGGTTTAAAAAACCTTTCCAAATACAGTTGAACTTTGATATCTCGAACACTGATATCTCGAATACAAGGGATATGTCGAAGTGATTTATAAGTCCCAACCACTTCTCGATATCTCGAATACTCGGATATCTCGAAGTTTTTAATCTCTCATCTAGTTCGAGATAACGAAGTTTGACTGTATATTGAATTTTTTTTATCACCTTTAGTCATTAGTACATATACAAACAGTACAGCAATAGTTCAGACTAAAAAGTAATGAAAAGTTTTAAGTTATAATGTAAGTATTGCATCAATTTAGTAAAATAAAACCATATTGGAATATAATGGGGTGTCCAACAGAGACCACAATCCTTAGACTAACGAGGAAACAGACACCATTTCATTACATAATATAAATTAAGAAGTTCCTAGATACTCAAAGAGAAATCAATATTTCCTATTACAGAACCTACAATGCATCTCTGTGCTTGCAAGGATGAATGTATAAAGACCTAATAATCCAAGTATTTCATATCAATTATAAAATAACCCACGAGAGAGAGAGAGAGAGAGAGAGAGAGAGAGAGAGAGAGAGAGAGAAAGAGAGAGAATGGTCAAAGAAACAGAGGCAGATGACAATAGAAGTCTTTTTTTCAACAGAAGGTAAACTAAACCATTGTCTTTATGAATGATCACTTGAAAATAAAACATTTGCATTAAAGAAGTGTCAAAGAGTCGTGCGATGGTTGAACAGGGAATGCCACGACAACTTGAGGTGAGAGGACTATAATGAACTCCATTGACCGAAGAGCTCCTCATCTTCATGGTGACAACCTCCCAGGGTTTTTAGCAATGGAGAGTCAGTAAATCAGAGTTCAAGACTGACAATGCTTAATTAAAACAATCATCTTCTATGCAAAAACCCATTCAGAACCAAGATTTGAAGTCATTTGCATATCTCCCTTGGCGTCGGGACATTCATGGTAGACGCTCTGGAGAGCAATCTGTTTCATTTTAGCCTTAAATGGGATTTTATTTCAGATAAATTTAAGCTTTAATTTACACACAACAAATATCAGTATATCTATGAACCATGCCTTAGGATCACTTTTTTTTATGTTTTTAAATGACATCCATATAGAATTGACCATATGTGACTTTATGGCAACCATATAAGGTATGCAAAGAAGCCAATATATTTTAGCTGTGATGATAAAATGTGTACATCATTAAGATACTCTATTCAATTTAAACCACTGTATGGACAAGGTGAAGACATTTTTTACCACATAAAGAAGATAAGACTCCAATTTTGAAATTCCTCAGAAAAATTAGAAACTATGACTCAACTTCTCATTGTTTGGCTGTAATTTATGTAACTTCATGTCCTGTAAATTTAAAAGATAACACAAAACACAACAGTGTCACGGGATAGCTTACAACGACAGGGTTACTCTGTATCCGACCCTCCCCAAACAGAATGTGCTCAACATGGGTAATCCTACCCCAAACCATGCTAAACAGACACAATGCAGCCTATAGACCTATACATAGGCCCAAAACCTACCCCAAACTTTAATTATTACCTCAGATAAATGCAATCGAGGATCAATTTCCCAACAAACAAACCACAAAGTTAAATTGGTCGAAATACAGGAAGATGTAGGCCCAGACAAGGGAACATTTTAGACTGTATGAAAGAGAGCATGAGAAACACGTTTCTCATGAAGATGTTGTTTCATTATTGAATGTAGCTTGGTTGCTTTAATGCTTTTTGAAATTGTTAAGAACTGTGTTTGTTTTTCTTAGAAACAGCTGGGTTTTATTTTTCTCTCATTCCATCAGTTATCACTGATAAAGCAAACTTTTAAATCATATAAATCTAAACTTGAATTGACATCCAGTTTTCACTATCTTGCATTGAACCAAGATTATTTGGATAACTAACACATACATAAATGTCAGAGCCTGGAGGGAAACAAATTTGAAGTCCCAGAATAATGTTCTGTTTTTACCCAATTACTTTTGATTGGTGAAGTTTAAGATGGACTTTATCTCTTAGAAATTTTGAAAAACGACTTACCTCACAAACCTCAAACAATAAAAACGCAAATCCAGATGATTTTTTCCTGAATTTCTCAATCCCTTGCTCCAAAGGTAAAGTAAATGTTTCCTCACTAAAAAGAAAGAAAAATGACCCAAGTTAAAAGCAGGAAATGGCCCGCATGCTCTCTGGGTACAGTTCAAAGGTGGGAGAATTGATCCTGTTTGTAAATAAAGCCTACACACAGCTAATGGCCAGCTCTCTGGGCCTCCAATAGTTCGACTACAGGTACACGACTAAATCCGTCTTAACCCTTCCAAACAGATAAAAATCCTGACACCTGCTATCACTTGTCTAATCTCTTTGGAAAGTCTTCTCTCTTTTTTTTTAAGCTGGAGTCACAAAAATGTGACCAAAGTCGTTGCTGGATTAAATACCCTGCCCCATGCTGTATAGGATTGTTCAGAGTCGCAGTCATTGAACGAACACACTTAGAACGTAGCTTCTCTATAAATTATTTAGTTCTCTTTATAAAATATCCAAAAATACTTGACAAATAAATTTTTACAACTTCATTAGTTATATATCTACAGAGTCAATCACTCATCCATTCATCCACTAAATTTTTAAAACTTAATTTAAAGGGTTTAAAAAAAAACCTCCTTCGCTAGTGAAGTTGATTCTTCAAGTCAGCAGCGTGATTGAGAAACGTTTCTCATTCAATTTGTGTCAATTGAAGCAATTAACTTTCTGAAATACCTCTTGTGTATGAGAATTGGTGTTTTGTTCAAGAAGAACTGATGCCTGCTATAATTAGTTTAAATTCAAACATAGAATTTTCTGAGACATTGAAAATGAAAAATCGATTTTTTGACTTCACTTTAATTACAAAACATCTGATTGTTTTTTCTTTGAAAGGAAGGACATTCTCCTCTTGATCATGAGTGTAAAGCATTTTAAAACCATATTTTCTTGCACAATAGGGGTTGATCATAAACATGCAAGTTAACTAATAGCTTTGCTAATTGTAAAAGATCCTTCAGAAATTACTAAAGAGACCCAGGGAAGCCGTAATACTGCTTTGTCAGGCAACTTCAGCATTGATCGACCACAGACTCCTCATAGTAACACTAGGGGGAAAAAAATCTACCTCATGCGAAATTAAATCAAGATCTGGTATATTGAGTAGACATTGACATGATCTACCTTCAGGACAACATGCAGGGTCATGATTACATCATCAATATCTCTACATCATCAACTCAGGACAGAAAACCCAACAAAAAGGGGTTATGTTCTACAGACAAGAACAAAATTAATTTGGCAAAGTATAAAGACTCAGCGCAGTACATAAACAAAGCCTGCTGTGTTGGTGTTCTTCTCAGGGTGTTATACCCTAGCTTTGCAAGAGACCAATGTATGATTTTAATTAGGGTAGCAATGTATCAAAGGCTAGCCAAACGGGCAGTGCCACTGAAAAATCTGCATCTGTGGAGCTCTTTATTTGTTGGAGAATGGCTGTTTATTGTTCTCCCACCTCCCCATTATACATATGTTTACTTACAACAATAAACATAGTGAACAAGGGGGAAATAAGCTCTCTCCAAAGAGTGTCAATGTCCTACAGGGACTTTACAAAGTCGCTCCAAGACATAAGATTTCATTTACTATAATAACTCTCCCAGTTCTCAATTCAATATACATAGATTTTTTGTTACTGGTAGTTAAACATTTTCGTAAGATCACAACTATGGGTTCTTTTTTTAATGAATCCTTATAAAAATGTGTCAAAGTTTACTGATTTCATCCACCTTTTTTACAATCTAAAATAAGATTTTAAAAATTTCATTCACTATAAAACTGTCTTTGTTTGACCAAAAGGGATCTGTAGAAACTGTTTACACAATCAGAACATAACAAAAGCATACTCCTTCTGAAGGGATGTTACTGCTAATACCAAGTTCCCTCCCCTTTTTTTGAATGGACTTTACTTCTCTTTTGCCTATTGTAAAGTGTCATTTTGTCCTGTCTAACGTATTGTTACTGTATTTTGGCCAGTTTCTCTGTAATTACACAGACCTAATTCATAGCTCACTACAGTACGAGCTGTATTCAATTATTTGTGGGGCTTTTTGGGTGGGGTTTTTTGGGGGGCTTTTTTTTTGGGGGGGGGGGGGGGTGTCTTTCCTTGCTGTTTGCTACAATTGTAGTGTGCTGGCTGGCTAGTGCCAGTAATCCCCTATGACAGTAGGCAAAATGAAATGAAGATATAGCAACTCTAAAAATTCATTCTGCATGCATTCGAGCTGAATTTTACTTTGAAAACTTTGAAGTTTACACATTGCTGGTTTTACAGACTTTAGAGAACAAACAGAAACATTCTTGAACAATAAACAGACATTTACTTTTCTTCTTTTATATAAACCAATATCTATCGCCAAGCCATTACTGCAATCTGCCTTCTGTCACTAAAAATAATCAGATCTCTAAATGGTTCCTGTGTATTGTTAATAAACATGATCCCTTTCTGTTATTTAAGGAACGCTGCAGAGTGCAGACCTTGGTTAGTGATTCAGCCAAATTAAACAACCAATTCTGTAACCAATTCAGAACAAAAGAATGTGTGCTTATCCTTTAAGAACTTTTTAATTCACCCCATTCACCTTAATAACAAATTCAGTAATATTCCATCACCTGCCTATGTTTTATTTTAAGGACCAGCATGACTAGATCTTAGAAGAAATTGAAAGATGTGACCTGCAAGTTATTTCCAAGACAGACGATGCACAAGAATGAGCTTTATATATAAGCTACAAAGTTTGCAATGCAAAACGAAAAAATTAATGAAACGATTGTGAATCATTAAAACTGAATGAAGGGCTCTCTGGTCGGATTCAGCTGAATAAAGAAGCACCTAATCTCCCAATGTATAAAGGTACACCAAACTGTCTGATGTATTGCAGTGGAGCCAAGTCGCCCACCGGAGCTACTTCATTGTTGCCAGTGGCCTCTCTTGTTCCATTCAAGCAGAAAACCGCTAGAAGAAGATTCAATGTGCAGTCTCGGAGAGGAGTGATGGATCAGACTGTTTACGATGGATGGCATGTCAACACCACAAACTTTACAACTCACAGCATGTGTGTGCAAAAACTATAAAAACCCAACCTACAGGGAAGTCAACAGTCTCAAGGACAACTGGGTATATATAAAGACCATGAGCTTTTATAGTGTCAAGGACAATTGGGTAAATACAATGACTTGACCTTTCAACCTACTTTCATTTCGATGATGACTTAATTTCTACATTTACAATTCATAAACATTATTGCAGCAATTATTTTTCACAACAGAGCCATTATAGAAATTAAAGGACTGATCACCAAGTCTCATTTCCACTATAAACAACAATGTTTACAACTCACTGTAATTTGTGCATACAGGAAAATGCAGCATACTGGAAAGTTTAACAGTCTCCAAGACAACTGGGTCAACACAATGACTATGACCATCAATATTTTCATCTCTACCATACAATCAGCAGATGTTAGATTGCAAGATAGCAATTATTAGTATCTTTATGCAACACAATTGTATTTATCTAAAAGCTGAATAAATACAATCATGATAATTTGCAATTAATAAATTACCAGAAAATTGTTCTTTGTATCCAAGCATGTATTCACAATGGGACTAAAAGGAAAATATAGTATTCAGCTGTAATAGATTACTCCTGCACTTGCAATCAAATGCTACCGAATATCTGTAAAACTCTCTACTGAATTCATACCGGATCATGGGGACTAAAACACTTTTTTGTAATTTTATCCCCTCTCAATCTGTTAGAATTTGATCACTTAACAGCTTCAGCTGCTGCATTTGAAGCAGGAGTTTGCAACATCAAACCATTAAATATTCAGCACATTAGATAGATAAGGCTCTTAGACGGTTTTGCAATAAAAAACACATTTTCATAAAACACTCCACACTCCATCTCTATTCATTAGGCTTGCCTGCATAAACACTACGTAACTGATTATTTTCAATATCTCGAATGTTATTATACAACTCTAAAACACTTTGCTCTCCAGTTATATATATATATATCATCCTTTACCTGACAGATAAATCAGTTTTTTCTCAAGCAAAATTGTAATGCTCGGTCAGCATTCCCAGTATTATGATATCCTCTGTGGCTAGTGAAGTGCTCTCATTTGTCAAGATTAGAATCGGATATCCCACAAAGAATATATGGGATAATACTTAGCTTATATATACAAATATCCACAGATGTCTCCTTGCTGATATTGAATTTGTATCTACTCTTTACGAACACACAGATGCAAAGAGAATGAAACAAAGTTCTCTAATTGCGGTGACTGACAGAGTGCAACATGTGACTGAACAATCAGCTTACAGTAGGGATACCCCACAAATCGAGCTCTGATCCGATGATCAACGCCAAATAAACAACTAATTAGAGAACAACAAAGAGGGCATGCCTGCCTCCATTGACAGACATGATGTGTAATTTGTTGGCCATTGTGTGGGGACACCATGAGGGGTCTAATCCTTCTGATTTCTCCCTTTATGGACTGGGGACGTGAGATATCACAAGATCTTGGCCTGTGTCTGGTCCATACAGGACACAACCTTATAATGCACCCAACAATTGACCAAATTCTCAAACATCAACAGATGTTCTCTTGTATTGCAAAATACAACAGTCAATTTTACCATGTTCTCCATTTCATTATTTTTGCTCTGAACCAGCTGTTTGAAATTTCACCAATGAATGCACCGTTATCTTTTTCAAAAATTAAAAAAAGATTACTGTTTACTTTAGTTTAAAGAATGAAAAACAAATAAATTATTTGTACAGGTTCATGCAGGATTCAAAATAGTTTCAGCAAAGTTCTTAAATTTATCTTGGAATTTACACAAGATATCTAAGAGTCTGAAATTTTTACCGCAATTAAATGTTGAAATTTGATCATGCTATTAGCAAGAACTGTGATAGAAAGTTTGTTGAACAGTTAACCTCAATATTTCCCCATTATGAAATCTTACATCATACAAAAGAACCCCCAATCTCTGGCACTTTTGATATCTAAATCTTCTGCAAATATCAAAAGACAATGACTTTTCTCCCTTAAATCCTGTTTACTTTAAGGCTTACATCACAGCATTTTCCGAGCCAAGTCTTGATGAAAGTTGTTACTTTACGCAGTGAATTTAATCAAAACTAACAATCTTAATTACCTGCATTGAAACAGTTACAATTCTTTTGTCAACTGTGACATCTGTTAGCGCAAATTTGCATTCCAATTTTTAGATAAAGAAGTCATACATCATATCGGAGTTTTCTCCAAATTTCCGGAGCCAGTTCATGAAAGTAATCAACAGTTATACCACACAAGAATGGAAGGAGATGCAGAGATTCGCTCTGGAGCTGATTGAAGGGCAGTCAGGCATCCCAAAGATAAGAGTCATATACCCAGTCTTTAACAATGATTGGCCGGGGTAGTGAGATCATTATACCCAATTCAATATGCAAGATATTTTGATTAAATGCATTTAATGGGGGGCCCACTGCGTACCGTATTTCAATATTCATAATTGTTTGGTGGATAGTCTTCCTCTCTGACTCAATAAATCAACACAAGAAGATCATCTGACGTGCTAGACGACAGACAGATGATGCTGAAAAAACAAAGGGGATTGTCACCACTTGTGGCTGGTTTAGCCACCTGTGACCTTTAGAAGTGGACTGAGCCCCCAGAGGACCTCGCTTCTCTGTTATACTGGAGGTTGTCACAGCATCAGTCCTGGTCATCACAGCATCCACAAAGAGGTCACACTACACTCTTAATGCCTTCATCTTTGGATTCAGGAAGCTTTTATCTTCTTCGGTGTCACCAGCATGTAGTTTGATTAATCAAAGCTCAAAATGCAGCCAACAAATGTTAAGATGACAACAAAATGATTAGCTTCAAACTTTTAAATAACATCTTTCAGATCTCAATTTTCATGCAGTAAACATAAAAAATTAACTTTATGTTTTTACACAACATAAAATCAAAATTACCATGTTTATACTTTTGTACCAAACGATCAAGACAAATCTTCCTCTGTCCTTTAAAGAGTCTACTAAGCTTTATGTAGCTTACATAATGACCGCTGGTAGACAGTCTGCTTATGTGATAAACTAATCAGCTAGAAGACACATGATTGGTGGAGATAAGTCCAACCCTTTGAAGTCCCTGTGATAAAACTAACAGCCATATCCCCCTCCCAAGCATGGTCGGTGATTATCTTCTGGGAGCTCTTCTACCCATAAAGCACTCCGAGTATAGACTCTGAGAGGGACCTCACATTGTCTGCTGTAACTATTAGTGTGATGAAATCAGGCTCCTGAAATAATAAGCTCATCAAGCAAAGCTGCTACAATAGGTTTTTATTATCATCTTTCTTTCACCTGAGTACCAGAATTCCCCTGGAAAACAGTTATTACAGATTTGATGACTTTCCATACATCATTGCCACAAATTATTTTTCTCATGGACATGAGTTAAGAATTTCCCAGATATTGCAGTTTTTTGGCCACAATTTTAAATCAATACAAGAATTTCTCAAAGATGTGGAGTGCAATAAAAAAATGCATCAAGGATGTGCATGCAACCACAGCCCCTTTATTTCTTAAAATTTAATAATTCAACTGAGTCTAAGCTGATGCAAGTTACGTCATTTGGTATTAAATTGGAACTAAGAGACTACAGTCACAGAATTAGAACTAATAAAGTAATGCCAACAGAAATCATAACTCCTTTTAATAGCTATCAGGGACGATTCTCAGCAATGAATTTTCATTGGTACTTGATGACAAGCAATTACTTTGTGCAAATGAATTTCATGAGGAAAATCATTTTGCCTAAATCAATTTCTGCAGACTCATTGGTCCCTATGTCCAAGTTGGATTTTCCATACCCTCCTTTGGCCCGAGCCAACGTTCCTTCAATCGTATGAATCATACACAGCATTCATAAAAGTAAATATTGCCAATTTCAATCAACAACAGTTGCTGATCCTGGAAGAAGAAGACAAACACAGAGAAAGGGTTTCATCTTAGAAGCTTCCGCCGACAAAGAGCGAAATTCTGACCCGAGCACCAGGAAATTACAGCGGTTTGACACGCGGTTTCTAGCGATCAGATAGCTAGGTGTGACTCTCCCGATCAGTATGTTGTGGGTGAAACGTATAGGTAACATTTGACTGACTGAAGTCAGTGACCCTGACGAAAACAAATACAATCTGTTCATCCAAACATTTACATACAAGCTGATATCGGCACGTGACAAAAGACAGATGAGATGCAAAACCCAAGGCACTCAATATTGTATCATTATTAATTCAGGATGCATACGATTCATGCATATATGCAAGGTGAATCCTTTTAGACTGCTGATACTTTTAGTTATCAAAGCTTTCAACAGGGGTATATGGAGATCTACCATGGCTGCACCTCCATACACTGTTAAGCCTACAGGCGCAAGTGAAGCATCAATGGAGAAAACATCAACTAAAACTAAATTTACAATGTTATTTTCTGTTTAATGTAAATTCCTTTGGTTTAATTGTAATGCTTAATTTTCCTTCCCTTGATAAATAATTTTAATTTTTTCGAGTCAACTAGCTGAATTGCTGAATTGTTATATTTAAGGCACACTCATAAAGACATCTTGAGTCGCGTGCAGGGTCTGAAATTTTTCCCGACTCATTACCCAACAAAATCGCATTATTCAAGCTATCAAATACGTAATCATATTCTTACACTTTCAGAATATTTTTCAACAGATTGAAATTACATGGTAGATAGAGTGTATGATACATAGCAACATGTACGTAACAAGTAAAGAACCACACTTATTCTTTCCAGGGGCTTGTGGGTGAAAAGAAGAGAGACCAGGGGCCGAGTTTTATAATGAAGAACCCTATCAGGAAATACCGATCAGGGTCATAAGACACCTGTCAAATAGCTACAAACATTGATCCACCCCTATTGTAATTCACGACGACAAAATATAGGGCCTTCCTCTAATGATACATCCTTCTATTCAGCAGACCAAATTACAGACTCTTACACATCCAGTGCTATATCATTATACTCAGCAACTTAATTAGTAGGACACACTCTAAACATGGCAGAATTATTCATTGGTATCAAAATAAAGTAGAATAGAAAATGACACCTATTGCATCTTCTTCTGAATGAAATACCGTAGATTGATACTGTGCACATGTATAAACCGTATAATAATATGATACTAAAATCTACCATAAGCCCATGTTCAGTTAGTAAGAATCAATTTTTGTGACAAATTAATTCACATTATATACATCGATCATTCATAGTGAATAAGTTTTACTGTCAACACTATATCAATTAAAACTTGTCAAATGAAATGCATGGACAAAGAATACAGACAAGTACACAACCTTTAATTTACAATGTCTATTACAGGTTGCTTCAGTACGGAATGTATACAAATTCTCAATGAATCATGGGACCAAACTTATTCACAGAAAAAAAAAAATAATCGCTGGAAGCCAATGTTGAGTTCAAATACTGCTTTCACCTACCTTACAAAGAAATCCAGCAGCCTAAATTCCACGAACTCAAACTCTATATGGATCAACAGACCTCCGAGGACTTCTTTCTCTTGGACCCGCCCCCAATAAACATGTGCTGTTTGGTTAATCCAACAAAACACACAACAGCGCTATGAAACAGGCGGTATCTTGGTTCCTGGAGACTAGAATTATTCAATACTAATTAAATCCAATTTTTGTCATGCTCAATAGGTCCCCCCTTTTTGATATGATTTATTAAAATTCAATATTTTTTTCCTTCCATCTCTGTTGATCGTGCTCAATCTGTCCTAGCATGATTACTAGTAATTACTGCCGCCACGCAATCTTTAAAAATCCTGAACAAAATTCATAGTTTTAATGTGCTGTTATTACAAAATGGTATTATATAATATAGATTGTTAAGGTCTGTAATAACAATCTATAGCCCGGAATTTCCTACCACAAACTTTTCATAGAGATCATATTTTCTTTCAGATGCCAAGGATATCTTTACAAAGTTTATAATATATATACACCAATGATATCTTGATATAGAATAATAATTGCTGCAATTTAAAGTTGAAATAACTCTCAAGTTTGGTTTTGTCAGCTGACCCTTGGGGAAAAGTCGGTTGAAATTAATAATACGCTGTTTTTAGTTACCCCCCGCCGACCTGAGATTAAATCAATAAAAAAAAACATGGCAAAACAATTATGGTATAGTTCAACAACTACAAAGTTGATCACATCCTCTTTCTCTCTCTCCTCTCTCTCTCTCTGCCCAAAACTACTTTTTTTAACCAGAACAATTGCAGTTTGCTTCTATTCTGATAAGTTTTGGTAACTTTATGAAATCCACTTTCATATCTGCCTGTCGAAGCATACAGTAACTGGCCAAATCAGCCATGTAGGTTGCATTTGATCCCCCCAATTCAATTAAGTGACTAATATGCAGATGCAAAAAGATCACAGAATTTGAATTTTTAACTCTCTGTGACACACAAGTCTGGAATGCGATCCCCTCACTGCTTGGGTCACAAAGAGGGAGACTTACATTTCACAAATCAGACAAACTTTCCTCTCTGCTCTGCTTCATGTTTCAACATATCAAGCGAATTCTGCACAATATGCACTGCACCATCAAGCATGGAATCATAGCATTTACTTGTAATTATTGTTATTATGTAACTTGGATGGATTTTGCTCTTTTTTGAGAAAGCAAACATATAATTACGGTTTAAACTGGCTATTATATCCACAATTATTCGCAATAACTTGCAATCCAAAATATCTCTCATGCAACTGCTAATTAATGCCTCTAGTACAGCTAAATGCAATTAGCTACATAGATAGCATCTTTCTATAAAATGGATTCCCTTTGAATATTATCTGCAAATTTCTATATGCATCTGTTATATCTACACATCTACAAAAACAGACTTACGGTTAATTTGCCGCGACAAGATGAAGTCTTTAACTGAATACACAATCCTCCGGTGAAATGTTTTACCTGAATTGACTCACTCACCTGTGACGAGATGTCAATCAATGCTCCAGGTGTAGGTAATAGTTGTGTTCTCATCAATCACCTGTTGTCCCACTAGAGGTGTACCCTGTGTATCAGATATCAATCAATTCCCAATACACAAAACCTTCACACCTATGTAGTTATGTTATAGGGCTCTATAGCACCGTTATACACTGTTATATAGCACTAGTCTTTCATGGTCAGAGAAATAACTAAACTCAAGCAAAATCGAATAGGTACACTAATATCGAACTGTTAATTTATCCAAGAAGCAAGTCGCGCCGTTTCCCGTGGTCTCTGGGTACTCGTGTGTCACAAATGCCCTGTACGTCCTCTCTATAATTAACCAGTTTCGCCATCGTTCAGTCCCAAGATTTCTCCAAAACTCCCTTGGCACGTACAGAGAAAAGTGTTGGATTACCCCTTTATTACATGTATTATGTTATTGGAGATGTAAGATAGAAAAGTCTAACGTCCCAAACCGCTCTACCCCGGGAGTACGTGTCACGTGCGCTTCGAGGTGCGTTGTAATGCCCTCTCACGGAGCGATGTCGTTCTTACCACAAATTCTGTTTTACTATAGTACTGTATAAGACATTGATTTTTTGTGCATGTGATCAAATCGGCAGTTCATCTAAAATTAATCCCTCGACGGACGTTCTTTCTGGTTCCTACCCACAGGCACCTGACGTCATATATTTTTCTCATAATAAAAAAAATAATTCGCTTACCTAATAATTGACAAGGTACCCATCCCCGCCATCTTGGATTTTTTTTAAACTGTCACATCGCCGTGAATTTTCGCTTATAACTCAGCGGTAACATTTTTCTGCGATCATCTCCGCCGTCCGATCGGTCATTCAATATCTTAGCTTACTGCTGATTCAACCAAAACGGCCCATAACATCGTTTATTATTAAAAATATCTCCTCATTCTGCATCTACTGCTGCTGATTTGCGACAAAAAGCTAAAGGGTGGACGGAAGTTGACATAAGTCGCGTCATAATATGGGTAATCCCTTCCAAATATAGCACTGATACGAATATTCAAAAGGCGTCAATTTTGAATTCGATCAACATACGAGTTAAAATTAAGAAAAGGGATACTATAAACAATCAATTATAACTTTTGTTACACAAAGTTTATATAAACATGTTTATAAATGCATATATTTTGAAATATTGAAACAAACACACGTTGCAGGGAAATCTCATTTACATATTGGTGACAACTTCCGTCCACCCTTTAGACATTTATCGCATATCTTAGGCAGTAGATGCAGATCGAGTGGTTATTTTTATTAATGACAGGTGTAATGCACCGTTTTGGTTGAATTGGTTGTAAGCTTAGATGTTGAATGACCGATCGGGAGACTGAAAGGATTGCAAAATAATTTTACCGATGAGTTTCAAGCAAAACTTCCAGCTGATGTGCCAGTTTGAAATAAATCCAAGATGGCGGGGATGGGTACCTTGTCATTTATTAGGTAAGCGGAGTATTTTTTTTATTATGAGAAAAATATATGA
>WFKH01011581.1:45007948-45053262 GCA_016163765.1 Magallana hongkongensis | reverse complement strand
TCCCCCCCCCCCCCCCCCCACTTTTTTTGCAAATTTAGACATAACCATACTCATTTTTTGCTTGTCAAGATTTCTGATAAGGTCTAGCCCCCACCACTTTCAATTTGCTTCCGACGCCACATGCAATCTGATTAATACTGGTAAGCTTGTATTTATATTAAATATTAAAGGGGGTCATGTATTCATATCTTTTTTCGGGGTTCCTAAACATTTTGCAGAAAAGGTACATATCTTAAAGGTGTAAAAGATAAAATTATAACATTGCATGTATAGAAACTTGATTACTGGGGGGAGGGGGGGGTTAACCCCCATTCCATCCTGAGCCAGAGGGGTCTACTACTGGATTGGGGTTGGTCACCAATTGCTTTCTGTGTATGTGCTTTGAACAAAACATTGAACTATATAGCATGTATAACATACATGTAGCTCACTTCTCTTAAACATTGGGCAATCGAATTTTTTATATCAGATTTTTGGGGTATCAGAAAATACCTCAAAATATTAATAAAAACGAGTACCTATATTCTATTTCGATAACGTCTGCTGACGTCACTCTGAATTTGCTGGCCTAACCATTGCGGATTCCTGTCCAAAATACAACCAATGGTTTCTAACCTGGATTATGTTGGATTACATATTATGTCATAATCCACTCTAGCCTACTATTAAGACTATTCCGGAAAAATGGCCAAACAAAATGCCATGGACAACCAGTTGTCAATGGATTCCGGTCAGCTCGGATGGGACCAGATTGATTTGACTAGAATCACGCACTGAAGTCTAACTCAGTCGTCGCTCGCCATTTAATTGGTAATGTTAGCCCTTAAAAACCCAAATTTTCGGTGGACGATGGCAACATTTGGAGCATGCTAGAAGTGAAATGCACGGATAATAGCACTAACAAAGCAATCGTTGATTACATAGGAGAAACAGGCAAGATATGGGTTGTTAAACGTTACCCACAACCCTTCAAACAAAGACAATGTGATGAGCAATTCTTTAGAAATTAGCATGTTTGACAGTCAGATTCATGCAGTAAATGTCCATTATGTCCATATTTATAAAACACATTTCCTCCCCGTAAGAGCCATGGCATGTCGTTTTTCTCTCCCTCGGAAGGGAGGTTCTGTGAAAGCCAACATTAAAATGTCGGCAATAAAAGGAGGTTTCTGAATAAAAACAAGCTTTATTGTGTATATTCTGAGACATCAGTGGAAATCGTCATCAATTTTTGTCGTTGATATTTTGTTCATCCCTTTGTGCCTATTTTGTTCTTCCGGGTAGATGGAAGTTGTAATGTAGATTTTTGAAATTAAGTAGGCTGGGTGGTCATCAAATTAACCATCAGATCTACCTGTGTAAAATTTTAAGATATGATTTGTTTAACTATAAAATATTATTTATAAAGAAAAAAAGAAGGTATTTTACCTTTTAAATTGGAGTAGTTTACTATATTTTTATTTAGAGTTCTTCTTCTTAAGGAGATCAATACAGTCTAAAAATGGCCACGACCATCGAGCCCTCTTAAATCCCATGTATGTGTATTTTATCAATGTGCTCCAGTCTGGTTAGATCGTTTACCACTCTTCGTTTTTTTTAAAACCAGATGATACACTATACAGAGACGTCTATGATATAAAAGAAGTTTTACGGGAAATGTAAAGAGAGAAAGGTAGATAAATATATAAATTTTTGCTGATTATACCGATATAAGAGATCGTTAATGTGGTGATATCTTGAAGATTGTAACTTGAAACACGGTTATAACCCGATATTAACACAGAGAAATTGACAATTTATATTATGTTTGGGTAATTAAAAATCCGAGCAGCTACCACATATTTTGAGTAGAAATACACAGCATCTTTGAGAGTAAATTAACAGCCCTAACTCCCAAATACTACCCTCATAATGTATAATTCTGAGAAGAAAATGGAAAATGTTTGGGTGCAAAGATCGATATTTGTAGATTTTGATTTCCAACAGATAGGTTTTGTTTGGTTCGTTGCATAAAAGGAACAGCCAATTCTTCCATATTTTGATCATATATACTACAACTATTTACGAATCTGACATCAGACAGTGCGTGCAGTCCGTGTAGTCATCACTCAATTCAGCTAATTTTCCATTGATAGCGAAATGATTCACGAATGATCAACATCAAAAGAATTTAATAATAAACCATTTAACATGTACACATTATTTATCATATTCATAAAGGTGCATTAAAAAACGTTGTCTAAATTCAGCAAGATAATGCGTTCAATGACAGTTTTTAAAAAAGTTCAATAACAGTGTATATTAATATACGGACAAATTGATTGACATTGCTATTGGAAAACAAAATTGCTTGTTTAATCGAAAACTACATTCATTACACACAGAAGACACGATATCGAGTTTGAGTTACCGCAACGCGAAAATCAGAACGCGCACTCTGCATGTGTATGTCTTCGATCAAACATCCCCAATTATACAAATCCAATTAAAATTTCACACAATCTACTATGCAAATTATGCTCTTGAAAACGCCAAACTCGGAACAGAAACAAGGGGTAATAATTGATGAAAAGAAGAATCTAAATTGATGAAATTGGCATCAATTACTAGGGGCCCGAGAAATTGACACGCTTGTAGCGGAGGACAATGGTGGAACTGTTGGTAGGCCAGTCAGAGCGACACATTACCTTAACCAATCGAGCATCTTTAACAAATCTAATTTGCATTCGGTTTCATTCAAGTAAAATCAGAAAAATTAGTTGCTCTGTAAAGTCACTGGAGGAGGGTGTACTGTATGTGGTTTACGTGTGATATATGTGATGCAGATATAGGGTGCTGTATGGACTAAAATGGAAATCAAGAAACTTTCACCCTCTTTATTCACAAAGGCATCGGTAAAATGGAGGATTTACTCAGGGAACTTGTGTCAAATCTCCTTATATAACTTCATACATCGTTTGAAACCCACGACCAGTCTCGAATACTCTTACTGAATGTAGTCTGATATTTCCCCGGCTTTTGTTACAAGATTGGCGGGATTTAAATTTAAAATGTGTGAAGGACCCAATCGGAATAGGGCATGGGTTATTCATCAAATCGAGAGAATTTCACCAAGGAAGCCCATGATCATTAAGGGTATGCGACACTGGCCGTGGGTTTGCGACAATAATATGCAGGTTTTTAACGGCTTCTCTTATTTTACATCTAATGTTAAACACCCTACATTTATAGGACAATCACGTATAAAGCATAATACAACATACATGTGAAGTTCAAAACAAACATACTTGCACTTTGTTAACATTACAAAGAACGCATAAAAAAGAAACCAAAGAAGGTTCCAAACTTTTTATTCAATATTTGAGTCCCCAGCATATGATTTTCGAAGGTCATGGATCAATTCAGCCTTCTAGGCGTGCTGCTGGTTTTGAGTACGGACTTTGTTAGATAGAATGTTCTATCGTTCTAGGACTTTGTAAGGAGCTGGGACTGGGTTTCGTGGAGCGGGACATTTATTGGGCTATTTATGGTGTTTGAGCATTAGATGACTCTTGGTCCACCAGGCCCACTTAACGCTACAGTCAAGTACCGCGGGAGCACAAAGAACGACCGTGCACGCGCGCGGATGTCAAGTTGTTCCCAGGAGAAGAGAGGCTGAGGGAAATTTCTGTCACAACGTCAAAGAGAATGGACAAAATTTGCAAAATACCAAGCGTCACGTCACCGTTTGAACACCATTCGAATTCCATGAATAAATCTTTGTCCGAATTCTCGCCAGACAGGGCTTTGTAAGTGATGGTTGTTACATGATAAAACCAATTGAGATATACCAATGATGAGGCCCAAGGCGAACGCCTGAGGATTCCAGCTTTACCCTCTAATCCACAATTTTTGCGATTCTGATAGAACCAATCCAAGAAGTTGATTACTTTAATCATGATGTCAATGCATTGTATATTCAATAGATCAATGTCAGTAAATATACATACAAGAGAATAGCAAAAAAACACATTTACAGTTCTGATAATAAACGACAGCTCCAAGATCCACGAATTCCATCGAATGTTTCACTTGTGATAAGCATCTTACTGTCTGTCGTGAGAAATGACGGATTCACGGGAACAGAGGGGATGGTAAATATATATTATTTGTGGTCTGTGGTCCATCGTTATGTTAGAGACAAATCTCGTGGTGTCAGACTCCTTAGTTATTACAGGACGATGTAAGATATCGCTTATCTATGGAACTATACCCTCAATTTTCAAAGATGCATTATCATTTCTACATTTAGAAAGAAAATAGTCTTCTTTCCTCTGCGCCGAATACTGATTAAAATATATATAATCAGTAACTTTACATAAATGTGTTAGTTTGTATACCAAGTTCTAGACAGCAGATTGGATTTGCGTGTTCAAGAATTGACCTTAGACAGAGTTCACGGGTGTTCATGATGATATCGTAAGAGAAAACATTCGGAATTTATTACAGTTTGATTTTATCGATGAAAATATGCCTACACGTATTTCTAAATGAAAATAACGATATTTATATTTTAAATGTACTAATACTTTTTAATTTTTCGCGAAACAATGATCTATAATGAGGATATAATAAAGATAACCAATGTATGTTCAAGTTATTATACCGAAATGTAGCTTGTGTTCCGTGTTAAAATAAAATTGCAAAACTATGGAAGAACTCTCATGCCGTTCTAAACTAAGACTTTTAGGTTTTGTCCTTTCCTATAAATAATTTGATACATGTACTTGCTTTTATGCGATTGAATATACCCGTATATATTGTACCACATTAAATGGATGGAGAATTCTTGGAAGGAAGATCCTTAATAACTGCATGACAAAAACTCATGAAATAAATTTGTCATGATTACATCGTAAAATATTAATTTCAATATATATGCAAATCGAAATCGTGGTTAGTACTTTTTGAAACAAAGATGATATACCATTACATAGATATCAAATGAAATATTGAAATTAACGGTTCCAAACGAGATCAAACAAGCTAGAGAGAACTTGAGAGCAATATTTGTTTCTTTATTTAGAACAACGCACTCTAACAAAACCCGAGGTACGGCTGCTGATGTTTGAAGACGTGTGCCATCAATCACCATCAATAACTATCGTTCATATCTAATAACCATAACGAGGGGCGCTGTGTGCCCACATTCCCCGCGCTTTCTGGGGGCTTTGTCGTCTGATCGTGTAAATTGTGGGTAATGATGACCAGTTGTTTTGTCTTGTGCTGACCATGACAAATATTGGCCTGAACGATTCAGTGGCCCCACTAAGGTCTCTCATTCTCGCTCCTTTGTCTGAGAGCAAGATTAATCATTTTAATATAAAATGTCATCGAATTATCAGAAGCATGCCAATCTTGGATACGCCAGTGTGCCTGCACAATTTAACCGTAATTAGAATTCACCGTCCTCGTATGACAAGAAAATGTGGTCCAAGAAAAAAACCTGTTATCATCACAAAGTATGGTTTTGTAAGGTGGTGGTAATCTACTATTAGATATTGTCATCATATCTTAATGTCATTTTCTTTCCAATATATCTCGTTATCCTTTCTTCCAAGAACACACCAATCCCCTGGACCATTCACAAGACACTGATACATCTAATCAGAACTGTACAAAAATAAAGACAAGGCATATCTATTGTTTCTTGTGCAAGAACATTTCACTCAGATAGGAGTCACCATTTCCGGCCGGGGCTTACTTTTCAGCGCTGTTTAACACAATCTGTGCCATTGTAATTAATTAATTAAAGTATTCTTTAACATAACATTATAATGAAATGTCATTTTCCTTTTTTTTTTTAAATAAGACAAAGTATTTTACTCCTTTGTCTGAACAATTTTTTGTGGGGGTAGGGGTGGCATGTATCTTTCGTTGAATCGATTAATAAAAAACCCCAAGCTAGTCATGAAGTAATACTGTTATTGATTATATCGATGCTATATTTTATACGATACCGACATCCATTGTTTATCGACTTAATTGATGGTACACATAAAAGGGAGACGTTACCTTGATGTTGATATCGTCGATATCGTATGGACATCGGTTCAGTATCGTCAACAACTCGATGCTTTATGGTAAAAGCTATTCGTAAAAAAAAATATATATAAAACAGAATAAAAATGTTTGTCCTGTTCATGAGCGCCACCAAACTGGACACCTGTATGTTCAACAATATATTTATCATTACAATAATACTTATGGGCTACGATAGTAAATCAGTATCGCCAACAACAATATTTAGCTGACAATATCGTCATTACATTTTATCACGTTCAAGGAAGCTTACCTTGATGTCGATATCGACACAATATCGAGTCACATCATATATTATTTAATAATTTTGATTTGTAAACAGTGGTTCCATATCAATTTCGGTGTCGTCATCATTTATACATCAAGTATATCGTCAATATCAACATCATAATTAGGACCAGGCCTTGGAATCTTTATTGTTTTTTTTTTTAATTGGATTCAAACTATGATTGAATCACTTGTGATTGTTGTAATCAACATTACGGTTGGGCTACAACATGTATAACATTTTCCTACATAAAAGGGGAATCTAATATAAGCAAATAATTTGTTGAAACCATAATTCCAGAAGATCAAAGATCATTAAATTAGTTGAAGAGGCTCAAATCCAACCAAGTCATGCCACACGAGGAACGAATAGTTCAAAGAGAGCATATATATGTATATACAACACATGCACTAAGCATGTATAAATAATATTATATATAGGCAACAATGGCTTTGACCTATTTTATTTTACATTGTAAAGGTCATTTTGACTTTATTCAGAAAGTTTGTGATAACAACAAAAATAACGGTTCTTCTCTTTAATATACATGTAATGTAAAAAGTATCACAGTCTATTTCTGAATAGAAAGTAAAAGGATACAAATATAAAACTGTCACGAAAAAACAAAATCCTACAAATTCATCTCAGTAACAAAAACAAGTCAGCAGGTACATTCTTTAACACTGGAATATAATTATATTCATGATAAAACACTGAAAAATTCTTCACAAAGATTATTTGCTCCAGCTCTATCTTCAAATAGATATCCAAAAATAAATACAAATGAATTTACAAAATGTAAATAAAAATACAATCAAAATTGTCTGAATGAAAAATGAACTAGAAATAAATATATGAACATACATGTATATCTGAATGATGTTGAAATTTGTGATTTTTTTCAAATGCTTATACATGTACATGTATATCTAATACTAATGTCAATATTCTAAATGCCTGCAGTTTATCAAACATGTAAGTAACAGTAGGGTACATGGAGTAAAGTCTTCTTTCCTTTGTATATCATTATAGCTAAAAGCTACCTGTAGTGTGAGATATATCCTCAACAACTCTCAAATTTGTGTTATCCATATAAAGACATCACAATTTACAACAAAAAGCACTTTTTGTATAAAGATAAAACACCATAATACTGATTTCCAGATATCACAGACAATTTCCTGACAATGCAGTAAAGGTCAGTTCTCGTTCACAGAAATCATAAAAAAGTCAATACGCCTTTAATGTAGAACGATTAAAACTTCTAGAAACAAATCTTGCTTTTCTTGAATTTTTTTTTAACTTGGATCAAATTCATTTTTCAGTATCAGTATAATGTCACTGAATTGTGTACACTATAGAACAAGTGTGATCTGTTCCACTGTCTATTTCCTCACTAGGACTAGATGTAAGAAAAAGAAGAAGATGCTGTTGCACCCACCATCAAACACAGTCAATCATAGTCTATAAGAACACACAAGTCCATGATCAGCGCCTGTGAACATGTCTCTGGTTCAAACATCTCAGACTGTTCACATCATAGATTGTTCACACCTCAGATCATTGCTTCCTGGAAGCGGCTTGTTTGGCTTCCTCGGGCGTAACTATGACAACCTTTTTCTTCTCTGCTGCCTCCTCATCGCGCTTTGCCTTCATCTGGGCCAGATCTTCTGTCAGTTTCTGGTCCTTCTCTTTTCTCTCCTTCTCACGTCGCTCACGGCGAGATTCGATCACCAGCTTGGCACAGACCTCCAGTGGAGCTTTTTCTACATACTCACTTCCTGTTGAAATGTCAAAAGAAAGAGACAGCTTTAGATGCATTAGATGCTGGTAAATTTCATGCATATTCAAACTATACAACAGGTTATAGATATTTTGAGAAAAAAGTTAAATGACAATGCGTGATTTTTCAAGGGTTGGGATATTATTTACAGAAACAAGTCTTCTACCACATACAACTTACTACGAAAAAAAAGTTCACACAAAAAAGAATGAGTTGAGGAAAAAACAAATTTACAAGCACTAATTGACTCGTATCCAGGTGTGCAGTTGGAAAAAAAATGCAATTAAATACAGGTACATGTACTAAAAATAATACTCCATTCCCAGGTTACCATAATCTCAAAACCCAAAATTGAAAGCATTTTATCAATTATTCAAACACATTTTCAAGGAGCTACCCATTTTTAAGTGTAGAATTGCAGTTGGAATAACATTCTTAGCTGTGAAGGTGTTTTTTTTTAATAAAACATAAACAGCATGCATAATCTTATGTGTCAGTATACTTCATTATCATGCAGAGAAAACCAGGACCAAGCCGAGGGATCACTTCCACATCCAGCACACAGATACAAAGATTAAAATCATTAATATTCATGCATATAATCCCTTAATAGGAATAACATACCAGTATGGATAGGCTTTTGCTATAGTTAATTGACAACATTACTAGTATATGAGGTTGTATTTCTGCAATATTTCATGGTCATCATGCATCTGGAGGTTACATATGGGTAAGATAGGATATTTTTTTTCTTTTTTTTTGGGATACCATAGTTTACATAACAGAAGTTTTATGTTGATCATGCAATGTTATAAAACATTGATAGATAGAGTTTATGAGATAGGATTTCTACAATAGTTCATGTAAAGAGTCCATGTTCATCATGCATTGATAGGTTTTCTACAGAGGTTCATGTTCATCATGCATTGATAGAAACTGGTTTCTACAGTAGTTCATGTTTGTCAACAGAGAGAATTTCTACAGAGGTTGATGTTCATCATGCATTGATAGGATTTTTACAAAGGTTCACATACACCATGCATTAATAGAAAAAGGATGTCTACAATAGTTCATGTTCACCATGCATTAATAGAAATAGGATTCCTACAATAAATGATGTTCAGCCACAGGAAAGCTACAATATTTCTCCAATATTTTCATGTTCATAAGCATTGATAGCTAGAGTACAAAAAGATAGGATTTCTCTATAGTTCTACATGTACAATAAGGACACATTTCTTACTCTTGTTTTGTCCTTTCTTGTTGCCAGAGGCAGATGCATTGGCTGTAAGCAGTGAATCAATCATTTATTCAAACTGACTACCGCGGTACTTTTAAAAAGACAACTTTGCCATGTTTATGACTACACAGTCAGCCTATGAGCCTCTGAGCTTGTAAAGCTCTTCTACAGTGGGTTATTTGGCTGTCGCAAAGTCCTCAGAATTTCAAATAAATTGAAGTCACCAAAAAAAAACTACCGTACCAAGAAAGTCTTAACTATTGTACCAAGCAAGTCTTTATATATTAATCATTTTAACTTTAAGCAGAAATAGAAATTTGAACCCCCCCTCCCCAATCTATAAAAGATTATTTTGTTAAACTTAAATTATGTAAAACTTTTTTATTTTCATTATTTTTTTTTTTTTAACAATTTTGCGACCACCAAAATAACCCATCATACAATGCTGGTAGTTAATCTGCTCATTTTTCACACATATGAATTCTGTGATCTTACAAAATCATATACATGTACATATAAAATCAGTTAATAAATGGCTAACTAATGTGGCTGACTGACCTATGAGCTTTTTGGCCTCCACCCCGTCTATGATTGGATTGAGCCATGTTGACTGGCGATTGTTTGGAAGTCCTGTCGCTTTAGGGGTGTAGATATAAAAGACCAGTTCCATCACCTCATGTTTCAACAAACCACGCTTTATTTGTTGACCTACACCATATAAACAAAAACAAATTTACATACTGTGAATTACATGAATTCAGAGTTAATGTATACAGGGTTATTTTCGCCCGCTGACAACGAGGGCAAAAGGGGCGAAAATAAAACATGGGCGAATATTTCCCTGTATACAGTAGTTAGATTTGATAGCCCTTATCTGTAACCATATAACCCGATAAACCAGTGAGTATATGACAATTCTTTAAGATAAATTTTTGAACTAGAATGCTAATACTGTGTCTTTTCATCAATTCTTTACAATACTTTTGACCATGACTCTTCATTTTTCTGTATAGAGACACCACAGAGCTAAAGTCACAATGATTTTATGATTTCTGATGTTATTTTGATATTTTCAGAATTGAAATGTTGGAGTGAAGTGGCTCTAGCTCAATTGATTAAAATTCCTATATTCTTACCATGAAAAACAACATCTATGGCCTCGTCTATCTCTGAAGCAGATGGATACATGTCACATTCCTTGAAGAATGACTCCAACTCAATCACCTCCAGCTCAGAACCAAACGCTTTCTTGTCAAATACACTCTCATACCCTGCATAATCACAAAATATCTCAATCAAAAAATACATGTATATTGTTAACAACTGAAAAACCACTATGAATTACCAGTACATGTATTTTTATCATTTAAAATTACTGTTGCCGACATTTAACTGGCTGCTCAATATTGATTTTTCAAAAATTATGATATGAAGTACAAAAAGTTACATGTTCATGCAAATATAAAATCAGAACTGTTCATCAACATCAATTTTAAATTATAGAAAATTGCAAAAATTAAACTTCAAAACTAATTATCATTATTTCAAACAAAAGAAATTATTTTGCTGCTGAATATAAATGGCTCTTACGTCTCCTCATTTCCAGGTACTCCATCATGTCCTGGATGCTGAATGGAGTCTTGGGTCTGTCCACTCCGTGTCGTAGCTGGCATTTCCTCAGCATGCTCTTGTAATCTTTTACCATCTTGTTGTAGGTAGAACCAAGCCAGACACACTGAAAAACAGAAACACAATACCATGACACCATTATACTAACAAGAGGCCCATGGACCATATTGCTCAGAGCAAGATTACCAAACTGTGACCCAAACTATTAACTAGTTTTCATAAATCTCAAAAGTACAGTAATGCCGTATTTCATATGCAACACTGATTTCAAGCAAATCCTAACTTTTTATTTCGGGCAGATGAAAAAATTCTATTGCATCAGTTAAATATTGTTTGTGGAATACAAAGTTTAATTGTGAACAGATCTTTTAGAGAGCATTAAATCACATACTAGAAAAAATATAATGCGGCTGTAGCATTTTATTGAAACATCCACTGTACAATTCCATGCCTGTTTTGTTAAGGTAAACTCGACATCTTTTGAGTTTTTGGCCATTTACCTTGGAGAATGCCTGTTGTCCCTAATGACTTATTAATACATGCAGCATTGTAGTATGATGAAATAAGAAGGAATGCTCAATATTGAATATGAACATTGGTGTACTTCCATAACATATGTTATAAAGAGGTACTATTTTTGCAAAACATTTACTGTACATTCCAAAAACATTGATAAAACCTAACAACATTTAGTTTTTTTCCCCATTCTTCTTCTAGGTTTATCCTTTTATCTGATGTACCCCAGAATTACAGATATCTTCAAAACAAGTTAATTAATCGTGTTTTTTTTTTTAAACCGTGAGGTAGGAATATGAAAATATCTTTTTTTTGCTAAAATTACCTGTTACAAATAGTACATAAAATGTGTGCTATTATTTGCCTCAAATGATCACTCCGTGTCGTAAAAAAGAGTGTTGAGAATTTGTAATCATTCATAGGTACTGCAAAATGGTCAGGATCATATCTCAATAATGATGAAGTTCATTTTGATTTCTTTTGATTTCATAAAACAGTTTTTACAAACGAATGAAAATTATAATAATTTTTTCAAGAACATGACTTGTAAAAGTTGTCTGCAAGAAGAAAGGGGCTTATTTTTAAGAGCAGCTTATTATCAAGAGCAGCTTATTTTAAAGATTTTGGGGTATTTTATCATGTTGAAATAAGGAATGCTCTTAAGCGAAAAATAATGTGCCTAAAATATGAAACAGATGACTAAAAAATCTACTAATTACAGAAAACAATCATAACTTTTAGGGAGTAATTTGTTATTATGTAATCATCTGAATAAAGATGCAGTGGCAGGAAAAAGCCCCTGACAAAAACATGCAGTATAAAACCGTGTGATTTGACAAGAATTAGGACCAGAACCCAGCCTCCGGAACTGATTATGATCCTACTGGGAATTGCTACTTTTACAATTACCGCGTAACAAACAAATCATCAAAAATCATTACCCAATTGTCAAAAACCGTGACGTTTCACAAGCCTCTATCAGCTCATAAAATACCCTAATATTTCTGGCCATCTGTCACACTAGAAATGACATAATATAATGTAACATAGGCACTAATTGATAAATACTAAATTTATTGGAATGGTAGTCATATTTTCATAAGATGCTGTCCTCCCCTCCATTATTACTCCTTCTATCACCAAATCCCACTCTTCAACATATTAGGTTTCATTATTGGGAGCTGGCCAGGTTAACAATATATTAAAACTATCACTAATATTTAACCCAGTAGTATCAGTATGTGCTACAATGCCCTAAAATCATGTGACAACAAAGACTATCCAAATTCACACAGATATACATGTACCCTATATAGAAATCATTTACACTTCTTGGTTTTGTGAGTCAAACAGGTTTCCAAAGAAGAAATATCTGTAGGCTAATTAAAGTCATGTGGGACAAAGAAAGGATTTAATTAACACCGCCTGTAGCCAACACAGAAAAGAGGCTGTCAACTCCAAAACTGATCGGAATACCAAAAAACAACCCTCCACATAGAAATAAACACAAACACACTTAAACAATTAGAAAATATGCAGAACCTAAATGAATTGAACAAAAAGACTGTAAATTTTACTCACTTTTCTCTTTAACCTCTCGAACCTTTTTCTAATCAGAAAACCGCGTATATAGCGCTGAATGTGTGTAGCTGCATTATACATGTCTTTCTTTGTTGGACCAGTTTGTTTTGGATGATAAATTCTGAAAACACACAAACATAAAAGTGTAACGTTCTCTTATCATTCATAAAAATGTATACCGGTCTTAATTTTACGTTTTTGTCATTCCAAGAGAGATAACTCTAATTCACTTACTGGTAAATATCCACATGAGGCCCAATGGTGGATAGTCTCGTAGAACTCCTCTGATAATTGAGCGTGTTACTGTCAATTAAGCAGATGATTAAGGAGTGAAGCATTAGGATCACAGCTCAAGTATTCTCATAAAGGTATTATCAAAGTCAGGCAGTTTAGTAAGAGAATTATTTAACATTGTTTTTCTCAAAAAATATTACAATCATTTGACATACAAAATAAATCAAAAGCAATTAACATCATTTTGTTATACAGAACACATGAATATAAGCACAAGCATTAGCTGATTATAATGCTTATCAAGATAACAAATGAAAATTTCAACACTTTGTGAAGCATAAACAGTGTTATATGTTGAAAACACAAAAGCATCAGATTATTGATGATAAAAGTAAGTAAATTCCAGAGTCCCATTAAAAAAAATTAATAGCCTCAGATGCTTGCTCAATTGACATTAGTTTTTCCTGTCAACAAAGAAATGTACAATTATTAAAACTTAACATAATCTTAGGAATTTTCAAATATCTAGTTTTTAAGAACACAGGTCAGAATCACTCTTACTTTTCTGACAAGGCCTCCATCTTTTTCTGTCGCCTGGCTTCATTTTCATTCTTTATTTGTTTGAAATCAGATGCCCACTCCAAGTGTTCCTTCTTAAGACCTGTTTGCTGATAAATCTCCTTTTTCCTGATGAGATGACCCCTGTATCTCCTGTGATGACAGAATAAAATGCAACAAATTTGAAAGTTATCTCCCTTCAATCTATAAGGATAGAGTAATTTTTTCCGGTCTTTTTGGGTATAACTATAACAGTCTAGGTTGAATCTACCTTTGAATTTCTATTGCTGCCTTGCGTTCATCTTCTAATCGTTCACGCTCTTCTCTAAGTAGTTTCTTATACACGTTTCTAGCAACATAACCTCTGAAAATCCTGTAATGAATAGGTACATTTTGTGAAATAAATTGTCAGTAAACCCAGTGATCTTCTGAAGGAAGGTTTGTATTTAAATTTTTGAATTAAATTCTTCTTTAATAGAAGGTACAAAAAGCCCCTCACCTTTGGATGTCTACTGCTGCCTTGGCCTCAAACTGGGTCTTGGCTGCAGCAGCCTCTTCATCCTGTATTGGCAGATATATTAACTCACCATCAAATGGAAATGTCATGGGAAACATTCAAATTCAAACACCACATCAATTGACATTTTAATATTAAATACAATAAAATAATTCCAAATCTCAGCATATTTAATACTAGTAATGAAGAAATGATTGCCAAAATGAAATATACAATATTACTGGTATAGCGTTTCAGAGAGAAATCTACCGGGTATTAATTGCTTACGGGGTCTGGTATCCGAGAGACTTGAGCGATGGGGCGTCCAATGTGAGCAATGGAGATCTGGGAGTAGCTGGAGGACTTGGAGAATGTGCTCTTCCTGCCCTCCATGGATGGCTCTGACTCCTCCCTGAAGGTCACTCTTTTGTTCTCATTGTCATCCATCATTTCCCCCTCCTCTGTAGGCTTCCCTGTCAAGTTCAGAAAATTCATGAAAAACTTCAAACTCTCTCTTTTCTACAGTATTCTTCAATTTTCAAACTATAATGGGGTATGTAAGAATGCAACTTTATTTTGATTCTTTTTCGATATATTTTAATCATAACTTTTAGAAAATAAATGTACTCCAATATCAAATGATAAAAATAAAGAATAGAAAAAATGACCCCTAACTAAATACATGTATTAATGTCAGTTCAAATTGAATCTTTTCCACCTTATCTCCACAAGGATAAATGTAATCAGACCCTGTTCCTCCTTTTAGACCTACCTTCCAGTCCTTCGGTGTTGCTCCCCCTGGTGGACAGTCGACACACCTGTAGTGACTCCATCAAGCTGTCCTCGCGGGTGACCAGGGACCCAGGGGGTGCGGACACAGTGTCCTTCCTAAGGTCCACCACTACAATGTCAATAAACAATACAGACACTCACAAGGGTGCTATGAGTCATTATTAAAAAACCTATCAGCTTTGCCGGAGATATCTAAATTAATACATGTATAGCTCTTCTTGAAGCTCCAAAATAATAAAATTTTCTTTCCTACGATATAAAAAAAAATTTACCCAAAGGTAAGTTGACAATCATTCAGTAGTGTTTTTTTTTTCAATCCATGAACAAAACTCTTCATGTTTCTTCTCATTATTGCATGTTCATACAACAGCAGAGATTATTTTCTAAACTATCAAATGGCCTTTGGTATTACATGTATGAATACATGTGATATTATACTAATATCTGAGTGAAGTTTATATATTTTTCTTTTCATTATGTATTTATTATTTCTTCACTTCTCTAACTTATTAAAAATGGCAAATACCGATGGAATGGAAACCAAACCATTCGAAAAAAAAAAATAATTAAAGATGCAACATCAACAAAAAGCAGACTAATATTAAATGACAACAGACATCCCCATCTCCCATACATACTTATACAAACTAATTAGTAGCTATATATCTATAAATCACTTAACATCTCTGATACCTCAGCCACTCCAAACAGGATTAATTTATGATATTATTTATGAAGCCAAAATTAACAATAAAATAAAGTAATATTTTATGTAAACACTAAACAAGTATTCAACGAGTACTTCAAAACTGTTCGTAATAAAGTCATTTCTACAGTGAAGTTAAATGCAGGTGTTGGTTGCTTTATCAGTATCAGTGAGAGTTTTTAATGTCCCCTATTTCTTATTTCCACTCTACAATATGCAGCTGTGTGGACAAAAAAGCCTAGAACAAGCCAGCTGTACCTGATACACACTACATTTAATGATTTTAACATTTAAACTAAAAACATAAACTCGACTACATCCATTAGGCTGGTATCAAACAAACACAAGAGAAAATGGTCTTCTTTTTCATTTCATGGACCCTCCCTGCTGTCAAACATTTAATTATCGAGTTCCATCGTAGTTCTTAATAAAACAATGCCAAACCACTTCTTTCAATCTTTTTAATGGCTTTCAAAAACCAACAGACAAATTGTTCATTCCAGCGTTTCTATTGACTGAGCTGCATGGTTCTAACTCCAGTGAAATTAAATCCATGCACTTTTATCTGCAAAGTGATTTGCCAGCCCCCAAAAAAGCCTAGTCATCACTTGCTCATATTGAAAAACTACTCAAACATGTATCTTGTTATAGGGAATGTAATCATTTTAATCATTTTCTGAGTGCATATTTGACACCAGCTTGCAAAGTATTAATCACACAAATTACCCGTAACAAATTCGGCCACATTGGAACCTTCAAATAGCATAATACAAACACCAGATTTGAGGGTCTCTATATACAGACTGTTTACTTTATCTCAATTAAAAGTGTCTCACTTACTTGAAACTTACACCCCAAAAATTTCAATTTACTTTCAATCCAATGATGATAAAAGAAAATAACAATAGATTAGACCTATTTTGTACGATAGGCTTACCATGCTCCATGAAATGCCGCGGACTTTTCACTTTCCTGGCATGGTGTTCCAGACCCGAGTTGTAGGTCTCTCCATATCGCGGTGAACTAGATGTGTGGTGGTAGGGACTAGGGATTGAGGGTGGGGTTCTCACCGGTGGGGCTTTTTTGAAGTACTCGTTCTGTTTGCGAGCCATTCGTAGCACCTGTGATGACACACTCTGGGGCCGACCAGGCATCCTGCCCGCCGACCGACCCACTTTAGTGGACATACTGTCAGGGAGACACTCAAAACAGTAGTTCTCTGGCTTCACAATGGTCTTATACCAAATATCCCCCTTTTGGAAGATGTTGGGGGTTTGTGGCTTCCTCTGGCCTGGAAGATATTTCTCAGTATCTACTTCCTGTTGTTCAACATCTGGAGCATAATTCCAGGTGTCAGATTTACTGAGGGCCTGTATGGGGCGCTGTCTTAACTCCTGGGGGGTGGGGGCACGCCCAGCAGATGGGACAGCAGTGACTTCTATATGAACGTTGCCATTATGTAAGTCCTCTGTGTGGAACCGGATGGGTTGTCTCGGTGCTATATGGTCTTGGTCAAGTGTAGTTGTGGTTGAGACAGACTCATCGTCGTCTTCTTTGACTATTCCTATTATCCGTCCCTGATCGTCTATGTTAACTGTACCTACCCCTGGTACATCCCCTAGGTCCTGTCTGCCTTCTAGATACTCCTCCTAGAAATCAAAATTACATGATCATGAAACAAAGCTACATGTACTATTGTAATCATATGTATCATATCTTTAGCAATTGAGCTGTGTTTGTGTACAACTTTTCACCACTGTGTGTGCTGCTGTATTCAAAGAAGTCTTGAGAAATTGGAAGTATTAAAAAGACCATCCCAAGAATATCATCATGCATAAAACTGCATTCTTATTTGACTGATATTTTCTTTAACTCTACAATGATGGTTCTTGTAGAAAATCTGCACTAAATTCACATTTTTTAAACAGACAAAATCTTATTGTACTCTACTTTACTGAGTATATGATAACTTAAATTTGACTCATTTTGTCTCTGCATTGTAAAGTTTCAGATTGTTCAATATAATTTTGCAAATATTCAAATAAGTTAATCGAGCATTTTAACAAAGTTGACCATGTTCTCAGTTTTCCACCAGATGACCTTCACAATACGGCCATGGCCTCTTAACTCTTTATTTCATTTATCGATAGAATACCTGTATATCAGGTGTCTGGAAGTGGACAGTTGGTTGCTGAGCTTGATCTGGTTCCGGTTGACTTCCCTGGTACTGGTTGTCCTTGACAACTGGCTCTCCTGCTTCACGGTTGGCTGGCTGCTGGTCATCACATGTCGTCTCCTCGTCCTGTATTCTACAGAAAGAAATCAATGGTTAGAATCGTCTCCCTCTCTATCAGGCCATTTACAACTTCTGATTTCAAATAAATAAATGGTAAAGGATACACAGTTGGCAGGACATTTAAAAACACTGATAACGCCAAGTTTAAAGTGAAACTTCCTTTTGCTTTAATAAGATTTAAAAGTAATAAACATTACAGAATATTAAACATCTATATATCCTGTTTAGGGAAAATTTAGTACAACATTAGAGTAAAAAATTCATCCTCAAACAGAGAGCCAAGAACTTTGGTTTTTATTTAACACTGTTGATATACAAGGTTATCGGGGTTCGGAAGTGCTTTAACTATTTATCTGCAATTAATTTAACTTTGGTTTACAACCCACTACTTTTATCACCTATGGCTTTGACAAACGAAACATTTAAAAAGAACTTGAGATACTGTGTTTTGTTTTGTGTGCATTGGGTTAAGCTGCTCTCAGAAATACCTGGTTCAGGATTGGACACCGACAGTTCAGAGATTGAGGTGAAATTTGCACAGGATTAGCTAGGGCTTAAAGCTGGGCCGAAACCAGACAGCTGAAGGTGTAGATACAATGTCCTGAACCAGGCAGGGGCATAACTTTTAACACAGATATCTCCAGATATTGCTAATATCTACAGAGAGCACTTTAGATATTGGCTAAATCTCGGGATACCGTATTTGCAATATTTGCCAATTCTAAGGTAGATACCTAGAATCTCATTTTTTAAAATATTTAAACATGAATCTCCAACAGTTTCTTCTTGTATAAACATAAAGTAAAAGGTTTGCATGCAGTCAAATCAAACAATGTTCTGCATAATGGAACCTTAGGAGTTCTTATTAAGTTGATTCATCACTTATTTCCCTTCATGTGTTGTGCATTTTTAGGAGTCCCTTGAGACTATTACCCAATATAAACGTACAATGAGTAATTTTTCATATAATTCCTTGATAGAGGATTATAGAAAATCTTCTGAATTATGATGTATGATGGCTACAATGAAGTAGGAAAAGTGATGAATATTTTATGTACTTGTCTGCTGGGGTCCGTATCACTTTTAAAAAGGTTTAACAAAATTTTTCTAACAAACAGTTCAATCTTGTTTTGGAACCTCTCCCATACAAGCCAAAACTCATTTTTGTTGTTATGAAATTAGTCTTTATTTGTTTTTAAACATACATTTCTTGTATATGTAATATCATACATATGATAAACTGAAATTTTTGGGGAGGAGGGGGACAAATTTAGAAGAATTTCACTTAGAATTCTCAATTACCGGTAATCTGAAAATGGTAGCAGTTCCTGAACTCAACAATTTAAAGTTAATTCTTAATCTGTTAAAACTCTTAACTGCATTTTAAATGACAATTAAAATTCAATTTTCACTAGAGTTTCACACATTTAAATGCCAAACTGTAAAAACCAATTTAAATAACGATACAGAAACAGAAAAAAAAGTTAATGCTCAGAAAAATACAAATTAAAATAAAATCTTGCAACTTACTCATCGATTCGACTCTCTGCTCTTGTATCTGATCGGGACCGAGTTTGGCGACTTTGGGCTCGACTTCCTGGGTAAAAATAAAACAATCATTGACTAAAAATACAAACAAACCGGCCTAACTCCGTCCACTCGACTCTGGACTTGGGACAACACTCTGTTTATTGGAGATGGCCTGTAAATTATGGCAATGGGTTCTGAGGGCCGCTTAATCCACCTCAATGACATGATATACAAGTTTTCTGTTATTTTCAATTGTTAGGTACACATTGTTATAAACATGTACTTTAAAGGGACGCCATCTCAACACTGATAACGGAGGCCCGGGTCTCCTCAAGATTCTTTCAAATATCACTACCAACTGGCAATCTAAAAATTAAAGTCATGTTTTTTTTTGCATTTATTGAGCAAGCATTGCTAATGGAACCTGCAAATGATGATAAAGTATTTCTAAATATTGCTGATAGTTTTTAAGTTGAAAACCATTAGAAGATAGGGTCTTGATAATAAACTTCCATCTCACCGAAATTGATTCAATTGTTTAAAAATCTATGGCTCAATTTTCAGGAAATTTAAATACCGTAATCAAAATTAGTCCTTATATTGTCATCATGTCCTAAATACTAATGAAATTCTCAACACTCAATACAAACAGTGTTTAAAAAGTCAATATACATTCTTCAAGTACTATAGTTTGCAAACATGGCAGATCTGATGAAGAACTAAGTACATATCTAGTGTGTTCAATGTTAACAATATGTCATTCTTACAGACAAACTCAATTCTTTGCTGTTAGTATGTACAAATAGTGTGCAGTATTCTAGCTGGCTCATATATAGTACAGCTACATACAAACATTTTTGTGATTCAACTCATGGCAAACACATCTAAATTAAAAAGGAGCTTTGATCAAGCAAAGTCACTCTTTGTGATTGAATTTCAATTTCCTCTCAAGCTGATTTCAAAATACTAAATTCTAAAAAGTTCTCTTTAAGATCATATCACATGATTAGTTTCAAAGATACTCTAAGGGAATATATCAAACATACCAAATACGGTATCATATATACTAGCACGGTATCATGTATACTAGCACATCTCATGAACATACTTTTTTTTAAAAAAAGATGTCCCTGTTTTATCATTCTTTTATTTAAAAAAAAAGAAGTCATGAAATAAAAAAACTTGGACACAATATTTTTTTATTATATGCAATATAAAATGCTTAGCCATTTTTTTTCAAAGAGTTTGAAATAAAGAGCTCAAAATCAATCAACTCTCGCAGTAAGCACCACAGCAATTCAATGGCTGAGCTAGCTTTAAAATGAAAATATACAGCATGTCTGACTCAGGAACAATAGAGAATTCATTTTTTCCCCAAAGTTAAAATTTTTTTTATCTAAAGTTATCTTTTTGCTAAAGAATTTGAGATTAATTCTTATAAAAGTAAGTTGGGTTTTTTTTGTATAAAAAAAAGGTAACGACTGTAATCCATATACGTGTACATATAGAAAATTTCACACAAACATTACTGGGTAATGTTAAACAAATCACCATTTAACACAAAAAGCTTACAGAAACCGTTACCTAAACAAAGATTTTAGCATTTGACGTATACAGTACCTTTTTGGTAAGAATCATTCACCACAATTAAAATAAAATAAACAAATCAATATTTAAACTCTATTACAAGATTAACGGTATTAAATGCTCCTGACGAATGTTAAAACATGGAATTCTAACAGACTGGTCACAAAACTAAGGTAAATTCTCTGATATGAAGCAAAATCAAGAAAAACATCATATGAAGCTCAAACTAAACATTCTCTTGACCTACCTTTTCCGAATCGAATACGTTTTTTATTCACTGAAAAATCACATATTTTGGAACAATGAATTAATGCCTTTCGATGTTAATGAGCAAATTAACTCTATTTTACAGCAGACATGATTTGGAGTACTAGTATATCCTTTGATAATCAGGTGAAAAATTTAATGTATGAAAAAGTTTGATATTAACACAGAACCATTTCCAGAAGAAAATTACATTCCGGCTAATTTCAAACTTTGACCTTGTGTCTTTTAGTGGGAGAAATAAGTCATTATCAGTAAAAAGGGAAATGGAATGAGGTATACCATTGTCAAAACCTTCATACCTGTTTGTAGGCGAGATCTAGTATCCAAGAGGACTAATCTAAGACCGAACTTTCTGATAAAGTCAGATGAATATTAAAGAGATTAAGAGTTTGAGATAATCCCTTGGTTTATTAGAACTAGGCTAATTTTAAATCAAGTGAGAACACAATACCACTGGGTGAAGTATTTAACTATTTATAGCATTATGTGTACACACAGGTAAATTGGTTTCTAAATTTCAAAATAATACCATCTTAAAGTACACAATTTATTATTTGCTGTAATTAAGGTGAGCAAAAATCTTTCAAAAAATGCCATCATTTATCTGGCATAGAACTCATTGTTAAATGCACATATTATGCTGGGTCGTATAAAAAGTTTTAAAGTGTTTGCACATGCATGCATGCAGAGAAAGTTGGTAAGATCAAACCTTATCCAAATCAGAATTAAACATGTAAAGAAAACAAAATTATGTTGACACACACTAGCAATTTCTTTAAAGACATAAATTAACATTTTGATTCAAAAATTCTGAATTTTTTTTTTGTACTTGCAGTGCCATACTCACAACGATTGCTGATTTCCAAATTACACATGTAAAACCATAAATATTAGGTACACAATTAATATCCCTAAAATTACCCCACTGTATCTCTTGTGATTGCATGGAGCCATATCCTAACTTTATTGAGGCATGTTAAAATAAAATTTCACAAAACTGGCATTTTTTTTCTTATTGGAGTTTTATTGATAATCCTTAAATTCCGTACAGCTGTCTTCTCATGCCAAAGTTGGGTAATATAAAAGGTATTTTGGTGGGACTCTACAGGGATATAATAGGCTTACTTCAATACAACGCAGCTCAACAAACTTGAAACCAAATAACGCAAAGTTCCAAAGTCCACGCAGACAAGCAAGTAAAGAAAATTCTTCAATGTCAGCAAATAAAAGGAAAATGTTCACATTTCAGGGCAAGCATACTTAAACCTATGAGTATCTAGCGTTTGTAAAGATAACGGCAATGAACATTTATTTTAAATGTTGCTTGTGTCATCAATCAGAAGTGGCTTCGCCAGGTGACTTTAATACAAATGGCTCCTAAACTCTTAAAGGTAATTCAATATAAATATACATAAATATGACTGTTTATATATTTCTGACATAACTGTGTTATTTCATGGGATTACCTTTCTGAAGGCTAAGTTATTTATCATCGGCAAATTTTAAATGAAATCTTTTATGAGAATTGGATAATTTTCTTGTCCATTGCAATCAACAGAGTGAAAAATATCAAAGTTGAGACGATGCACGATTAGGATATATATTGTAAGAATTTTTAAACGGTGCTAAGATTTATTACAATTAGCTAGTACATATTGACTATAAAAAAAATCAAAATATTTGGGGGTATTTTTAAGGAATGACGTGTGGTTGTCCTGAAAAAAATGTTGGTAGAAAGACCAGGCAGTCCATTTTGTAAATCATAAATTTAGTATTGATTGGGCAGTGGGCATATTTGAAATGTGTGTCTAATTTCTTATCTATTACGGTACCCTATCTGACCTAAAGAAAATAAATTTGTTTTGCATGCTTGACTGTAGTATCCAATGACTGTTCTGTGCTAAGCTGGTCACATAACTTCAAGTAACACTTTTAGATGCCTTCATTAGCCTAGAAATGTCAAGTGTCAAATATTCATCTATTGACAGCTATGTTTATTTGTTGATAAAGTTTTGTTTTTCTAATTTAACACTGACAATAGCGGTCTAAAGAGCCCTATAGTATGTAAAAGGCAAAAAATCTAAAGGAAAATATTTTACAATACATTACAATCATGTATTTATTTTCAGCAAACAAGTATATAAATAGAGGGGGAAATGTACATTTAGTATTTGGTATTGGGGTGGATTTTACCTCTCCATATTCTTTTGAGGGTTACTAGGACTGTACGTTTATAGAACATGTGGCTTTTATACATTTCCTAATACAGTGTGTATTTAAAATGTTAAAATGTGAGGTCTGATTTTTTAATGTTTATATCATGGGACAATATCTATACAAATATATCTACTGGTCTAAATTGCTTTTTTGTGAATTGACTTTCCCTAGAACAACTAGGTGAAACCATGAAAATCAATAAAAATGTGGAATAAGAGTGAAACCAAAAACAAAATCAGTGTTGATGACAAATTGAAGGTTATAATATCACATGGTATTATGCAGCTAATAAGATATCCCTACTGACCTGAGAGTGACCTTGGTGCAGAGGACACAAAGGGAACATACTCCATGGGTACAGGGGTGTTAGTGTCTGTGGAAGGATGACCCGTGTGTCGACTTCCACTGAAGGATCGTAGAAAATCCTACAAACAAACCAATTTAAGTTACAAGTCATTAGCTAAATTAATGTTGCATCTTCAACAATGCAATTCAGAATTTAAAAAAAATTGAAATGAAATGTTTCTTACATCATCCAGGAAAATTGAGCTCATAGATCCCATCCTGAAGAAAAAAAAAAATAAATTGATTATTGATATACACGTACATGTCAAAGGAAATTAAAAGGGTTTGACATAAAAAAAAAGTATTCAAAGTTTGATAATATTAAGTCCTTTCAATCTTGCCCAAAAGCTCTTGTAAACTCAAACACCCACAAACACACAATGCCACTATATCCCTTTCGCAACAAGTTGCAGGAGGCAATAAAAAAAATGGTCTAAGGTTTTTATCCCTTCCTACCCAGTGTTCCAGTTTTCGATTGGCTGCACTCTCATCACGGACTCCATCACTTTTGGGTCCACCTCGGTCATTGTGTTAGTCGCCGCCTGGGATTCCACTCTAGTGTTTGTGTTGCTCTCCTACAACACACAGAGGTATCAGAGTTACTTCCCTTGCAACAGTTTCATGTTGTCAATACTCAAGTATTTTCGCATTAAAAATTTACTTTGCTACCCTCTCTAAAAAATTAAACTTCCAAACTTCAAATGACTTTCAGTGTACTATTTTGGATATCAGAAAGAGAAGTTATATAAAGTTGTAACTGTTTGCATTTCTTGTGTTTCATCAACAATGTGTACTTTAGTATCCCAATAAAGCATTTTCTAACCTTTTCAGTTTTCCAGCGATCCTGAAAAGATTGAGGAGCCGTTTTTGGCCGTTTGCCAGCATGTGTAGCTCCAACTGGACGTTTTCCTTTCATTTTTTGGACATAAGTATGATCCCCAAACTTTGCTTTTTGCCATCTAAAATAAATATAACATTGTATATCTGTTATACATGTATTCCCAAACAGAATGTTATCTGGGATTCTATAAAATCAGTCACACTATCATGGTTTATTCATTTATTTGATATACAGCAACACACAATGTTTGAATATTTTGTTAACAGAAAAAGACAAATGCTAAAAATTTGTCAGCATTTGCAAATAACACTATGCTTATTTTGTACGTGTAAAAGTGCTGGAATTAGATCTCAAAAATTTTAATGTTGATGGCAGTTTGCTATAAAATCCTGAACACGTATTAGTTAATCATAAAACAAAACAACTGTAAACAATAAAACACACAACAATGAATGCATTGATTCTAGGGCTGGTAGACAGTAAATGAATGGTACACACTTTGTGCGCTCTGTTTCAGGGATGATCTTCCCTCTCCAGTCGATAGCCTCCACTGTTCTACTGGGCGTCCCTGACCGGGCAGACATTGGAGGATGGGGCTCCAGGAATTCCACACCAGGGGGATGGTTGTTATGAGAGAAAGAGGTATGGGGTCTGGGGCGCTCTGACCTAGAATGACAAACAACAATGGTTGGATTACTCATAAAACAATTTAAAATCTGAAAAGGGTAAAACCAGGTTTCTAATATCTATTCAACATAATGTTAAATGTTAAAAAATAAAATTGAAGAAAAAGAATGTCTTTTTTAGATCAACTATTTTCATATGCCTTGAATATTAAGCCATTGATAGTTTTTGTAAAGTAAAACAACCAAAGTCACAGAGGGACAGGGAGAGAAATCATGTAAGAATAAGATATGATGTCTGAATCTCATTACAACATGACAGAAACAGAGTTTAAGCAGGTGGATGAGACTCACATAATATCGGGTGAATTTGATCGCTGCATTGGGCTAGGTGACCTATGACCTGTGGCTGTTGCCGGGCGTGACAGAGGTCTTCTGGATACAGTACTACTTGATGGCTGTCGGAATCCTGGACTTGGGGCTGGTGCAAGCTAGAAGAAATAAGTCACACAATTATTATGAACAGATTGATATCCATTTGCAGAGGGTAAAATTGTGGTAAACAAAGACTTTATTGGGTCATTTTCATTTAAAAAGATGACACTTATTTTATGCTATAAAACCAATATTATCATTAGGCTAAATCAGTGTAACTGGTTTTATAGAGATTTTATGGTACAAACCCTTTCCTTGAAGTAGGTCATGTTCTCCGAGACGTCGTCCACAAGCTGTACCACAGCATCCAGCTTCACCGAGGATGCTGGTTCAGGCGGAGGCCTGTTTTCTTTTTCACGCAACTCAGCTTCACTGTAAAAGAGGATGTTTCATAAGGGGCTGTCCAAAAACTTTCATACAATGCTTAAATAGAGAGTTTTCCCTACACATTAGACCCTACTTTCTTTTACTCAATTTGCTTAATTATGGGGGATCTCTACACCAAATAAGTGTAGGAGATATTTGTTGCATGCATTTGTTAGTAATACTAGGCACAGTATTCAACAATAATAGACCTCAAAATACAATACTCTATTTTCTAGAGAATTTTTAAAATATCAGTCTGGTTCCAGATAACCCCTTATTTATCAAATTTTTAAACATTTCTGTTTTAAAACTCTTCAGAAAGTGAAATGTTATTAAGTTAAGAAATAAAAGACAAAAAATCATGAATGAAGTTTGTATGATTTTTATTGGAATCCACATAAATATGAAACTAAGATATAAAAAAAATTCTTTGAAGGCAAACTGCTGGACAAAACCCCACAAAGATCTGAAAATGTAAACAATATTCATTGGTTAATGGGATGAAAAAAAGAAATTGAATTAAATTGAAAAATTAAAGAAAAAACTGAATTATTGCAAAAATCTTGGTATGAAAGATCCTGTTTAAGAGTTGTCTTTCTTTATTTTACATGGTCTCAAATATCTTGGGACCATTATTTTAATAAATAAAAATCACGAAGAAAAATTAAAAAGGGAACAAGTCAATGCTAAATATGTAGATATAGGATTAGAAGTGCTTATTATAATGTTTGAAGCTAAAAAATATATATTTTTATGGACGCATTAAATATATATTTAACTATTTAAAACAAAATATTAGTAGTAAAATTTTTTTACATACAATAGCAATTATAAACAACAACCATACGCATATTAATACATACATTAGAAGTCCATTGTGATAAAACATGTATGTGTGGAAATGAAAAAAATGCTTCTTTTTCAGAATTCTGTCGTTCCCTGATTTGGCTTGCAAATTCGGGCTTCCACTGCTATTGCGACCTATATCTATTTTAATCAAAATACATTAGTTTAATGTCAAACTTTCAATGCAAGTCTTTTACTGCAAATGTTTTACATTTGGAAAATTAGGAATCAATTCTAAAGATCGTACTACGGTACTTTCGTTTTATAATTCATCATACATACATATAGTTTAAGTGAAAATATCATATCTACTTACCTATTTCGATAACCCGTCCCAAATGTATGATCCTCTATTGCATATGACATGACAAAAATGTATTGCCAATAGCGGGGAAACAGTATTTTATTTAGAATCCACGTTTTCTTTACAAAACAGCTGATAATCAATGTTAGTTAAAAGCTTAAAACAGGAAGGAAAGTTACATAATTTCTAAGCGTTTTGGTGATTTCATTCCTATCTCATCTCCCTGGTAAGGAGAGTTCAAATAAACGGTGTATAGCTATTTTGTACCACGACATAATGTTATCAATCTGGAACAAAATGGCGTTTCGAACGGATGTCAGACATGTTGTGACGATGTAGCCTTCCACCTTAATACTTAATTTCAAAAAACCTATTGAATTACTCACGCAGCATCTAGAAGCTGTTTGCCCAAGGGATGAAATTTGGGTTTCTCCACATGCCGAGAAGTCTTTTCAGGAGTATCAGACATACGACTAGAAGCAGCAGACCTTGGTTTGGAGTACACAGGTTTGCGATACTTGGGAAATCTTGGATAAAGGTTGTCAGCCATTGCATAGAAGTCCTCCAATGAGCTTTGTGTATACAACTCCTGAACTTCCACAGTTCGTGGGGTCAACACTAGCCAATCAATAACAAGAACATTTTAAGCCTCGACAAACTCATATAATCTGGAAAATAAGTACCGTAATAAATGATATATTCTGAGGCCATGACTGATTATATTAAATGTACCCAGATGAGTATTTTGGTTGTAAAAGTTAACTTAAATATCCTGTTGAATTTAATGTAATTAAAATTAACATGCATGTATATATCAGATCTATAACTTTAATAGTGTTACATATAAAAAGTAATTAAAATAGCTACACATAAGCACTTTGATGAAGTAGAAATATACATACTTGTTACAATTACTACAAAGTAGTTAAAAATAATAGAGGTATATCAATTAAAAGGAAAGAGTAAAAAGTTTTATTGATTTAAGAAAAACATGCAGATGAAATATTAAATATTAATACTTAACCTGTAGCTTAATAACTGATCAAAAAGTGAAACTAGCACTAGACTGGCTCCCTACTTCATACATCTTTTAATTCATGCATTCATCAGAATTATTTACTGCTGAATTTTGAATTATAATCATTATATTAAAGGTTTTATTGCATAGTCATCAATAGATATGAAGAATTTTATTCTTCTCTATAATTATGGTATATTTAATTTTGTTTTCAACATTCAACTAAGTATAAATAATAGAGGATAAAATAATGAGATAATAATTTCCAGTTATTTACAATTTTCTCCAAGTATATAAATAAAGATTGAAACTACACCAAAAAACTTCTACCATACACAGGGAGGGGTAGTGAATTCATGACAATATTAAATTTAAGGTGCAATATGCATGTAACATGAATTATGTACAATATATATACCCTTGGCAATCGGTACCGACTTTGAATTCTGAGAAAAGAATGCTACGACATGTTTTGTCATCTCCTCGGGCATTTCTCCAAAGTCGTGGGCAGTGTAGCGTACATCCATTGCTGTACCACTGCGACCAACGAAACTCAAATCTCCTTCGAGGTTAGAAAAACAAAATGCAAGCAAACGATGGTTACTTAGGCAGCAGTCATGCAAAATTAAAAATAAAGAAACAGAGTCATTAAAACAAACAAGAGGAATGCAGAAATGAAATATAATGAAAATGGAATGACTGATTCAGATGCAGTCAATGACAGAATCTAAAAATATATTAATACTATATTAACTAAACCAATGTAAAGCTCAGAAACTCTACGAGAGTACACTACTGTAATGCTGTTATCATTCTTTTTGCACAACTCCCCCCCATAATGATATTCAATATCTATAAACATGCCATGCAACTTTTTCTAAATTAAGCTTTTAATCTATATCACTTTAATACAGTATATTATAGTCCTAACTACCTTTCAAGCTTCAACAGCATTTAATTTTTGATAACCATAGTCTTTAAAAATCTATATTTCTTCCAATACTCAAAACATGTAATTCACGGAAGGATAGAGCCACCCCCCCTTCCCTCATGATGGATGTTGGATGAAAATGACTGATTCAGAATTAAAAATGTGGCAACTCAAACTTCAAAATAAACAAAAAATAAAACAACAGTGACACATTGGTGTTTACCAGTCTGGGGATCAGTGATTAGCTTTTGTGACGGGGATGGGTTATTTCCTCCGGGAATTGATGGGAACTTATCTATTGTATCCCTGTTACCTTGGTAACGTTTGGACCCCCTTCTCACTATTCTAGGTGACCGCCCTGTTTTTGTTATCACATATATTTTAAATTTCCAGTTACAAAGTTTAATTCACATTTGATACAATTTTTTTTATTCCCTTCAAATAATTCAAGTAACCTACTAATTGAAATTTTTTTAAAATTCATACACAAAATTTTTATTACTATCAAATCAAAAGAATTGCATTTGGTCTTTTTACTGTTTGTGTGACCTACTTAGAATTTCCTGTCCATATGACATGTCCTTGGTGTAGGATTTCCACTGGGTGAGGCTCTCAGGGTGGGAGGAAATGGCAGTCACTGGTCTGAAGGTCGGAATCTGGGGTGTGGCTGACGACTTGGGAACAGCTGTAATACATTATATCATTGTACATCGTAAATACCATTTAATAGAAATGTATTTTGGTTAGTGTAATCTCCATGGATTTGTCCAAGAGATATACATGATAAGTATCATCTAAGTCTAACCAAATGATATTATATTAATGGAGAATACCCATTCCATGAATTTCTCTGCAACACATAAAGCAAACTTTTTAAACTTTAAAATGAAAAAAATTAACCTTATGCTGATTTCCTGAAGAATTGGTACATTTATTATAAACTATAGAGATTTCTAAGAATTAAACTTCCCAATGATATACCAGTACTTATTACCCATGATATGATAATAACTAGAGATTTTTCTGTTGGGTGACTTGCAAAGTATACTATAAAAATAAACTTTGTTTTCAAAACCTGTAGGTTGCACACCACTATTAATTTTTACTATATATTCTTACCAAAATTACGCAGCTTTAGACACAGGTAGCGAGTTTAAAACAAACTTCTGGGAAAATCCCTCTTTACAACTTTTTAAACAATAGGTCCTAAACAATCTAATAGCAAAAAACACACAGCCATCCACAAAGGCACGAGAGTTTGTTTACATCAAAGTTACACATGTGCTTGAAAATCATGTCCGAACCTTTTCACCCCCCTGCCGAAACAACTGGCATCAAAAATTCAAGTGACCTTGTATTTTTACAAAAGTGGGAAAATCAGGCATCTAACACGTTGTTTTTCATCTCATAAAAAATTACAGTCCCTGTCGCTGGCGGAAAACCCCAAAAAACGAAGGGGAATTCGGGAATTATTTTGCCTCAGCCATGTTTTGATGTGAACCTTCCGAAAAATAGTGTTGTGAGACCTGCAGATGACCCATGTATCACATGAGATAAACTACCACAGAGATTCTCTTCTTTACAAACCTGATGATGATCTGCTAAGTATCCTGTGAGATAGATTGGTGTTTTCTCTGGAGGCTTGGTACTCTTCCTCCGCTCGCTTGGCTTCCATGGCAGCCAGCTGAGCATGAGGGTTCACCAGACTAGCAATGGGGTGGACCATCTTCTTGGGAATGTATGTCGACAAATTAGAAAACTGTCAAAGACAAAAAAAAAATTAATTAGTTTTTAATAAAAAAATTGCCACCATGAAAAAACTTCTTTTTTTTCTTAATTTGTAAACCACCACAAGAAATGTTGAGTTCTATGATTCAGAGATAAATCAATAAATTTTAAATTATCAAACTGAATTGAAATTCACCTGGTCTCCATGAGTAGGAGCAGACATGGCAGCCCTAAAACTGGCAGTGGCAGTTTGTTCTCTGGACAGCTTCCTACGGATATCTGGCAGCTCCATGTCAATATCTGCCGGTCCAGATTCATCAATTTCAAACCCTTCCTCGTCGTCGTCCTGGTAATGGCTGTCGACTGTTACGCTCTCGATGTAACGCTGGCTCTCTACAGAATCGCGACCGTCCTCTTGAGTCAGGGGCTGTAACTCTGTATGACCCTCATCAACATCTCCAAGGGAACTTGCCAATCTCTGAAGCTATTCCAAGACAAAAAGTGGTAATACTTGATGAATTGATTAACTAAATACATGTATTTAATGTTACTGATCTACGATGTAATTACTACTAAGAAACGAACCACATACTGGTACTACATGTAGTCTACTCTAGGAAATGCTTGAAAATTTCTCTGGAAATTGTTGTTCTGCATATGCTATAAGCCAGCATTTAAATATCAAATCCCTTTTACACAAATGATAAAAAAGTCTTTATTTGGAAGCTTTATAAACAGATGCATTGATTGCCATAAACGTACAAAATTAATGGGTCCTTCTGATAGTCTATGCCCACACAAAGTTAAATACAGCTGGAAAACGATCCTGGAAACATCTCTATTATCTTTTAGATTGTATAAAAACACATTAAATAAATCACAGTAAAAGCAGATCAATTGGAAGTATTGAATATTTTCCCCAAAACTGCTTCATTACAATTGATTCATGACTGAAGAGATAAAACAGAATAATATGTGTTGTTTAACAAAAGGCATCATGGGTATTGGGAAAGCTGTTCCACAAGATAGCAAGCACACTGTTCACTGAGGTAGTTTAAATCCATATGTGTTTAAAAAATAGACATCATTGAGATGGTGACCATCTCAAAGGGCCCAGCTTAAATAATGGACAATAGGATGAAAAGCATTTCAGAAAATTTTGCTTTGACCTTGACCTATGACTTAGAAATTTTCCAGTTTGCATAGAACTTTAATTCAATCTCATTACCTCTTACCTACAAGCATTTTTGGGGGGTTCAATCTGAGCAAGATTAAGCAAATGGGAAATAATGGTCTAAAACTGAATTTTAAAGAGCTCTGCTATGACCTTTGCATTTGACCTAGAAGATTGGCTCAAGGTCACTTCACACCCTTTACCCAAAAGCTCTGTCTATGTGAAGTATGACCCAAATAGGGCTAAGTGGAGAGTATATATGCTCTGAAAAAAAAAGGGTTTTTTTGCATGGTGTGATGACCTTGACTCTGATCTACAAACATTATTCAAGGTCACTGCACACCCTCTGACCAAAGGCACTCTGTGGGTGAAGTATGAGCCAGATTGGATCAAGTGGAGAGATGATATGCTCCAGACAAAGATTTTGCATATAATTCTGCTATATGACCTTGACCTTAGACCTAGAAACATGGTTCAAGGTCACAAAACATGGTTCAAGGTCACTGCACTCTTTACTCAAAGGTAGTCTGTGTGTGAAGTATGAGCTAGATTGGTCCAAGGGGAGAGAAGATATGCTCCTGACAAGAGATTTAGGACAGACGGATGGACAAACTGATCACCACTGGATGCTCAAAGAGCGGGGCACTAATTATATACTGGGCATGCCCCCTTTCCGAAGAAATTGGGTAGGACATTATATCAGTTAACCTTAATTGACCATATCATACTAGGGACCATCTTCTTGTCAAGGTCAAATTGTCCATGCAGTTTGATCATTAAAGAAGGAGTTTTCAATACACTGGAACAAGGTATTACCATATATATACCTTGTAACCTTTTATCTTTTTCCACTATAAATTAACAAAGGAGATCCAAATATGTTAAATAATAGGGAAAACATATATTGGATACTTTTCTGTGTAAGGTGGTAATGAACTTTGCGATAGGCCTTCAACAAGAATATGTGTAAACCCATCACCAATTTTTGAAAAACTGGATATATTATAAATCGGTATCCAATAATGATTGCACGAACTAAATTATTTTCACTGCAGATACATAGTATAATCTAAAATTATTGCGAATACATATTTAACAAGATAAAGAAACCCTGTATGAGCTTTTCTCTTGGTGTCTGACAAAGCTAGAGGTCAGCACAACTTCATTGATGCTTATTATACATGTACTTTAGAATTCAGAAAAATTGATAAAATATTAAAACATTCAATAATGGATTAATTATTTATACATGTAGTGAAAAATATCATATCGTCTAATTGTAGAACTTTTAAAAGTTTTATCATTATTGTAAATTGCAACATTAAGTTTCATATTTAAGGATATCAATCAATTTTCAGGTATAAATTTTCAGAAAACTTAAGATTTCTTAAACCTACCTGGAAAACAGCCTAACAACTCCAAATAAACTATCTCATAATGGGAGACGTGAATCTTTTGTAGAGGAGACAATACACTGATGACAGACAACCAAAGTATCCAAGAGAATGTTGTGTGCCACATACAGATAGAACAAACAGTAACATAAAAAATACTAAAATTTTCACTTTCTATTAACAATTCTTTGTTACATACACAGAGTAAACATACAATGTTTACAAAGTGTCCGTAAATTCTGATACTCTCGACGCGGCAGTTTTTCAACAAGCGTTTAGTGGTGAATTTTTCTTTACAATCAAGCCCTGCCACATTGTGCTAATGTTCATTTACAGAAAAATAAATGTGTTTAAATAAAACATTATCAGCAAGAGTAGTTTAAATTTTCTTCCATTTGTATTGCTCTAAATGAACAAATTTCACATGCACTTCAATAAAAGTCCACATGTTGTGCATACGAAAATCAATGGCAACAAAGAAAAGGGATTAAGACCTCATGTTGTTGTTGTTGCTCACTCAGCAACCCACAATCACATAATCCAACAGAAAATATCAAACAAAGTCGCCTCTGCTATCAGACAGAAAGTTCCACGAAGCATTATTAAATCATATCTTGCATAAAAACATCATAATTGCAATACATTGAGCACTTTTAAAGTTTCTACCCCATTTCCCAAAATGAATATATCAACACATTGAGAGATTCGCTGGGTCAATATCACTTCCAATACACAATTCATTGACTAAATAGCCTAGTGCTTGGCAAGAACTTTACTTTTTAGAATTAAACGAAAGACAATTGTTTAAACATTGTCTATTGATCTCGATTTCACGCATGGCTGGGATTTTACAACCCTCTTGAAGATAAGAGTAGTCTCTCTTGTATTATCTCTTAAATAATGGTGTAAAGTTAACGAGAATGTAGAAAGTTACCCTGGATTGACATCTGCACTTATCTGTTGTATAACAAATGTATGGATGCCAGAAAACCTTAATTCTAAAACAGTTACCCATGGCAACAGAAAAGACAATATGACAAGGAGAGGTAAAACTTTTTTTCAAGCCAATAAAATTAGTTCAAACCAACAATATGTCCTTCTAAATACAGTTCCTCAAGATCATTGTAATAAAATACCTATGTATGTATACAAATATATGATAATTAGATAATACATAAAAATAGACTAACATAGTGACTAAGATGTGTATCCCAAGTCTACACTACTGGTACATGTGTCAACATACAGAAATGTTAAAATTATTATTCAAAGAAATAATAAATATCAACGAAGGTGGAAAACTATCATTGTAGATGAAAACTAATTTTGTAAGGGAATTTGAAAATAAATGGTTGGACATTAAAACAATTAAATATATATAATTTCATTTTATAGTTCAAAATAGATAATGGTTTATAAGTGTATGATCTACATGTATGAAGTCTTGTGCTATACAACATTGGAGTAACAGACCTTAGGGCCCAGACATACTGGATTGCTAATCTTCTCTTACAGGTGTACGATTTAGAGATGTTTTACTGTGGCTTTTGCTGTCTCTCTCTTGTTTGTGTTTGTCAATACTTGATGTATAGATTGTTTTCTGGGACTTTTAAACATAAACTAATTTCACATACACTCTATGCGTCTTTAACTGGTGAGCTCAACTCTTAAAATACTACCTCACAAAGCACTATATTGGACAATGGTAAGCAATACCTTACCTCCACATCTGGGCCGTCATACAGACTAGGACTGTTTATGAACCTCTCCATGGCCACTGTTCTCTCTGAGGGCACCTGGTCATTCATGTAGGCGCGGTTAGAGGGCGTGTCCAAGGTAGAAGGTCGCCCGAATCCAGATATCTCTCCAGCCTGGAAAAACCGACTAGTCAAGTATTCATTCACATAGTCCTTGTTAGAGGGAAGGTCAAGGTTGAAGAAGTTTTTTGGAGTCTCAGGGTCATTAAGCTGTGTGGAGGGGGTGACACTTTGAAAGAAATTCCTCATTCCCTCAGCAGACTCCAGGCGGGTGACCGGTTGTTTCTCCATCTCCTCCTCCTTGGCCATCTGTGTGGTGACCACCTTATTTCGGCGGGGTGAGGACTGTCTAGTTGACCCCTGAGCTTTCTTCACAACATCTGAAGCCTCTTTAAGCTGATAGGATTTTCCAAAATGCTGTCAAATAAAAAATTTGTAACTTTTTTTTATGAAGATACTCCAAACAAACAATAGCTGACATGGAATGTGCAATGCATGAAAGAACTCAACAAGATAAAATGTACTGTTAAACATCTTTTTTTAAAGCTGCTTGGTCCGATTTTATATCAAATTTTCTGTACGCTTTTAAACGATGGTTAAGCTAAATATTTGTATAATAATAGACATCACAGTAGTTTTTCCGGTCAATCAAGCCATATTTCAATGAAAAAATAATGTACAAAATTTCTTTTACAAAACAAACGACATAAAAAGGGTATCGCGTTATTTCGCCTCATATCAAAATTCGCCCCTGGCATCGAGGCGGGTATGATTGTAATTACACCTTTGACATCGCTTTCAATAGAGTCTAAATTTGAGTGATGTTCTGGCAAATCAAAAATAAACATATGTACATTTTGTTCACTGTTATTTCTGAAGTTTGTTTGTTTACAATCGATGCATAACATGCGGGTTGAATGAACCCAAACATTCGGGGGACGAAACTAAACGGTTCCCTTTCCTAAACATTCCCATAATGCATTTTGTTTGTTTTTTTGTTTGCCCAAAGAGAAATTATTTTTATTTACTTTGAATGTTTCTAACTTTAAAAGGAGATCGATTCTGCTGGTGTAATTAGACGAAAGTTTATAACTTTCTAAGATAATTGGTTTGTATGGAAAATTATTTGATACTGTGATAGCCAAAAAAATCGGACCATGCAGCTTTAAAGATTTAGACATGAACATTATTTTTGAGGGGTAAATATATATGTATGACTATAAAGACATGTCAGTAATGTTGGTTGAGATAACTTACTGGTCCTGAGTGTAGAGTGTGTTTGTTAGCCTTGAACCAGGTGAACACCTTCATCAGAGAGTCCTTCTGTTGTCCAGTTCTCAGTCTGTGACAAATATACAAACATTGATTGATTGATTAATTGATTGATTGAGAATGGGTAATATCCTAATTAGAATATATCACAAATTCTCATCATCATTATATAGGAATTTTACACTCACTGTTTGACTTCATTCATCATTTTGAGCAAAATCTGGTAAAACTTGGTGTCCTGTTCTGCTTGAACTCTGAAAGGTATAGATGGCAATTAAAGATGATTACAAAACCTGTATGTGAGGATGGAATAATTGGTACAAAATATAATAAACTTCCAATAAAATTCATTCATTCATAATGTTATTAATGATATTGATAAATGTGATCATTAGTTTAGCTATGTATCATTTAAAATGTGACAATTTACTTGAACCTGCAGAGAAATGGGATTGACTTACTGGTTATCATTAAGTCAGCTAACTTAGCTTGACAATTTAATGAGTTTGGATTGACTAACTGTACATTCTTAGCTTGATCTGTGAGATGGAATTGACTAACTGTACATCCTTAGCTTGATCTGTGAGATGGGATTGACTTATTGTACATTCTTTGCCTGACCTGTAAGATGGGAAATGCTTACCGGTACTATACATCCTTAACTTGACCTGTGAGATGGAACTGACTTCCTGTACATTTTTAACTTGACCAGTAAGATGGGATTGACTTACCACACATCCTTAGCTTGACCTGTGAGATGGGACTGACTTACTATACATCTTAAACTTGACCTGTGAGATGGATTGACTTACTGTACATCCTTAGCTTAACCAGTGAGATTTGATTAACTTAGTGAATATCCTTAGCTTGACCTATGAGGTGGGACTGACTTACTATACATCCTTAGCTTGACCTGTGAGAGAGGATTACCTTACTGTTCATCCTTAGTTTGACCTGTGAAATGGGGCTGACTTACTATACATCCTTAACTTGACCAGTGAGATTGGATTGACTTACTGTACATCCTTAGCTTGACCTGTGAGATGAGACTAATTCACTGTACATCCTTAACTTGACCGTTGAAATTGGAATCACTTACTGTACATCTTTAAGTTGACCAGTAAGATGGGATTACTTACTGTACATCCTTAGCTTGACCTGTGAGATGGGACAGCTTGAGATTTCTGTGATGTTTTTCTATTGCTGAATACATGTCTTTAAACTCTTGTATGCCCATCAGCTAGAAATAAAGAGATGTGTTTATGATTGGATACGAGAGATATTTAATAAACCAAATAAAGTTGATTGAAAGATTTCAATGCAATGCATACATATGGAACTCTTTGATACCCTCAACTCTTGTCATATTGCTGATTTTATTTATTCTTTAAAATATGATAATTTTCTTACATGATAGAGCTTCATTAAATGATAGAAATGTCTAGATCTGTGTACTACAATATTTAAATACAAGCACACTTAACATTATCATGACATTCTGAAAAATATCAAACTTTAGTTTAGAAAAAGAAAACAGATGAGGTTCCCTGCAGTCAAACTTAAAACTGTTTAAATACCACCTATTGGGCAATTGAGGTACTTGAGACTGATCAACAACTCTTATCATTCGCTGAGTAAGTGGCGAGATTCAACCCAGATCACCTTACATCAGAACGACAGGACTGATAAATTGAGCATTGTTCTACACAGGTTTCAATACAGCTTGTCTGTCGAGGTACATTTAAATTCATATGTCATTCAATATACATAATGGATTTTTTTCTTTACAGAATTTTTTGTATGAAAAATTTAACTACAAAAGAATGCATCAAAATAAAGAAAGAAAAGATTATAATCGCTGATCAAAGCTTGTGAATTATTGTTAAGAAAATGTTGTCATGTGTGTATTCAATCTAAACAAAGAATAACAATTCTTATATTCATTGCATCACATAGTGTTCAGAGACATGCAGGCTGAAAATTCGGATATTCTGGGAATTGACTTTTCATAAAAAAAAAAAAAAAAAAAAATAACACTTTTACTAGAATTTAAATATTTACCCGGTAGGCACCAAGTTTGTTGATGAAAATTTAAGTTTTCAAGTTTCTTATCCAACAACATACTGTAAACCAACTTTTATTCGCAACTACTTTATTTCGCGATTTACCAAAAAAAACTGGTTCGCAGCGATTAATTTTCACGATTGAAATGTAGATTATCTGATAAATATACTACTATGGACATTTGAGGACTGGTTCGCGGCGACAAATATTTGCGATGACGAGGCTTTCGTGAACCTCGCGAAAATTTCTCGCACGCGAATAAAAGTTGGTTTACAGTATTCTCATTCAAATGCCTCAATTCCCTGTACTGTAAATTCCTTATTTTACGCGAGTACTTAATTCCGCGATTCCGCTGTTTTGTATCAAATCGCGAGAATATAAATCGCGATCACCAATATTTTGTTATAATTTCCTTTAGTTCAAAACTGTCTGAAAAATAAAAGCGAGATTTTAAAATCCGCGCAGGTTGCTTCTCGCGGATTTTATGCGGAAATTAATTCCTCGCGTTTAATTAGGAATCTACAGTATTTTAATTTGAAAAATGGCTATCCTTATAGCCATATTCCTCCTCCTCTTTTATCAAACACAGAAAACAGGATTTGTTTCATAGACCAGATACTGTATACCATGTTATCAAGTTAATACTAAGAGATTAGAACTGTATGATAATAATTAAAGAAATGTACATGGCCTAATATACCGGTGTCGGTACATAATGGTCCTTACTTTTAAGTGACAAACAATCTATAATCGGTAATTTCACTAAATTAATTCTTTCTGAACAGCGCCTTGCGGTCTATTTTGTATAAAGTGCATTAAGAAGAGATTTGTAATTTTAATCAGATTGCTGACAATATGTCTCTCTTAAAATCTACCACAACCTTTCAAATTCACAATATTGTGTCTATTTCATTTCATCAATCCATTCAGAAACCAGATAAAAGCACATTCTATTAACTCTTTTGTGAGGTGCACATGCGAGATTTAAATGCACAACAATACCCTCAGTGTTCATAATCGTTGCTGTATTCTATAGCAGTCTGACTGCTTAAGACATCTGTAGTGGAACCCGATGGAAGTGGTACTAAGGAGCTCTAAAAATCACACACTAAGAAGATCATATTCTTAGCCTTAGAATAAACCCTTTACTAACTCTAGTCGATTTTAGAATCTAGGTACCTTGAAAAGTATAGTTATTGTGTGTGCTAAATTTTTAACTGCAGCTGGGTTTTTTTTCTTTTATTGAATAAGTTAACCTGGATTTTAGCACGTACATTTCATATATAACATTCAGTCATTAGGGTCTTCCATTTCCAACGGAAGACCCTATTGTTTTTGTTAGGTTTCTTTTTCTCTATTTTTCACTATTATTATTATTATTCTTTTTTTCTTAACATTTTTCTTAAAACTCAAATATCTCAAATATGCTACAATTGATTTTTATGAAATTTTCACTAATAATACAAAGTATCAAGGTATTTTATCATGTACATTTTTGTTGATGACGTCACTTCCGGTCGGCCGTTATATTCGTTTTTCTTTTTGTAAAAAGTGATCTTGTCCTCCCTTTTTCTTAAAAACGATTAAAGATAGAAAATTAAAAGTTTCAGGAATGATGGATTTTTGAATTCCTAGGGCCGATCAGGTAAAACCACGATCGTCCGTCACTTTCGGTCCGCTCAAACAGCATTTTAAGAAAATTGTGTCTTAAAAATTTTTCAAATTAAATTGTTTACAATTTTTTTCCATCAGAATATGTTTTAAACTTATCAAATTTTTATATGAGCAGGTCGTCCGTCACTTCCGGTCGTCACCGGAAGTGATTCCCAAATTTCGATTTTTGGAATTTTAAAGCATATACGTTTTGTAGACATTTTTGTACTGAATACAAAACTAAAAACCGTTTTAAAATCGGACAACGCATTGCAGAGATATTGAAGTTTAAAAATGGCCGTTTCCGGAAATCTTAATTTTGCGGTGTAGGTCCAAAAATTAGTTTAAAAGGGAGTTAATATAGTAACTCGTACCAAATGTCAACATTTTAATTCAACCCTATCATTAATTCATAATCAAACGGAAGACCCACTCGTTGCTCGCAACGAGATCGTGTCTAGTTTTATTCTACCTCTTTATGGTTGCTACGTTTTATCGATCAACAATGAAAGTGACAAAATTAAGGAATAAAAGAGGGGTATCCATGAGTGGACAAAAGTGCTGAAATCTCTTAAGTAACTTCTTGCTGATCATTAGATAGTATCAATACAAGCAACAACCATGAAGCTTGCTCTTTCAATATAAGTTACATTTTATTCATAAAAACTCCCCCAGTAAACCTTCAACAAATGGTCTACTTGTAGGAATTTGTAAGACGGCACAAAAAGTTTCTATGCTGCATAAAATTAATGCTATATAAACACTTGATAATCATGAACAGTTTTTGCTGATAACCGGGCAAAGTAGAATTTATTATAATAAAACTCACAGGCAGTCACAGGTCCTAATTCATAGAGTAAACATTAGTTCTATCACACTTTCCATGATTATTCAATATCGTAGGTAATTGCCTGGGGTGAAGCCATTGTGACTTGCTGGATGTTTAACACAGGAAAGATCTTCGTAAATTAAATTTTCCCTGTGAGTAACACAAAACCAATTAAAAAGTTAAACCCCCTACATTTATCAATAATACAGCCATAAAATCTACCTTCTCACATTGTTTACAATAAAGAACACTAACAAATGAAAATTTGATTAAGCTGTCAAAAATTTCTTACATGTGGAGGACAAAAATAACCTGACAAAGAAAAAAGCATTGCGAAGATAAGTGACAAATAAAACTGCATTTATATTTTTGTAAGTAAAATATTTTCATTTCTGATAGTTGAGGGTTTTAAAAACCTTTGAAGATACTTTTGTGAACGCCTGCATTTTATCTTTTAACGTTTGATGGCAGTTATTCTGTTGGCAAGTCTATCAACAATATTTCTGTTTATTTTCTGTCGTGACAAACTGGGTTTCGTATCTCGGACAGTTATGGGGGTTATTTGCTTAGCCCCTGAATGCTGTAAAGATTTAGGGATTTCCTCAACTGTTCTTTTTTTCTTACCTATCATCTATCACCCACTCAGACAGGAATTCAATAATGTACCAGAATACTAAAATGAATTACGGAAAATAAAGACTCGGTCAATAGATACAAAATGTAGGAGTCATCAGGTACTTATATCCCATATATCACTTTCAACTTATTGCAACATACACTTTCATAGGTGAAGACAATTACTGGTAATATAGCGTTGCTTGTATTTAGTTCCATCTGGTCCTTGGTTTTTGAGACGTATCAAAAAACGGGGAGCAGATAGAATTTTAATTTTAATTAGATGGATTCCTGATTGAAATCAAATGGAAATCGATCTCTTCCAGCAGATCTAATTCAAATAATTATATCATGGACATTATTCTGTAAGACTTCTGCATGCATACACAAGTTTTATACAGTAATTAAATTCAGTTCAGATTTCAGAGTTTTATGATCGATTAACTAAAAATATAAGAAAAGCCCATGACAAACAGAGACTTTTGACCTCTCAGTCTTACCCTTGACCTCTTCAGGTCCTTGACACTGGGACTTACCCGTGACCTCTTCAGGTCCTTCAGCCCTGATTCCAGGCTGCCCAGTTCATTCCTCATGACCAGGGTACCCATCATAAAGGCTTATCACTGACCAGCTGTAGGCGTCCTACAAAAGTGTATTGACGATCAATTCAAGAGTTTGTTAATACTTAATGTCAATGCATATAAATCAATAATTCAGATAAAATATTGATACTCAATCAGACGTTCTAAATACTAGCTGGTACACTCTGGGTAACATTTTTTTTTTATGCACAATGTATTTTCAAAGATATACCATATATATATACTCTAGCATATCATGCATGCAGATATCAATTAATGTCACAGAAATACTTGTCATGGCTTTATAACCATTGTGCACATGTTTTGCCAAGGCTTCAAGGCTTTTTTCAATAAAATAATGTGTAATAGAGTTAAACACTATCAAACTACAGTAAATATGCCTACTTACTTTAAGAACAAACAAAGTGAGGATATAATCACATCATATCAATGCTAAATTTTATATGCTTCATTAATACTTGCTACCTAAGGAAAATAAATCTAAGCAATATTTAAATGTTATACCCAAAGATATAATTGTGACTAGGCTAGCTACTTTTATTTACAGTATGAAGATTAATTTAACTATAACATCCAAAAGTTGTACTTTAACAGGGACGAGTACATACACACTTTTAATTACGTCCCTGATTTTCATGACATAGTCAAAAACTGAAAAAAGTATAATCATTCATACGATTAAGGTACACTACAGATTCATTTTTTTACGAAAAGGGTTCTTAAAGACTTGGTTGTGTCACAAGACTCGATCATAGCAGTGACTGTTTTGATCGAATCAGTGTCCCAGGATAGGCACGATATGATAGAAACAGGTGCGCGCGATCGATGTACAATTAAAAGTTTTATCAACTGATTTTTCTTACCTTTATGTGTTATGAGGTTGTATTTTGCATTCCAGATCATAAAAGATCACACACGTAAAATATTCACTAAGAACCGAGTCAACATGTGTTCTATGAACGAACTTGACAACTGTAAAAGCTTTGTCACGTGACAGGGTTGATCGGTAATTGGAACGCATCTGGGTTTTACCTTTAACTAACTTTTCAAATGGCGGGAAATTTAATTCGAACTTAATACACAGATAGAGAGAGTATTTAAAAGGTAAAATGCTTGCAATGATAAAATAAGGAAAATAACCTCCTGTGCATGCAATACAATCAACAGCTATAATAAAGAGATTGTTCTTTAACAGTTACATTTTATTATAAACAAGAGGCCCATGGGCCACATCGCTCACCTGAGCAACAATAGACAATAAAATCAGCTTTATGAAGGCATATCCAAAATATCGGGACAATGAAGAGTAAAATAGATCCTGTATTAAAAGATTTTCAAAATCATCTACAGATGTTCTTATGTTGAGCCCCTTTTGTAACTGGATGATTTCATAATTATATCCCATATTGAGCACTGCCATTCTCAAAAAGATCTTAAACAACTGCTCATATAAATATAAACCTACATCAAACTTTGAACCCCTTGTGTGGCCCAAGAATTATCCAGGGTCACAGTCTAAACAACTGAGAATCAACAAATGTCAATATGCTTGCATATTACATGTAGTAATAATTATACTACATATTTTTGAGAATAATCAAATTTATTTCCTATGTAAATATTCGAACCCCCCCCCCCCTTGGGTCTCATCCTTTTTTATTTGATTTTTTAAGATTTTTCTCCATATATATTACACTACCTGAGGATGCTTCCACACAAGTTACAGCTTTTCTGCTTAATTGATTTTCGAAAAGAAGATATTTCTCTACATTCCTATGTAAAAATTCGACCCCCCATGGTGGCCCCACCCTACCCCCAAGGAGATCATGGTTTGAACAAACTAGAATCTACACTACCTGAGGATGCTTCCACGCAAGTTACAGCTTTTCTGGCCAATTGGTTTTTGAGAAGATGATTTTTAAAGATTTTTCTCTATATATTTCTATGTAAAAATTCAACCCCCCATGAAGGCCCCACCTTACCCCCAGGGATCATGGTTTGAACAAACTAAAATGTACACTACCTGAGGATGCTTCCACACAAGTAAGAGCTTTTCTGGCCAATTAGTTTTTGAGAAGAAGATTTTTAAAGATTCTTCTCTCTATATTCCTATGTAAAAATTCAACCCCCCATTGTGGTCCCACCATACTCCCGGGGATCATGATTTGAACAAACTTGAATCTACACTACCTGAGGATGCTTCCATACAAATTACAGCTTTTCTGGTTAATTGGTTTTTGAGAAGATTTTTCTCTCTATATTCCTATGTAAAATTCGCCCCCCAATTGTGGTCCCACCATACTCCCGGGGATCATGGTTTGAACAAACTTGAATCAACACTATCTGAGGATGCTTCCATACAAATTAAAGCTTTTCTGGTTAATTGGTTTTTGAGAAGAAGGTTTTTTAAAGATACCAACAAATTTTTAATAATTCCTAATTATCTCCCTTTGAAAGAGGGTGTGGCCCTTCATATTAACAAACTTGAAACCCCTTCACCTAAGGATGCTTTGTGCCAAGTTTGGTTAAAATTGGCCTAATGGTTCTGGAGAAGAAGTTGAAAATGTTAAATGTTTACAGACGGACTGACAGACAGACGAACGCCAGACATACAAGAGGCCCAGGGGCCACATCGCTCACCTGAGCAACAATAGCCTTAACTCTGATCAAATTATCATAACAGTAACAAAATCAAAATATCTTGACAACTAAGTACGGTAGATCTTGCTAAAAAAA
>WFKH01011581.1:44995084-45007848 GCA_016163765.1 Magallana hongkongensis | reverse complement strand
ACCCTACTTCCGGGGACCACGATTTGAACAAATTTGAATCTACACTATCTGAGGATGCATCCATACAAGTTACAGCTTTCCTGGCCTAATACTTTTAGAGAACAAGATTTTAAAAGATTTTCTCTATATATTCCTATGTAAAAATTCATCCCCCCCATTGGGGCCCCCATCCTACCCCGGGGAGCATGATTGAAACAAACTTGAATCTTCACTATCTGAGAATGCTTCCACTCCCAATTTGAGCTTTCCTGGCCTAATAGTTTTTGAGAAGAAGATTTTAAAAGATTTTCTCTATATATTCCTATGTAAAAATTCATCCCCCCATTGTGGCCCCACCCTACCCCCGGGGACCATGATTTGAACAAACTTGAATCTACACTACCTGAGGATGCTTCCATACAAGTTACAGCTTTTCTGGCCTAATAGTTTTTGAGAAGAAGATTTTTGAAAAATACCTACAATTTTTTAATAATTCTAAATTATCTCCCCTTTAAAGAGGGCGTGACCCTTCATTTGAACAAACTTGAATCCCCTTCACCCAGTTATGCTTTGTGCCAAGTTTGGTTGAAATCTGCCCAGTGGTTCTGGAGAAGTTTACAACGCCAACGCCAACGCCGACAACGCCAACGACGACAGACAACGGACAAATTTTGATCAGAAAAGCTCACTTGAGCTTTCAGCTCAGGTGAGCTAAAAAGTGATCAGAAAAGCTCACTTGAGCTTTCAGCTCAGGTGAGCTAAAAAAGGACTGTTTATCATCAACCACCCTCAAAACCAGGACATTATAACCTCAAGGCCTCTCAGTCTGGCCCTTTAGAGCTTGGACTTTGGGCAGTATGTGGCAAACTCCGATTTGATAAAGGCGGGGTCTACTCATGGTTAACTGTCCAGTCAATGGCTAATAGATACAAATACACAATGACACTTGTGCGACTTCATTCAGGGCTGTATATTTCAGTTGAAACAGTGTCAATTTCACACAACAGAGTAGTTCTTGGGGAAAAAACTTTCCAATTTTGACAGTCTATGAATACAAATGAGCTTCTCTCAGTGAATTAGGAGAAAGGAGGTCAATATTTGACAGCTTGTTTTGATGAGCAAACTAGATAGTGACATCCCACCGAAAGTCCAAGCTCTTGTTTAAACGGCTCTAATTGGAGTTCAGCCATGACACCAAAAAGAATTTTGACTGTAATAAAATACCGACTGAACAAAGCAAACTGATCAAACTGGGCCTGCTCAAGCATCTTGATCAGAATTCAAACTGGACTCCTTGATTTTCCAGACAGATTGTACTTCCGAAAGTAAATGAATCTCTCTACTATGAAAGAAATAATTTTAACATAACAAAGTAAATATCAGATGTACTTTGAGAAGCAGTTCAATTTCTTTACACTGCTAACACAACAATTCCATTTTGGTACCACTTATTTATCGAAAACTCAAGTTGTTACTTCATTTCTCTAATGGAGAGAGAAACCATGCTAAATGAAATACATTTCCAAAGATGAGATCATGTTTATTATCACATTTTTTATTTCTGTACCATCAAATTTTAAACTGAACTCATCCTTCTTGATAAAGCAACATTTCATTTTATAGCAAACAATCAAATAACCTTTCTTAATACATTAATTGACATGCAGTTATCTTAAAAAAATGTGATTTGCTTTTCATATAAGAACAGCAGATTTTGTCAAATTTTACACCGTTAGATATACCAACAAAGACTACAAAAAATAGATAAAACATTTATTCAGCACACAGGCATTCAAAAGTCCATTCCATTCAAAACAGAAATAAATACAATTTGATGCACTTATACAAGCTTTATCAACTTAATTTGCACTTTTTTTTTTTACACATAACATTATATGTGCTTCATATTAGTACAGTACATTAAACATAAGAATTCCTCAGCTGATTAGTGAATTTCTATCACATCCAGACAAAGAATTGAATAAATAATCCTCCACACATCACACAGCCTCTGTCTCAGCTTTTTTCTTCCTTCCCCGACCTCTGCCTTTCTTAGGACTGGCTTTTCTTCTATTCTTCATAGTGAATGTAATGCACTAAAACACAATGAATGCCTTAATTTAGCCATATGTAGGTGTTGGTAAGTAACATTAAACTTGTATAACCCCCTCACAAAACAATGAAATTTTAACCAACCCCCCCTCTAAAAAAATATATTTTTGACAAAATTTCTTTTGACACAGAAGCAAATAAGATGTTAACTAACATAATTCACTTAGAGTTAAAATTAACAATCTTTTTAGTATTCACTTTGAATAGAAACCTTTTCATCCAGATAATTCATCAGTTTTTCCATGGAACATTTAATTCCAGCTTCAGTTATCTCCCTTTTCAATCCATCCAACTCAATTGGCTAAAAAAAAAAAGAGAAGAAAACTTTCCTGTCAGAGGTTATTTGACGTTAAAAAGATCTACAGTTTTATGAAATCAGCATTTCATTTTCATTTAAAAAAGTGAAAATTCTTAAAGGTTTCTGCAAATATGTCATTAATGAGTTTTGTGAATAAACAGACTTTAAAGACTATTTTTAAACTACTCACCTCATACATCAGTATTTTGGTGTACATGTCTGGATTGTCTTGAATAAACTGGGAGATTTTCTGAGTCAGCTCAAGCACATCTGATCCCTGGAAAAAGACATTTCAGACTCTAACAGATCATGTTTTGAAATTACACATATAAACTGATGAATTTAAAACCTTTTACTATAAGTAATCACTTTAGTAGTGTCATTCAGTAAATAATGCAGCCTGGAGACAGACATTAATGTAACAGACGTTAGTCTAACCTAAAAATAATTTCAATCTCAGTTACTTGTACTTACAGCTTGTGATGGAGTTATCTCTTCTTCAACATCCACCATGCTTTCTTCCAGGACAACGCTACAAAATTATAAACAGCATCAATTTAAAGTAAAATGAAATTATTCTAGTACAATGTAGCTTACCTCATTTCAACTTTATGATTAATTAAAGCATTAATTTGAAACAAGTGACACTGGTACATGTATTTAGTAAAAGTGTCTAGTTACAGATTTTGAGTTACAATAACAGAATCAAATTTCAGATAATATTCCAGTACATGTATAACAGAGCAATGATTGGTTGTTGTTACCTCATCTCGGACTCCTGGCTGCTGTCGATCTCGTCCTCCTCATCTCCTGAGACTGAGACAGGCTCGTTCCCTACATTCTGTTCAGTCCTTATCTCATCAACTGATGTCTCAAACTCGCTATCCGTCTCATCTGTCAAATAAAATTAAAGTCAGTGATAAAAAGAATAACAACAACAAATTTTCTTTGAGATCTCCATAAAGGAATTCATTGTCATATAAAACCAAGTAATGGGTAGAAAAGCATATATCTGTATTGATGCGTTATGGAGTAGCATAAACCTGAAATTTACAACATTACAGCACAATTCACTAAGTATATAAAGAGTTACAACCAGTAGACATACATTGGTGAGTCTGCTTGTACACATCCTTCAACAGAAGCAGCATCCTCTTTTTACCCACAGGCTTTACACCTATCTTCTGTACCTCTCTCTGGAAGAAAAGTTTGAAATTATGCCAATTTGTTGAAGGTGTTTACATTATTATATACCATTACATGAAAAAAGAATTGCTTCAGTTTTATTTTTTACCCACCACATTTTGGAAATAATTTTATAAACAAATTCAAAACAAGTTCAATGGTAATACACACACTTTCCTAGGGCTGTTTTTTTTTTTTTTATTGAAACTGAAATAAATTCAATCATAAATCTGATAGTTTTCTTTTACATTAATGAACAAATTGACGAGTTTTGCGATTGTTTCAAAACTGACCTTGAGCTGGGGAGTGTTCATTGTGTCATAACTTGGCATTGGAGTGAAGGGGGAGGGCGGAACCCAGTCTCTTGGGGCCTTTTTAGGTCGCTTGTTTTCAGTGGGAGTCTTGAAGAAATTCTAGAATGAAAACCATCATTCTTAGTGTCAATGTTGAACTGGTGAGATAATGAACACAAACACCACCGGCCTGCAGAGATACATGCATTTACTTGTACAGTACACTTGGGTACCTGATTCTCAGTCACTTGTGCAGCCATTTCCACCTCAAAACTGTCATTGCCAAAGCTTTCCCCCAGTTCATCTGGTACTTCAAGCGAATGATTCTATGCAAATTAATGAGACCAAATACATGTAAAAATCTTCAATAAGCTGTATACAAAAAGGAATCAATCAAAATCAATTACAATACAATGATACAAAGTATAAATTGCATAACACCAAGGTATACATGCAACTGTCCAGCACTTATGATTTTAATAAGAGCTAAAATCTACAAGGGGTAAAAGTTTTAAAAAATTTATCACCATTGGAGTAATTTTGATAATGCATAATTAAATGCATAAAATATATTTTGTAAATGCTTTATTTCCACTAAAATAATCATTAGATGACAATCATAAAAGTTGCAAAATTCTACCACAAAAAATATATATTTAAAGAAGATACATGTAAATGATACTCCATGCCTGGACCTTGAATGATAATTTACAATACCTTAGATACATGTCCTTTAGATCCCTGAGAAGCATTTGTAGGAGTATCTGGTTCTGTTAGAAGTTTGGGTATCTTCTTTGGGGTGGGACTTTTCACATTTAAATCACTGGCAGACTTTGTTGGGGAGGGGAGATCACAGGCCAAAATATCTCCGTCCATTCCACTGTCATTGAAACCCTCCCACACATCTTGAATTGGGTCGTCCACATCTAATTACAGAAAAAAAGTAAATTAGGATATAAATGCTACTCGGGTAAAATTGAAATGCATACCTATTCAATGTATGGGTTCCAAAACAAGTTACTTTTGATCCCAGTCACACTTTTCAACAATAGGCCTGTCTATATTCCTTTTGTAAAAGTAATACCAAGACAGAAGATATCAAAATGTAAATGTATTATTACATGTACCAGTCGTACAGTATGTTTCAAACTTGCACTATCTAAGTAATTGTATTTAAAATGCAACAAACACATTGTGAAAAATTCACATGCCTATTTTCATCTGTTTACAGTTTTCACAAAATATTAATCGAGCGAAAAATTTACTGGAGGTATTTGTCTATAAAGTAGATATGATGTACATGTACATGTACCTGCTTCATTTTCCATTCCATTTTCTTTGCTGTAATCAACATCACGTGAAGAGTTCACTTCATCACAAATTACAACATCAGGTTGCTCTTCTTTCTCTGGAGTAAGGTACCTCTCTAAGTTCATAACTACTGGCTTAGTCTTGGTGAATCGAAAAGACTTTTTCACACTGGGCTGCTGCTGACACACAGGAGATCCAACAGTATGTTTGGGTGAGACGATCTGGCTCTTGTCTTGGATCAAAGACACTTCATCTTCTTCACTGTCTGAATGTATTGAGGTAACTGACTTTGGAGAGTTGAATCCATCATCAACATTAACACAGTTTCCATCATTGATGTCTGTTGTATTGATGTCACTGCTCTGTTTAGGAGAGGCTGAATCACACAGAACCTTGTTCAGGTTACTCCTCCTCAAGATTCTCTTTGATCCACCACTTGTTGATACTTTGACTGGTGTTTGGTTTCCTGTTTTAGATTGAGCTGGTGAATTTGATGAATGGGGTGTTGGTGGACTGAACTTCCCTGGAGAAAGCCCTGGGCTTAGCTTATTAGTCTCAGGGAATCTTCTCTGTGAGTTTATATGTTCAGGAGTCTGTATGGACATAGGAGACTCAAACAAATCCAAACCCGAGGAGTCTAGTCCCTGAGCACCAATGACTGGAGACCCTGACCCTACATCTCCCTCCTCGGCCAGAATCACCTCTCCCTCCTGGACACTGTGGGAACTGGATCCACTGGCCACTATCAGTGGGCTCTCAGCTCGCCCACTTTGGTCTGGATTCATTGACCGATTAACTGACTGAAGATCCACAGACTGAAGATCTACACACTTTCTGATCACTTCTGATCCTGAACATGGAGGTGTGTCTTCAGTTTCACTGTAAATAATAAGATCATCATCTTGATATACAATGCTGTCATTGACCTGAAGTTTTTGATTCAGTTTCTTTGTTGCCAGGTCCTTGTTCACCCTGCCTTGTTGATCTAGACTACTGTCCTTTTCATTTTTACTTTCCATTAACTCAGTCTCTTTTGTTCTGTCTTCAAATCCTTTCTCTTGATCTATGAATATAATATCCACTTCATCCATCTTATCATTTTTCAATTTTTCTTCACTTTTTCTTTTCTTTGCTGAATTTTGCATATCACATTCATCATCTTCCTGGTATTGCTCTGCAGCAGTCCCATCAAAACTTTCATCATGAAAGAAAAGTGATATCTCCCCTTCACTGACATCACTCTCCACACCTGACTGATCGACCTCTGAACTCTCCTTCCCAGAATCCTCCTGATTCTGCCTCCCTTCAGTGACACTGTATTTCTTTCTCTGTGTACACATGATATCATTGTAATCTTCATTAGATATTCCCTCATGAGAGTTATTCTCCTCTTCACACTCTTCATCTTCGCTTGGATTTCCCTCTTCATTGTCTTCTGTCATCATGTTCTGTAGATTGCTGAAGTTGCTCTCCTCCTCATCTTCTGCAGGTTTCTGGTTGTCCGCCATTTTCTGGTCATTCAAGGCAGAGAAGCAAATATCCACTAAATCATCAATTTCCAACCTGATAAAGGACATTATATTAATAAATACTTGTATATACAACATTCAACAAATTTCTAATCTAAGTGTGAATATTACAGACATTAAATGATCTAAATACATGAACTGTACATCAGATTTCCTCTAAATCAAAAAATTTCCCATTATCATTTACATTTATCATCTTTCAATGAAATAATTACATTTAGCAGGAAACTGCATAATGAATTCCAACCAACCTCCCCTAACATAGTGCATGTTCACATGTGAAAATTAAAAATATGAAATATTTCCATCTAACCATGAAGCCAAGTCCTTTATTTCGGAGACTGAACCTTTAGGAAGAGAAATGGCCCCTGCATACAGGTACTTCATTATTGCCAGCACGCTTGTAGAGGAATAGTTTGTCAGCCCCACCTCATCATGGCAGTCCTGTCAATTCACCAATCATATGCCTGTATGCATTCTGGTTAAGAATTATAATCAAATATTTGAAAGTAAAACTGAAACAGAAAAACTTACCTGGAGTATCTTAGGGCACTGGACCCCTAGAATCAGTCTGTGACCATGAATGATACCATCGCTGGTCTTTATCCTTATATCACTGAAATTAGGATTGTTCACCATGGAAACCATTGTCTTTTGGTGGGCATCTGATACCTTTTGCTTGGTTTGCTCCTTCAACAAAGAAATGTCATACAGAGGTGAGTCATAAAACTAAATAATCTATTACTATTTCAGGATTTCTTATTTGACAAATTCCTTACCTGTACTTTGACTGGAGAGTCTGGACAGAAACCACTACAGGTCAGGTCAAGGTCACCAGATGAACCAGCATTGACCTCTAACTCAGCTAGTATTACTGCAGTCTGAGTGGAGGCCAGCATAGTGTCACCATGAAAAGTACTGCTTCCAACCTGCAAATTAAATCAGAATGAAAAATGTCTGTTAGTGGCTATGTGAATCTGAATTATAGATTAACACCATTACGTATGATTGTATGTAGTAAGCATTGCTTGCTTTAACTTAGTTCTATGCATGGACCTTGTCTTCATTTCATCGGTGTATTTTGATATCTAGAGTGTGCTGTATACAGACAGTTCTTGATGCCTCTGATATGTCAGTAAGATTTACCTCTGTCTTCTCTGGGATTCCTTTGTAGGTGGACTGTCTTCGGCCTGGAATGCTCTCTACCTTTTTGATGTTGGAGCCCACAACAAAACGACTGACACATATAGGGGGCATAAGTTTTTCCACATAGAACTTATCTTTGTTCTCAAATGCGGTTAAATTCTCTGTGGATAACTCACATCTAGACCATAAAGAAGGCATCTAGGTAATAAAAAGATAAAAAGAACCGTATGTAGTAAAATTCACAATTCACATCATTTATTCTTTGACTGAAGAATATTGTACAGTTAAACTTTGATATCATGAATATTGAAATATCAAATACCATGTATATGTTGAAGTTAGTTGAAAGTCCCAACCACTGTTTCTTTATGCATTTTACCCTCCTTTGAGATAATTTGGTAAAACTTTGTTGTTATCTATTACCAGATTTGCTCCAATCAATACAAAAGTACTAATAACAGTAGATGCAGCTAGTGTGTATTAACTCAGTGTACCTTATCATTGCCAGAGGAGTACTTTTCCTGAATAAGACTACCACAGAAGACGGGGGCCAAATTCTCCATTTCACTGTCATCATCCTCTAAATCCTGTATAGACAAAGAATCAATCTTTTCCAGAATCTATACATGATCAGAGAATTGTTCTTATGAACTTTAGAAAAGCTAAGGAAAGTACATGTATGTAGTGTATAACGATTGAATCAGCAACTGTCACAGACAACCTTAGTGTCTAAACATAAGAGACTAGTGAACATATACATAGGCATACTTCACTAGCAACTGAAACTCACTGGGGGAATAAGCATGGCTGCCACCCTCTCTGATCGCCTCTTCTGTTTCTCCTCCTCTGTCAACAGGACAACAAGAGATGGGGTGGGATCTCTATGAAAGATCATAATTATATGATTTACTTTTCTCCACTTAAATATACCAGAGTAAGCTGAATGCAACTTGTTGTTTGACACAAATTTCTAGGTAACTTACGTCTTTTTCTTTCTGCCCTGTTTCTGGAGCTGGGTTTCTGTTTTTTTGCTGACATTTTTATTCGACAATGAATCAGATATGGCCAGAGCAGTCTGTAGCTCTTCCTCATATTTACTGAAATTGCAAATAAAATAAAAAAAAAAATGCCCATGCAATGAAGGCACATCTGATTTTACGTACCTGTACATTGCATTAAAATTTTAAAAATCAAACAGCATATGACACTATATTGAAAATTAACAATGCACATGGTAGTTCTTTATGACCTAAATATCAGACAACTATGGAATCATTTGAATTCATGGTAGCTCAAACTTTGTGGCTCTTACCTGAGAATTTACATTCTCAACAAATATATTCATTATCTATACAAACTACTCCAGAAAACTAAATCCCCATGAACCAGTGGAAAATTGGCCCCATTGATTCCATAGTATGGAATAGTAAGGTGCAAGTTGTACATGTATGTACATTTTAATCAATACTTACCTCTGTGGTTCTTTCAGTTTCTTCTTGGTCTGCTTATTGAGTTTGCTAATGGTTGATCTAAGAAAATATTATGAAAATTTTGCAAGTTTTTAAACGTTGAACATATAATATACATGTATAACCTCTTTAACTGTAACTTATTAAAAGAGCAGTTGGTTTTATCATCAGGTCAAACATAATGCTTTGTAGTACAACTTTTGCACAGTCCCAATCCATAAGATGTTATCCTGATTAGATCAGCTTACTGTACAGTAGCATATATTAATCAAAAAATTTAAAACAACATGTAAAAAAAAATTATCTGGACAGAGTCATTTTTACTTGTATATGTATATCAACTTTTTGGTAAGATTGATCAATGCACTGACCTTGCCGCCAAAGGAACCAGCCCTGCTGCTATATTCACCTGTCTCTCCTCCTCCTGCTGTTTTATAAGTGTCAGAAGTTGGTCTGTGGACACCCCAAGCTTCTGGCTGCACTTTTTCATGTGGATTTTTCTTCCCTATGAACAATCAGTAGATGATCAAATAAAGTAGCTGTTAAACTTTTTATATTTGTTTACCAGCATGGAAACAGATTTTGCATAATGTTGCTCTATGTTCAGTAGGCAACTTTTAAATTCTCCTGAGAAAGGCACCAGGTACATGTACATGTAATTATCATACTGTATGTAATTTTTAATCCTACATTTAACAAATTATAAAGTCAGAGTAATTAATAGACACTGAATTTTTTTCAGACTCTTTTACCGGTACAAAATCTCACGGTTGTACATCAACATGCATAAATGTATCTAATTTTAGGTAAATTGATGACAAATTAGTAATGTTTGACCCACACTTTCTGTCTTCAGAGCTTTGCCACACATAGGACAGTCCAGTACTGCTATCTTGGCCTTCTCTAGCTGTTCAGTCATCTCAGTTTCTTTTTGTTTCATCTCATCTACCTGTAAAATCATAAACAACATATTAGACGTTTTTATTGTGTAACCATAGTCAAACTTTTTTTGCTCCACCGTAAAATGTTTAGTGTCACAGAAAACATTTTCTAAACTACAGTTAAATTCACTATGTCTCATTGAGATGTGCCACTACAATGAGAAGTTTGGGTTAATTTGGTTAAAATGCTATTGATCTCTACAAAATCCTTTCACTATAGTAAAATTTGAAAACATGTAGTGATAAAACTGACTTTTACATTAATTTACTCAATTAAACTTGTTGATTTATTGGCTACAGAATATCAATTGACAATCTTCTTCACAAGACACCATTAACAAACTTATATATATATGAAATATTCTATCCATTTCCTTCATATATAATATATACAGTGAATCCTGGATGGAGCAGCAGGTAAAGGCACCGTATTCTATACTGGTTCTCACCCAGGGATGTGATTGGCAGAAAAATAGAACAAGGAGAAAATCAAATCAGTCAGGGGTCTGCACTGATCTTAAGAATGACCATTTTGACTTTTTCACATCTGCTGAAATCAGTTTTTCCATCTCAGTATTACATGTATTACCTACCTTGTCCATACACCTGTTGAGGTGCTGTGTTTTCCTGGTGGAGTTATAGTGAGAGAGATCCTTTGTACAGAACTGACAAACAAATTTCTCCTGGCTAAGCTCATCTTCGTTTGATCCTATAAGGAACCACAACAAAAATAAAACCAGATCCTGAAATGACTGAAATGCAGGTATCAAAAAGCAAACATATCAACATCAGCTGTCATACACAAAATATTAAATCTAGTAAACCCACCGTAAAACTATTAGCATTATCGCAAACAGACTAGGGTTGAGTTTCAGTTTTACAATAGAACAAACAACATACAATTAAAGTTAATGCTAAATATCACCAGATGCCAAAAATTTTCAACTTAATGTTGATAAAACTTTTGTGCATTGATGGCCATTCAACGACTCTGAAAAAATTAATAATGTCATAAAATACAGTGTAAAATGCAGCCAAGACGAATCACTGAGACATTCAACTGTAGACTAACTCCCACACCCTACCTTTTTTCTGGAATCTCTCCTTCAAGCAACTGATAACATGTGACTGAAAGGCATCTGTAGTCAAGGTCAATTCACAAGTTGGACATTTCTTGAAACTGTCATCACCTTCAATCTTTGACTCAAAAACAGAAGATGTTGCTGCCTCTGGTACATCTAAAGCCATCTGACATTGTGCTGAACTTTGCTCTTTACACCTGTTGTTGCTGACTTGAAATTCACATGTTTCATTTAATGAATTCTGCGGCATTGACAAAATGTTTTGAATTGCATTCTTTCCCACTTTCTTTTTCTTCTGTAGCGATAGTTTGGACTTTGAATTCTCTTCATCCTTTTTCCTTGTTTTCATGATTTATAAGGTTGATGAATGAATATCACAAAACCAAACTCTGAATTCACATGCACACAATTCAAACATTTCAATTCTATCTCAATGTTACACACAATTCATTCCTTTGCAATTCTCCATGTCTTTTACATACAATTACCTTTACAAAGAACTTCTATATGTAATTAACTTTAATTATCATGAAATTAATTAAAGTGTTTCTAGCCAATGAGACAAACACATGTTCATACAGAAAAATCTACAAATATTCCAAATGACTGATTTAGAGGTGTCAAAATATTTATTATTGCTTGGTTGCATGAGGTTGTCTCATGTTAGAATATTGAATCTCATCAGTATATTCCTCTTTCATAATTCTTCGTGCTTCCTCCATCATATAACGGTAATCATCTGTTATTAGCTCATTCTTACGACGTTCTCTTTCAATTTCTCTTTCAGGATGCAGGGGGAAATAATCTTGCAAGCTGAAACACAGAATTTATTCAGAGTCATAACCATAGATAACATCTATTAAACAAAAATTCCACAACTACAGGTACTAAGAAAACTAAAACAAGAGGCCCAGGGGCCATATTGCTCACCTGAGCAACAAAAGCCATAACTCTGATCAAATCAGCATTACAGTATCAAATTCAAAATATCTTGACAAATAAGTACAGTAGATCTTGCACAAAAAGTTTAAAAACCTGCCAATTTTTATCCACATATTTTTATGGTAAATACCTAGCCCCTTTTGTTGTTTTAGTATATGTGAGAAGATTTTTCTCTATTCCTATTTAACAAGAGGCCAATTGGCCTTAACGGTCACCTGAGTACCATAGCCCATACACAAAATTGTCGAGGAGTCTCATAAATGCATTTAATTGAGTTTCATAATGGATTAGAAGATTATAATAATGTAATGACATCCACCTCCCTGCCTGAAATCTTTTGGAAAGGACTCTTAACCCTATAGTTTAGCAAAACACTTGAAGCTCTTAACAGGGTGTATGACATACTATAGAAGAGGTGCCCAAATTCCATTCAATTTATTTATCCCACATATGTTAACTTACAAAATAGGTTTTATG
>WFKH01011581.1:44975204-44993135 GCA_016163765.1 Magallana hongkongensis | reverse complement strand
TTTTAGTTTTACTTTTATTTCTCTTCAGTATATGTTAAAAATTATATATCAATCCATCAATATCAATTTTTATTTGTAGCATGTTTCCTTCTTTTAAATGCTTTTGTGCATCAGTAACATCAGTACTGAGTGGAACGGTCTGTAATACTGTAAATTCCTTATTTTATACGAGTACTTAATTTCACAATTCCGCTGTTTTGTATCAAACCGCGAGATAATAAAATCAAGAGCACCAATTTTTTGTTATAATTTCATATAGTTCAAAACTGTCTGAAAAATAAAAGCGAGAAATTAAAATCCACGAAAGTTGCTTCTCGCGATTTTACGCAGATATTAATTTCTCGCATTAAATAAGGAATCTAAAGTAGGTAGGTAGTTGTCTAAAACTACCTGCCTTTGTGATTGCAACCTTATCATTGTGAAAATGATATATAGCTGTATATCAATGCAATATTGTTTCGACACTCCTGTGTTGAAGTGTGTTCTCTTTAGCATGTTGGGACCAATCTTTCAAATAGGCTATGAAAAGCTCATTTGGAATAAATTACCCAAAATGAACATAAATTTACAGCACAAGAAAATTTTTATCTGGAGGAAGCAGGTATTTTTTGTTCTAAATACTGGTCCTAGGCCAGTAGAGTTACAAACTTGTTAACCAAAAGTTGTTTCATTATATGTACCAGTGCAAAGGATTTAATATGAATAATCAAAATTGACCCCCATGATTCAACAATTTTGAAAGTGTCTCACATATATCAAATAGTTTTGTTATTTTGTAAATGAGTTGATATAAGATATGTTCTACATCTATATATATCTCATTTAATTTCACTCACTGGCAGTATATGATGTCAGAAGTGACACTATTTTTGCAATTCAATCAATATCAGTCCAAAATATGCATTTTTTCTTATCTTTTTTCAAAAGAGAAATATTGTGTGTACTGTGTAGCTTTGAACATGCAAAATATTTCTCTCAGTTATAGAGGATATGATGGATCTAATATTTTGTTTGTTCAAGTCTGCACTGAATGTTTTCTGGAAGAAAATTACTAAGAAAAATATGCCATTTTACACAAAAAATGTGAAAATATTGGAGAAAGATTAACTCATATTTCTTAATTTAAGGCATTTGAATTAGAAGAAAAATTAAGAAAAAAAACATATGAGAAAAATGGATAATCCGATATGTCATAGATTTGTCAATCTGAGAGTTATTGTAATGTTTGTAATATAATATGTATATATCTATGCAATGTGTATCTCTACCGATTCTCTCAGATTGCCAATTAACAGCATTCCACCTCATTCTTCAAGACCATTTAGTGTGCGGTAGAGGCTAGTTTCCGTTTCGTCATCGAAAGCAAGATTTTAGTCTTGCCTAGATGGCACAGTGGTTAGCGGGCCGGCCGCTCACTGCTAGGAGAGTGGGCTCTGAAGGTCATGAGTTCAAACTCCGGTTGGGATGGAGGTGGAGCTCCAATTATTATTATTCGCCCTGTAAATTTATCAGTTTATAGGCCTATCCCATTTGGAACATAAAATCCCATTCGGACAGTCGGGACTTATAAATCCCATATGGACTAATATATACTATTAATGCAATCGTGGCAACGTAGTCCTAACAGTTTGCTTAGTGAAGACAGAAGTGGACAGGCCAACTTATAACACTGATCTAGCTGCAGATCTGTGGTTCAAAAGGAAAATTCTGGTTGAAAATGGGATGTCAAACCGAATTTTCACGTAGAGCTACAAATCTGCAGAAAACGCTGATCAAGCTAAAACTGTTAAACAAATATAATTAGTTGACCTTAGATCAAACACAACATATTTTGGGACCATTTTCTTACCCGAACATCGAAATAACTGTTACAGTAGTGACTGCTAACGAGATTCCAATGAAGGTTTTCTTTAACAGTTTTACAACAGGTGTCGTAACTCTGAATTCCGGGTCTATACGACGAGTTTTAACCATAATGACTAAAAAAACAAGATAGATTGCGTTTATCAACTTTTCTACAAAGGAATTATAATTTTGAGGGCACCTTTAACATTTTTGTTTTCTCGTGGTTCAAAAAACGGATGTCATATTCATACGCTAAAGGAGAAAAGGGAACCGGTACAAAATCCGGATTGCTAAAAATATAAAATAGTCAAATATTTTTTTCAAAAGCGAAGCATTAGGATTTTTCTTTATTTCAACTTTGTACACGTATTCAAGAAATGAATCTAATTTCTACCTATGTTATACGAGAATAACATAACTTGGAGCAGTATATAACATAGATAGACATTACATCAGAGACATAAATAACAAATAAATAAATAATAATAATGTTATTTATGTCTCTGATTACATTTATTCCTTATACAATTTAATTTTCTGTAAGTTACCTAAGCTTATCAAGAATCTCTAATTAATTTGACCTTTTTGCACCTAAAATGCAATTCCAGCTTGTTTGGCATTTGTTGCCAGTATTTTTAATTAAGTGAAATAATTACATGCAAATATTGTTTTGAATTATGCACAATGATCAGATTGAATAGAGAGTTTAAAAAAATTTTCTGTATAAAGCTGAATAATTTTTTTCTGGACCTTTTTGCACTTAAAATAGACATTTCTTCAATAGACCTTGCTACAATTTGTTTTGAAATAAAGGCTAATATAAGTGAATTTTAGTACACCTGGGGTACCTAAAACTATTTTATTTAATTTTCCTATAATTTTTTGCCTGCTCCTAAAAGTGGAGGACCAACTTCTACGAAATTCAAAATTTTAAAGTAGATTTAAGATAAATGTTTATTGAAAGAAAAAGGGGGGGGGGCAGGCCCGCCTGATGCTTAAGGTGCCTCGTTATTGCTCACAGGCACTTGTGTCTGCAATTCAGCTTGTACCTCATAGTATAATGGTATGTTACATATGTATTACATGTATAATACTATGGGGTAAACTTTACTGAAGAAACAAGTGCCTGTTTTATTGCGATTAGGTACATGATCGATTTCCATTATGATTCAACTCTTCCAAAGTTTTTAAGTTATTACAGATATTTTATCCATGTAAATAAACCGCATATATAAGCATACCGGTAATTTTAGACATCATTTAACAATTAAATTATTTTTCATTACAGGGACTTGTATACACATTGTCACTCACTACATGCACAAAAACTGCTAAATAATATGTTAATGTCATGCTGTGTTTCTCACCAGTGTTATTGCTAGTAAATCAATTTATAAAAGTACAGAAAATCACAAAATTCAGTTTTATTTCAGTACATGTACTAGAATATAAACATTAAATACTTAGAAATGGAATTTCATGTACATTTTGTCATTAAATCATCAAATACACTTAAAAATCCATTTTCAAATTCAGCATCTGAAAATTTATGAACATGAGTCCGTGCACTTTGCTGTATATCTATCCTTTCTCTGTCTGACAGAGAGAAAATTTTTGCCATACATGTTGCATAGGACTCCACATCCGAGGCTAAGAATCCTGTTGGTTGGTCATTTATAGGCACAACTATGTCCAACTTTGGTCCTCCGGAGTCGTGAGCCAGAATGATACATCCTGCTGCCATCAACTCTACAACACCTGTAAAATATATGTTTATTGAAGAAATGCAAATCTGTCACATGTATGATTTAATTACCATTTATCAGTTTGAGTATCTGGGACAAAAATTCCCCCTTCCTAGAAACTGATTTCAATTGGTCTTAATCTTTATAAATGCACATTAACTTTCTTGATGCAGGACATATGAATTGATCACTAAAGTTCAGGCCCTGTCATCACCAACTTTCCTCAAGTCAATACTCGACATCAAGTCTGAGTTTTGACAAATTTCTGCACTTTTCTTTTAAGGATTAGAGTTGAGGACTGAGTTGAGTGATTTACAAATTTCGGTGACATTCATAAAAACACTCACCTATTCCAAAGTGTTCATTCCACATTGTGTGAAGGCCGACTTGTGATGAAGCCATCAAAGATTTCAGATCTGCAAAGCTGACATTGAGCCTGAAGTCCACATTCTCAGTTATACCCAGATTTGAACACATCTTCTGCAGGGTTTCTACCCTGTCTTTGTCACCTTGGTCTCGACAACTTCCAACCAACAGCAACTTGTATGAGGATTTCTGGTTGTCTGGGATTCCAGACATGAATTTGTGAAATGCTTGAATCTGCAAAGGATGGTCCTTTTCTGGTCTGAACTGAGATATAGACAAGATGTGTTTAGAACGCTTAGCATCCAGAGGTATTTTTATAAACTCGTTGATATCACATGGTGGATACACTATATATGTCCTATCTTTCATCTTCCACAACTTCTGGATATGGTCAAAGGTCCAGGTTGAATTTACAATAGCTGCATGGGATCGTCTTCCTGCCCAGCCATACAGGAGAGCAAACAGCTTATAGTATTGGACTTTAACAGTGGAAAGAAACCAGCTCTTTGTAATAAAAGATGGGTTGTTATGTCCTTCCTGTCGATTAGAGACTTTCTCTAACATGTCCGTGCTTACAGTGGGGTAGTGAACATAACAGCCTACAGTGCAGTCTCCTAGGTAACGGAACAGGGGGAGTGTAAAGGCATAACCCATACTGTCAATATAAATATCTGGTACACAATTCCATAATGCCTCCCATCCTAAAAGTACTGATCCAAAGCTTTGCCCTAAAAGTGTCAGATGAGGGTACATGTAAGCCTCCACCCAGCGGCGCTTTTTTAGGAATACAAAGGTAACTGGGCGCTGTAGTGTAATATTAAATCGCTGTCGAGCCCGCTGAGTAATATCTTCAGGAGTGGCATCAGTGTCGCCTGTGTATACCACGATGTGGACAGAGGGATATCTGTAGAGGGAAAAAGAACTAACCCTACATTTCTCTCAATTACAATATAAATAATTACAGGGAAATAATAAATTTCATTGTTTTTTAAAAATCACAAGTTTTCATATTGATTTGTACACATGTTTCGACTGAGATATGAAAACTTCGAAGCAAAAAACAACAATAGAGACCTACTTTTTCTGTATTGCTCTAACAGCCACCCAGAGGACCCGTTCTCCTCCCCCTCCAGCATTGCAGTAGGGGTGGAAGAAGCCCAGTACACATTTTCCACCCAGAGATGCCCTGTAGTTCCTTCTCCTGACTTTCAGCCACAGTCTCAGAAATAGCAGGGTCAAAGCTATCACAATCACAATACTGACTGTGACATACAGCAGACAACACAGAACCGTCATCTGAAAAAAAAATTATCCTAAATTAGAATTAAAACAAATGGTGCATGAAAAAAGGTTTCTTTAATAATCATGATAATTAATTAATAATTAATCTGGTTTGTCATATATACTTTGATGAGGATATTACCAAACAACAAACATGATGTAAAATGAGTCTATCACACGATATAATCTATAATATGATTATTCAATATTTAATACTATAGTATAATATCAGCAAACTTTGAAAAATAATCATTAACTTGATTAGCCATTAATGATTAAAGTGGCCATTAGTGGGAATCATGCACAGGCACCTGACGTTATATATTTTTGTCATAACATAAAATATATACAGTACCATCTATCTAATAATATATATTTTTTATTCTGAGAAAAATATATAACGCCAGGTGCCTATTTAAAGTCAAGATCTAATTAATGAAAGTAGCCTACATATTTGTAATAAGTTAAAGGAGTTTTTGAGTTATTCACTTATTTGTTCTGAAGTAGAAAAAATGGACTCGAAATACAATTGTAAAGTTATAAAGATTTAAATAACTTACTTTTTATGCTAGACACACTCAATAATTCGTTATATCAATTATTAACAACATCAGAACATAAATAAATTCATTCGAACATTAAGATGTAACGCGTGGAATAGTCATTCGTCATCTACTTTCATTTTCTAAACATCTCTTCCGGTTATAGAAATGTTGATAATTCCCACGTGTACATGCGGACGGTCATACTGCATACTAGATGTGGTTAGTACATGTGCTATGTTTTATTGCAGGCTATTGAAAGTGTCTTTTGTACAAAGAAAGTTTCATAGAGAATGAGAAAGTTTGAGTCACTTATCATGACATGCATGAGTCACTGAGGCATGACATGTAAACATAAACAAATCACCATGTGTTTTCGCAGCCGTAAGTCTCTCTCTCTCTCTCTCTCTCTCTCTCTCTCTCTCTCTCTCTCTCTCTCTCTCTCTCTCTCTCAAAACATCTACCTCATAGGATGCTCATTTATGCATAATTCATTCTCCAGCATTTAAGATTTTATGTTCCTCCGTAGGTCTGAAAATATATAGAATTCATTCTTGAAAAAAAATTCTTTTTTATTATAATTAATGAATTATTTACAAAGTTGTACAAATTAAAAAATTTGAAATAGTGGTTATGAATAATGAATGTGATGTATGACTATGTATGTATTTGTTTTCCCTCGGACTGAAATGTCACTTTCATTGGTTTAAACATGATACGTGACTGCCGGATATATCTCTATGTTCGTCTGGTGAGAACTAATATTTGGCAATATGGCCGATGCTTCGCCTAATCATCAAGACATTTCATAATTTTTTACCCGGGTACACAAACCTCGTTCCGAAAGTTCTTAATATTAGGAGTAGTTGCCCTTTGAAATTACTTTTTTTTTTTAATTAGAGTAGTTGCCCTTTGAATTGACTTCACATTGTTGTGTCTGGAGCAGAATAAAATGACAGCATCAAGATTTGCTCATGTGCAAACCTCTGAGAGGGAAGGAAGAAACCGTTTCCAATTAAATAGCAACAAAATATTGTAAGTGAACAAGGGTGCAGTGAAGATTTTCAAAGACTATTTGAAAGGTGAGAATGAGAATTTTGAAGAGTTCGACTGTGTTAAAGTGGATGAGATGTAGGGCCACTTTTACATGGATTTTTGAAGTCCATTGCTTCTTGTGAAATAAATGTTTCATTTGATAGTCTTCGAGAAAACAAAACACTTATTAGGTTTGTTACTCAGACTGACTACGGAAATATATTGGGTTGATCAATCTCATAGACAGATCGGCTTCGCCTCGCCATATATGAGATTGATGAACCCGATATATTTTCATAGTCAGTAACAAACCTACATGTAAGTACCGTTAATAATATCGTAAGCTGCTCTCATCAACATACGTGTATCTTTCCAAGTCATTTCTGATTGGTGCTCTGCTCTATAGCAGAAATAACCAGGAAAACAGTGAAATTCATTCACAATACAAGATAAAGAACTGCAGAAAAATCGTTCTTAAGAAAGGAGAATCCATGCAGTTTGGTCATACCTTAAAGATTAATTCTCTTAATGTAAAATTCTATAGTACTATATAATTGTTGTACCATACTAAGGTGAGCATTCTTTTGTTAAAAGTATTGGTTATCAGTACGCAGTACACACCAAACACTTTCTTATTAATGTGTTTATAATTAATGATGTGAAAAAGAGAACATTATGATTATATATTTTTTATCCAATCGTTCTTCCATATAACTGTTTAGTATTAATACCAAACCAAAACTGAACCAAATTATGTAAGGTATTGAACAAAAAGTATAGATTTAGTACAGGTAGTTTAATTGATAACAGAAGATGAAAATTTAAATCCATTAACTAAAATATTTCAGTCTTTCATCCTGAAAATTAAAAAACATGGCATTAATTCAAGTAATGCTCCAATTCATTATTACATTCAAGACTAGCATTTTAGACATTACTAGTAACTTCTGTTTTCAAAAAAAAAAAAAATAGCAAGATATATTTCACAACTACTCCTTAAGTAAATATATCTCCTTCATACTGTTAGAATGCACCATATGATAATAAGTTTCAAGATCTAATTACAAACTACCATATAGTGTTATTCTTGTATATGTATATATATATGTAAGCATTTCAAAGACAGTTTGAAACTCCCCTAGGTTTCAATAGTTTTAATCATTCTTCTTTTGTAGAACTCTTGTAGTTGTAGGCCAATTTATTTAAACTGAAATATATTCACAGATTGTGTTTTAGTTGAGTATTTCAGTGAATTGTCAGTTTAAATGGAACTATTTTTGTTTTGTACATTCACATGCGACTGACACATTCGTCGATCTTCTATACTTTTAAACAGGATGGACCAAACAAAGAGAATGGAAATGTGACAGATTTGACTGGGTTTTGTCCACAGCCGATCACATGACCAAGCAGCTGTCGTGGTTACTCTTTGTCTGAGTGAAACCCAGAGGCAGATGTTGTGTTCCTTGCAATATCCATTTTGTGTCATACAGCTAGATAATACAGCCAAAGACAAAAGACCGAGATGCAGCTATTGTTCACCAGATACACTGTTGCTTAGCTCTCAAAAGACATTTATATAATTGTTAATGATTGACATAATCATTAATAAATTAAGGTAAGAGAAGTTATTGTAGTCCTCCTACAGTGTTATATATATATACAGTCTAGTTTCAAAGTTTTCTCTGCAATTTTGTGAAGTTATTCTACACAAATGCAGTAAGTATATGAATAGAAATATTTTCACTTAACTGGGGTATAATTGTTAGTTTTAAACAAATTACTTTTTAATTATTCAATCTTTAAAGAGAGATTAACATTGTGATGGTCAAGAATAGCCCCACTACTCTTTAAAAACATGATTTAATTTTAAAAGATTAAGTGATATTCTTTCAATTTAAGGACACATATTAGAATGGAATTCCATTGTATCTAAGAAACAAGGGGGATGTTGTTGTTGAGGGATTGTTATATAATTACTGTATGCTGCCATAGACATGTGCCAAATTTGACAAAGATTATACCAAGTTTATCCAAACATTAGGTGCCTGTTAAAATTGCAAAGACCAAAGTGCAGCAATACGCTGTATATATAAATGTATATGTAATACTTCCTTGCGTCATTGTGGGGTAATTCTATATCAACATATAACCAAATTTAAAGAATTAAGTTTACTTATTATGTTTCAATATCTGTCAGATTATTTCACGGATATGCAAAATAGAAATTGACACTTCGAATTAAAGTTAGAACTGCTGGCGAAGTTCATTTGAATTGTAATAATTCCAGGTATGAACAGGTATTTTAAAATACCCTGCTTACCAGTTTTAAGATTAAACTCCAGCTTATAGGTTTGGGTGGTGCTGCTCATTATAACTCAGACTTTCAGGAATTTCAGACACTTATATCTGTCTCTAAGAGCATTTGGGTTAATTATTATTTGTAAATGATTATATCATTAAAAAAAGTGCTTTTTTAGGGCAATGAACCCAAAATAATGTAATATATGACAACTAGTTTTATATAGTCCTCTGTATATTATGTAGATATATAAAACACACCTACACTGACAGATGATAGGAGTCAGTCATCCAGGACGCCATTTAACATTTCCCATTGTCATTATGTTAGGTCCTGGAGTAAGCTGTTTATATATAGTCCCTTTATTTTTTGGTTTTTGGGAGGTGGTGGACTTTGATTTAATAAGGTTTGAAACTGTATGTACAGACATGCTCTCTGCTGTGTTATGATCCAGTTCTATCCTAGTTCACTGTGACAGTACATCAAACTGCTGAATTAATTACACTAATTAACTGACTGTCAGTGGGAAATCTCGGACCATTAATCCCTCACGTGTATCTGTTTATTTACGGAGTTTGTTTACTGGACAAAACACCCTGCAGGTGGAAGTGCACACAGTTTTATTGTACCAGCTGAAGGTCTGAAGGGATTAGTCCACTTTTCATTGATCTGTGTACACTGACCGACAGTCCGGCTGCTGAGTGTATTGGCTTTGTGGGGGATGATATAATGGGGGATAATCCACCCTTTGTTAATCCTGATCCTCTTGAAGTGGAAGAACCACTGGAGGTAGAGGAGCCAGTCAGTTCAGTACGTACCTGTTGTCTTGGGTGGAAATGTGTGTCAGCACTTTTTGTACAATAATATTCTAGGTTAACAGTGGACAATTAACAGGTGAAAAACTCAGGTAAGTCGTCTGAAGTGGTCAACCAATGATCAGGTGAAAAAAAGGTAACATGGGCATTATAAGCTTCCAAAACGAGAATCAGGAGAAATAATGAGTCGGGAAAATAGGCTAATCAATACACAGGTGACCAGTAAACTGTCTGATGACTGGAGAAATGTCAGCAGTGACCGCGGTCAGAAATAGATTGGGACGGAAATCATTATAATTGTAAGGAGACATATAGACAGGTAGAAATAATGTTTTGTGACAGAATACAGCATAAAAGGAACTGTGAAAGTTTGCCACATTATAGTGGATTTTGATAAATAAGAATTATATATTTAAGAAAAAAGGACAAAGGGGATTTACAATACAAATATTTGCTTAACAGCCAACATGAGAGTAAAGGATACCCAGTAACCACAGGTAATTTTTGCTCCAAAGTTTTGTTCCTTCTTATACATGCTATTTTGATTAGATGATGGGTAGATCAAAACTCCAAATTTCTAAGCCCATGTTAATTAAATGTACATTATCATTGTGTGTTGGGAAAATTTGCATGTTTAAATTGACAGGTAAGAGCATGTTTGTTAAATCTGTTCAGATGTTCAAGCACTGAGCAGGTAGTTACATTATTGACAAAAGGTGAATGATTTTCAATAGGTTATCAACCTGTTGAGTGGCAATGGATAATGACAACTACAAAATGTTCAACTTTCTCCAGTAGCTAGAATACCTTGTGGGAATAATGATTCAATTTGTACAACAAATATTGATTATTATATCAAATTAGAAATCAAACTCGATTAAATTCTTGATGTAATCATTAGGGGTCTTTTTACTTGTACCATATATTCATAGCTTTTAGAAACAGTGCAGAATTGTTAATGGAATTTTTAAGTTACCATATCATATCACCCAAATGGCTCAAATATACAGTGTATGGAGTCTAGACAGAATACAAATGTAGCTTTTGTGTGAAGTTATTGAAAGCACATTACAAGTAAGATTTTTCTCATGTAATATCTACAGACATTTAATGCCATGCTGCTATTATTTTTCATTCTTGTGTTTGCAGAAAATGGAGGAAGATGTCCACCCACCAGAAAATGACAGTCACATCTTGCGAGACGAGGTCAACTTTATTCACAATGTATCGCAGTTCTTTAACCAGGAAGCACTCAGTGATGTAAAATTGAAAGTCAGCGATGACGTATTCTTTGCTCATAAGTTTGTCCTGGCCAAGTCCAGTGATGTATTTCGCACCATGCTGTATGAGAGAAGGTGGTCTCAAGAAAACATGGAAGAAATTGAACTCAATGAAACGCCAGAATGTCAACCGGTATTTGAAAGTTTTCTGAGATTTCTCTACACAGCTGAGGTAGCAGTGACGGGGGAAACTGCTGTTGGGATTTTGTGCCTAGCGGACAAATATAACGTCACATCCCTAAAACAGCTGTGTATGAACTACATGGTGGAAAATTCACGATCTCCGAAAATCAAGAATGCAGTGCAGTGGTACCCATGGTCTAAAGCCTTGGGACTGACTGACCTGATTGATCAATGTGCTAAGACTATTGCTTGGAACTCAGACAATCTGCTGAAACTAGAAGAGTGGAAATCCATGGATTTCGACTTTGTGTATGACATTTTAAAGAATTCTGAACTTGTAATTCCTAATGAGTACTTACTGTTCAATTCTGTACTCACATGGTTAAACCAGGAGGCGCATTTACCGCAACTGAAAGAAAATGCAGAAAAATTGCTTCCCTTGATTCGGTTTCCCCAGATGATGGTGAATCAGTTGTATGAGATTGAGAAATCTGTGATTGCTGAGAATGAGGAGTGTAAAGAGCTGATTTTAGCCTTGGTGGGGAAAGCCTACAGATATCGTTCTCTTTGTCCTTCTCAAGTGGAGCTTAGTATTTCCTTCAATGATCCATTTTACTTGCCAAGAAATTACACCGATCTGGCAGTGGACACAGTAAGAATGCAAAACACTCTGCGATTCGGCATTCAGGTAGATGTTAGGACATATGCAGGGCCTGTTCCTACAGATAAACGTGAGGGGGAATGGAAAATCACATACCGCAAAAATGGGGATCACTGGACATTACAGATTTTTTGCCACGATTCTGCAACTGTGAACGGCGAGGCAAGAATTCAGGCAGCGGTGATTATTTTTGATGAAGAAGAAAATGTCATACAAGTGGATCAAGCTAACACCTATACGTGTTCCCGTGGCAACAATTTGGCTATGACTATCAATGTGGATAACTCCACTGATTCTAAGGTCATGGCTTTGATTTTGAAGCCAGTGCCCATCTAACATGTCTTATGATTTTTTGATCCTGTTACTTCATGCTATATGTACTATTTGTAAATTGTGTGTCATCTTGTAAAATTAGGGTAGGGTCTGATGTGAATTTAATCCTGCATTGCTAATTTGGAATTTGTAGCATTTGATTATTGAATTTTATGTAACTGATTACATTAGTATTTAACTAATGAATTTGACAGCTTACCTATAGCTGCCATCGTTGTGGAAAATGGAAAATCAATGTACTAATGGGATCAACCAGTTTTATAAAAAATCATTTTTTTTTTTTACTGTCACTGTACTAGTGTAGTGGATTCATAGAACTAATTTGATTAGATTGGTTGGGGATTGACAATTACCGGGTATTGATGTCTCATAAGATTTGAAGAATGTTAAGGGTTTTACAATCTTCTCTTTGTACATGTAATAAATAAACACTTTTTTTAGTAACCTTCATGCTGTCTTTAATAATAAGAAATAGCCAGTAACAGTGGTTTCTCCTTCCCCTCCCCCTTTTTTAAAAAAAAATACCTAAGATAAATTTGTGGATGAGTTAATTTATTTCTTTTTTTTTCAGCTACATTCAGTATTAAACAGAAATCAACACTTTACCAGGATATGCCTTGATAAAACTATTTTAAATATCTGATTGTCAAAACTTTTTTTGATTTGAACATATTTTATTGTGTAATTACACAAGAGGATTGGAAACAAGTTCTTTCAACTTACGTGTTCCTCTCCTAAAAAACTTTTTTTGTTGTGATGTACCAGTATTTGTGTTATAATCTCAGTGTGTGATTAACTTTAGGTGTACACTTATTTGTGGGTTTCTAGTATAGTAATTCTTTAAGCAAGCACTATATCTTTTTTGTTGTTGCTTTTATGCATATGTTCATTGTTGATTTTTAGTTTTGGAGAGTGGGAAGTTTCACTTGTTTTAAAGTGGGCAATTCTTTTTTATTTCTGGTGATAATATTTGTTTAGTCTTTCAGTTTATCTCTCGATCTATTTACAGAGTAAACAAATTTATGGGATTTTGTTGTAGTTTTACTAGATGTACAATGTAGTGGTTATGAGGAGCAATTTATTGATGCTTTAATGTATCAAGAGTTATTGCCCTTTAAACATTTCAGTTGTCAAATTATTCTTGTAATCAAGGTAATACTGTGTAAATCAACTTTATCAGGGTGAGATTTGGCAAGGTTGATGAGACCAATGTTGTTACGATTTAATATCTCTCATGACAAATTAAACAAGTCTTTTAATGTTTTGAACATCTACATAAGCTTGGTTGCAAAAATCAGTCTCAGTTTAGCACTGGTAAATCAGGAAATACTAGTATGTTATCTCAGATAAAAGTTGTGAACATTATCTAATATAACTTTTTCTAATCTCTTTGTTGTCAGAAGTCCCAGTTATTAATGGGTAGTTGCAATGCGTTCAAATTATATACCACAGTGAGCATCCTATAGCTATTGATTTGATGTGGCTAAATTATTTTGTATCAGGGAATTCTTTTGATATTCATGTAATCTATTATATTTTTGTACATTTTCAGTTCAGAAAATTCTGAATAAAATAATTCACAATTGTTTTTGTGTTTGTACCTATCTATATTTTCTCAAACACAATACTCTCTTAGGGATGATAAAGGTCCTTTGGTAGATTGCTTTACCAGGTACATGAAAATAAAGGTAATGATGGACTGTAAAGTACAGACTTAACCAACATTATACATGTACCTCCCATTTCACCTTCACTCCTGCTTGCAATAACCACTGAACCTTGATCACATCACTTTAGTCTCAACGAGTCAGACAATGGGTGTGTTCAGAGTTCTACCAGTGGTACCAACTTTCAATATTATACCATTGGTGCAATTAAAAAACAAAAGTACTGATAAACCCTGAACAGTTTTGGCATACAAATGTTATTGATTTTACCAGTGTTACCATTGGGAATCCATTGGAAACGTTGGTAATATTGATAACAGTTTTATAAACAGGTCAAACAACAAACACATTATTGCTGCCCTAATTATACAACAATGTTTTCATCATATGGTGCACCCCCATCGTCAGTCAGAGGGAAAAACATTACTGCTGCCCAAATTATACAACATTTTCATCATAAATTGCACCCCAATCATCAGTCAGAGGGAATAACAGGGATCCAAAATCATTATTTTCACCGCCATGTCTATAACGAGTTGTGACATCATTTACCAATACTTCCCCCAGTCTAGATCGTCTGCAGAAAAATATACCTATTGCCAAAAAACATTGGTACCACTAACCAGCCAATGGTAATTAAATTTACCAACAGCAACTTTTGTCTACCAACTGCAGAACTATGAACACACCAAATACCTCCTTTATCATCAGACTTGGAAATTGCTTGTCTGAAAAGTTAAAACTTATTGTATATAAAGTTGAAATTGAACATACAGGTATTTTACCAGACAAGAGGCCAATAGGCCTTAATGGTCACCTGAGTACCATAGCCCATACACAAAATTGTCGAGGAGTCTCATAAATGCATTTAATTGAGTTTCATGATGGATTAGAAGATTATAATAATATAATGACATCCACCTCCCTGCCTGAAATCTTTTGGAAAGGACTCTTAACCCTATAGTTTAGCACAAGACTTGAAGCTCTTAACAGTGTATGACATACTATAGAAGAGGTGCCCAGATTCCATTCCATTTATTTATCCCACGTATGTTAACATACAAAAGAGGTTTTATGTTTATATGTTTTCATAGATAAACTAAAACAAGGTGGCTTGTATACTACTTATTACTTTACGATTAGCAAGTCTATTTGTTTATCTTAAAAAATTTAAAAACTGTTTTTGTTTCAAATGATAAATATATTTGCATAACTATTTTGATCATACAACTTTATAATTACATTCTATTTAATGATTTATTACTAAATATGAACAAGCCAAGGAAGATAACTCCATTATGAAGAAGCAAGGGAAGATAGCTCCATTAACTGTTATAATCCTCTTCCCTGAACTCTTTTCAAATGCTTTCACAATATCTTATCAATAACTTTGATGGACAGCTTCATTATTTTTCTATATTCAATGATTAATTACTAAATATGAACAAGCTAAGGAAGATAACTCCATTAGGAAGAAGCAAGGGAAAATAACTCCATTAACTGTTTACCCCCCCCCCCCCCCTCCTTTCAACTCTTTCCAAATGCTCTCCAAATGCTACATGTAGGTCCTGAACTTAGGGGGTCATGAATTTCACAATTTAGGTAGAGGAGTTCATAACCATGCATTCAGTTTTTTGCCCACATGTGTGGGAGTAAAGATTTTTAAGATTTAATACATTTTTACTATATGGCTATATTGGCCCCACCCTAGGGCCTAAACCCTTGTCCCAGGGGTCATGAATTTCAAAATTTAGGTAGAAGACTTCATGGACATCATATCCATGCATTTACTTTTTCACAAATATATACGGGAGTATAGAAGAAGATTTTCAAAGATTTAATAAATTTTTACTATATGGCCATATTGGCCCCACCCTAGGGCCTAAACCCCTGTCCCAGAGACCATCAATTTCACAATTTAGGAAGAAGACTTCATGGACATCATATCCATGCATTTAGTTTTTCACAAATATATATTGGAGTAGAGAAGAAGATTTTCTAAAATTTAATACATTTTTACTATATGGCGATTTTGCCCCACCCTTGAGCCTGAACCCCTGACCCAGGAACCATAAATTTCACAATTTTGGTAGAGGGCTTCATGGACATCATATTCATGCATTTAGTTTTTAACAAATAACTATGGGAGTAGAGAAGATTTTCTAAGATTTTCTAAGATTTAATACATTTTTACTATATGGCCATATTGGCCCCACCCTTGTGCCTGAACCCCTGACCCAGAGACCATAAATTTCACAATTTTGGTAAAGGGCTTCATAGACATCATAACCATGTATTTAGTTTTTAACAAATATCTATGGGAGTAGAGAAGAAGATTTTCTAAGATTTAATACATTTTTACTATATGGCCATATTGGCCCCACCCTAGAGTCTGAACCCCTGACCCAGGGGCCATGAATTTCACAATTTTGGTAGAGGTCTTCATGGACATTATAACCATGCAATCAGGTTTTTCCTCACATGTGTGGGAGTAGAGGAGAGGATTTTTGAAAATTTGGCTGTTTTTTGCATATTTGGCCCCACCTGTGGCACCCTGGGGGTGGTAGAGCCACCAATTTCACAATTTACATTCCTCTTACCATAGAGATGCTTCACACCAAAAATGGAAACAATTGGCCATGTAGTTTTTAAGAAGAAGTTAAAAATGTAAATTGTTAACGCATGTCACACAACGAATGAAACAGATAGTAATAGATCACCTGAGTTTACTCAGGTGACCTAAAAATACAGGAAAAGATTGAAATTGGTCCAGATCCAATGATTTTTGACAGTTATGCTTCTTAAACTTAAAAAAATTTTCAGTTTCTGCTCTCTGACTTTTAAAGTGATGTATATATAAAGCTGAAATTGCACATACAGGTATTTTGCCAGAAAGTACGGGTCAAGTTCAAATTTAGTCCAGATCCGAGGATTTTTGACAGAGTTATGCCCCTTGAACTTAATAACAAATGAGAAATCTTCTGTGCAAACTATATATGTAAAACTAAATATGGCACATGAAATTTTGGCTGCCTGCAGGGGCATTCGTGGTGTTAAGACACATCGTTTTTTTTTAGGTTCAAAGGCATAACTCTTTCATAAATCATCAGTCCTGGACCAAAGTGTACTCCTATATCAAATTCGAGTTGAATGTGTGCAACTGTTGCCGAGATAATGATCGGAAATTTAATTATGACAGAAGGATAGAATAGGGTAACACTTTTTGCCCCCAGCCATTTTATGACGGGGGCATAAAAATCATTTGTATGCAATTTTAGACCATTTGTATTGACTACCGGTAGTACATTTGTTGTATTTGGAATTTTTCTTGGTTTTACCTGTTCCATCAGTCTACATTGCTTATAGATGATGAACCTTTTTTTTTTTTTTTAATTTCTTTTAATTATGGAATGAATTCGATAGGAACAGAATGGACACACATATCAAGTTGGTTAAAACAATTTAAGCTTTGTAAACAGCAAATATTGATGACTTACAACTTGATAAATTTCAGTTTCATACCGATTGATTTATTTTCGTCAAGGACATCGTCCTATGACTGATAATTTCAAATATTTCAGTTTTCCAGAGTTATTTGGGTATTCAAATCTTTGTAAACACATCTCTTTGTAATACAGAACAAGACCCAAGATTTAACTGTACATATTTATTACAGTTTCACCATGGCAGTTTATACAGATTGTTGGACTGGAGGTTCGTATCCCTCGGGCCGCGCCACAGTTTCGCCGGAGTCTGTGATGACGGTTTTACTGCCGCCTTCTCCGTGCATTTCCATTAATTTACCAATGTCGAACTTAGGTTTTTTCAGCACTTTGACCTTACGGATGAAAACATCATGAAGGGGATAAATTCCTTGGCAGGCTTTTTCAATGTCCTTGCCAATGCTGTCTGGGATTCTGTTCAAAAGGGAAGAAA
>WFKH01011581.1:44927690-44945209 GCA_016163765.1 Magallana hongkongensis | reverse complement strand
TACGAAACATAAACATGTAAAACGAAGTTTAAACAGAGAGAAAGATAGAAGAGAGAGATAGAGAGAGAGACAAAACATCACCAGCTAACGAGTTGTCTTTGTCCTAAATACACACAGGTTTCAAATATATAATATACAGAGTATAGAACCAGCAAGCTATAGGCCTAGATAAAAAATATAATCATGTAGACAAGACATAAACAGAGAATGTTTTACCTGCTTAAATATAAAGTGTACCGAAAAATCAATAAAAACAATCAAATGTAGAGAATTAAACATTCCAATCGTAGAGAAAAAAATAACAGAAAAAAGCACATAAACACACAGGTTTAATGCACCACGATTTTTAGTGAATATACTTCGAATTCCTAACAGACAATGTTTTTGTTTTGTATAGCTTTGCGTTCAGTTTAAACTGGAATCACTAGACGCTATATGCTATCGACCGAAAGTTCAGTGTGATCCGGTTTTATCTGAATCATGCCGGGGAAACTCGCTCAGCCGGCGAAAAGTATAAATAGAGGTGGATCGCCGCCGAGGCTTCAGAGAGCAACAAAACACAAACAAGTAAAGTACACTATTAAGGATCTTGCAGGTCTAAACCTTGCAGGTCATGGACTGTGTAGAGAGAATTGAGAGCCTCACCGTAGAGGACTTTATATCAGTAAGTGTTTGTTTACATTATTATTATAATTTTATTTTTGTTTTTGTTTTGATTCTAAAAAAAAGATGGATGTAACGTTGTCGTCAATAATGGACATTCTATATAGTTGATGCAGTATATTTTTCGTAAACCTTTTAGAATAGATGACGAACCGTTTAACGTTAATCAACTATCGTCAACAATTGTTGATAACTTGAACATAAAAAGAACTTTGAAAAATCTTGTATGAAAAACTTTTACATTAGTCTATGCTTGGGGGGGGGGGGTTAAATATTAAAGCCATTAACCTAATTTTTTTTTAAAAAAGTACTTGTGTATGTATCAAACATACTTTGTCTTTGTTTTATAAATTACGAGATATTTGTATTTGTTTGACTGATTCGTGGGGGTTTTTCCATTTGAAAAGCCATTCTTGCTTTTCGCATAACATTATCAACTTTGCGCATGAACCTGATGACTAGTCTATATTTATAAAAATGGAGAAAAACGGATCTTGAATATTCACGTGAACTCCGTTCATTAAAATCCTCTACCATTGGCCTACGTGGTACACGGTATTTGAATACAACACAGCCTTTCGAACTTCATTGGCCCATTTGCCAAATGCTACAATGTTATTGGTTTAACATGCGATCAATTGATGCACTTCCTAGAAACTGGGAGGTCCCGCCCTCTTCCGCGATGACCCAACTTCTTTTTTTTCGTTGGGCTTGACTGGAGCAGACTGGAAGTTCATTAACATTATCTATAATGGTTGTCGCGCTTCTGCAATAATAATATTCAATCAACATGATAGAAAATCGAGTTGACTGGAAATTTCTTTTGTCTCATATTGAACTCTGCGCTTTGAAGTGCAGGTGCTCAAGACTTGTACACAATCAATGGCCGCAACAAAGTGTTTTGGGGGATTATTGTGTAAAATTTCTGGTTGCATCTTGGTAATAGATATTGAAATTTAATAATTAAAAGAATTTTATAAATCTAGGCTTAACAATTGAATAGTAAGATAGCGATCGATTTAATTTATAGAATTTAAGAAAAAGTACAATTTAAAAAAACAAAGCAAACGCAACGGAGATTAATTTAAAAAATCCAAAATGAGAAATAATTGAATCTATTCACTCTTGGAATTAAGAAACATTGATTTATTACAGAAAAAGAAGAACAAACCTAGAGTCTTCAAGACACTAAATGCCGACAAGTACACCACAACATGCGGATCTTACTGCGAGTGGGACCGCAACGTGGAACTCGGACCAGTCCACAACTCTGTACCCGTCCCCAAAGAAGATGAACACATCTATAGTTACTACGATGCTCTTCAGTACACTCTTTACGAGACCAACTACCCAGAAACTGAAGACAGAACACACACCCCAAGATCTGACCCCCCAGAATCCGGGACCACCATCGTAGTGCTCTCCTCCCCCGTGGAATGTATGGCCATCCTGCTGGAAGGCGGTCGCACCTGTCCAGGTGACATGATGCTGGTTATGTCCACCACTTGGTTGACTACCGAGGACAGCGACCGTGGCAAAAACCTCAGGACCATGTACGTACACAAGGCCATCACATTCGACCGGGGCGGAAGGACCTACCTTGATGTGTTCAGCCCACCAAGAAGAGTAACTTACTTCATGGACTTTTTCACACGCGGGATTACAGATGGACAGAGGAATGACGGTGAGGAATTGGAGAAGGACCTTGACTGCCCAACATCAAGCTCTCTCAACCTCGTCAGAAGAACTGACGACAAGGTTCTGACCAGAATCCAGATGGCTGAGGCTGGAGTTGGATACCCCGACACGCTTGCTTTCTGCTACAGGGTGCCCTACGAGTACGAGGCACCCGAGGGTGCATCCATCAAGGTGCACAAGCTGAACCAGAAAGTTGGGGTTGAAAACTTGGTAGTAGACGAAGTTGTCTGCTTCCTTGCCAGTTTGAGTGAAGAATGTGAAAGGGTAAGTTTTCCTTTAATTTCATTTTTGAAAAAAAAAAAGTTTTTCAATCGATGAATGCTCGAGATATTTTTCTGAAAAAAAAAATATTTTAAAAAATTTACTTTCAATATTGCAGGTTGTTGTTAAGCCATCTGGAGTGATGTGGCACGGTAGTCAAGGCGTGACCTTCCATAACAAGGAGGACACAGAAGGAATCTCTCGCACAGTCTTGGACCTGCTCTCTCAGTTGGAACCCCAGGACTGCGTCCTGGTGGAGGACTTCCATGCTCCACCCACTGGTCAGTCGTCCAAACTCATAAATTGCATATTAAATACTTGTATTTTAATTATTTATCATAGTTTTTACACTATGCCAAATTCACCGCTTAAACAGGTTCCCCCAATTTTAAAACGCTTGGAAATAGGGTGGAAAATCATTTTTGATTTAACATCTTTCTAGGGGCTGGCACCGAGGGCCTTTCATTCAGGTTACGGGTGAACGTTTGCCGAGGCCCTGGTGATAACCCGGCAGCCACCAGCTACATTTGTGGAGTTGGACAGAAGAATAGTCCTATCAACGGCGACAATACCAAACCGCAGTCGCTGGAGACCACAATGAGACAGTGGGGTCTTGAGAATGAGACCGAGAATCTTAAGAAAACTCTTAAGGAGGGCTCAGAAACCCTACTGCGCAGAATCATCGAACACGAGAACAGACTCGATGATGAAGAGAAGGGAAATGTCGGCGCTCAGACCGACGTAATTGGTGAGTGATGATCTTCAGAAATTAATGAATTGAAATTAAAAGTGGATTTAAAGCAGTTATACCGATTGTATTCTTATGAAACGGTATTAATTTCAAACTGGTTTACAGGTATTGATTACATCTTGACCAAGAGAAATGGCGTATATGCCCCCATCGGCATCGAGGTGAACAGCCATGACTGTACCATCAACTGTCAGCTGTACGAATTCATGAACCCAGACCTCGCCGGCCTTTCTGTCGGTCCACTCATTCAGACAATGTGTGAACGATCTCAAAAGTACGCTATGTCCGGCAAAGTCATCGTTGTCGTTGGAGCCGGAGGAAGCAGCAAGAAATTCATTTGGCCAGCCGCCAAGAAAGACAACATCCGCGTAAGTTTCAGTAATTTTACTTATTAAGCAATTTTTAAATTTTCACTCGTGTTTACTGTGATTAATTAAAAAGCAATGAACTTAAATTTTCCCTTTTTGCGCATTTACAGGTCGTCCTGGTTGACTGCTTGCCCAACCATGAAATTCCCGATGTGGCCAGGTATCTGGAGTACGACTTTACCGACCACACCCAGGATGAGACCCATGCCAAGAACATCGTCCAGATGCTGCTGAAACATGGAGCTGAACTAGATGGCTGCTGCACTTTCTGGGAGGACTGCGTGCCTCTTGCTGCTCGCATCTGCGATATGCTGGACCTTGATGGCATCGGCCTGAAAGGAGCCATCATCGCCAAGAAGAAATCATCCACACAGAACACCCTGTGTGACCGTACTGCAGATATCCCTCACTTCCCCAGAACATATCTGTATGCTGAGAGATGCCACCACATTGAAAACGAGTGCGATTTGGAGACTGCTGAGAAAAGCGTCGAATTTCCCGCCATAATGAAACTGGAATACGGATCCAGTGCCGTTGGAGTCAAGCTTGTACATGACATGAAAGAGGCTAAGGAACATCTGAGTAGCCTTCAAGAAAAACTAACATGTGAGGAGGATCACCCAGGCATTGGCCTTGGATATGGCAACAGCATGTTGATGATGAAATATCTGGAGGGCACAGAACACGACATCGATGTCGTTCTATACAACAGAAAACTAGTGGCCGCCTTTGTCTCTGACAATGGACCAACAAAGAAGGGCTTTTTCACAGAAACCGCCGCCTGCATGCCATCTTGTCTGCCAAGTGACAAGATTGGACAGATTGTCACAGCTGCCTACCAATGCTGTGTCGAGATCGGGCTAGTCAGTGGCGCCTTCAACGTGGAGATGAAAATGACCCCCGCTGGACCAAAGTTGATTGAAATCAACGCCCGTATGGGAGGATTCTATCTCAGAGACTGGATCAAGGAGATCTACGGTGTTGATCTGCTTCGATGTGTCTTCATGACCGCCTGCGGCATCAAACCTCTGATCAACAAGCCCAAGCCACGCTTCCAGATGATGGGAGTCATGTGCGTGCCATCCGTTCATGCGCCAATCTTCAAGAACACTCAGACATACGATCTCATAAAAAATCTACACACCATGGGCCACATCCGATACAACGCCATCGAGGATGAAATTGATGATGTGGACTTTGACACCGAAGAGCCAATGTGCAACATCGCTGTCCACGCTGGAAACGTGGCCCAGGCTAAAGAGAAACTCCTCAACTTCTGCACTCTGTTCCATCTCGGCACAGAAGAGTATGACGTGAATCGCTTCTTGGGCAACTTCAAAGAAAACATGATCTAGCGATAGGGTATGTGCCTTAATACCATCTAAAAGGCACATACACCCAAAAGCCTGAAGCTCATTTGATGAGAACAGAAATCCGTCATCAAACAGTGCAGTCCAATATTGTAACTTTATAAATTTCTTTTGTATTATGTTGTATTTCAATGACATTGTAAATGCGTTTATGTTTTTATCAAGAGTTTGTAACTACAAATGTAAACTTGTTTACCATCTGACATGCAAGTTTTATAATATTCCATGGAAAGAATCTCGAGATAACGCCATTCAACACCTTGGCTATTGGTAACAACAGCTGTTTTTAAAAACATTTTGTAACTGCATTCTGAAAACAAAAAAAAGATAAAATAAAAGTTTTTTAACTGCAATCACGTCTTGTTTTTACACTTGTATGCCAATGTATGGGCAATCAAAACGGCAAATCACGTGCGGAATCGGTCAAGAGATACCAAAACATTCGCATTGTAAATGTGGATGAACATCGTTTACATATTTGACCATGAAATATGTGAATAAACTTGTTTAAAGTGGGAGAAATGAAAAATAACAACTGAATGGTCATTTATCCTGATACTGAACAACGTTAGCTGTAGCTTTACGAGAAAATTCATGCTTAAAAATTTACTGATCGCTAAAAAAGGGGCGCTTGTATTGGACTTGATCTTATTTCCTATACAATTTCTTATTTACGGAATGTTATGATTTCAAAATTTTACGATATACTGAGATTATTTACTTGCCCACAGTAACCCCGGAAAGTGAAGTATCTTAAAATTCTCATGTACATCAAGAATCAATCTCACAGGGCATTGATAATTTCAGAGGAAAGTATTGAATGAGCTTCGGTAAATTGTCCGAAGATTTTTTTTAAAGCTGAACACCGCTCGTAAATAGGCACTGTCCGCCATATTTCTCTTTCATCACCGCTTTCCCTACAACCCCTATATAAGCTACAGACCTCTTAACAGTTTAAAGTATTTCGCTGTAGAGGTCTCGCCTGTGTGGACGTACATCTTGCCTCGCCGTGTTACTCGGTCGCGATGAAATCAAGTTTTCGCACTTTTTGTCAAGCCAGAAGAATACTAACATCATAATAAACAGGTCAATGCATTTTTTACAAACAGTATATGCACATAAAATAAGAAATAAATGCATAAAATCCAAAGACCACGAAAGGAATACTACACGTCGGCCACGAGATTCAGGTGTGCAATCGGGTGTAACGAAATCGAAGGGTTTATATACCAGGTACCTGGGTGACGGTGCCTATTTACGAGCGGTGTTCAGCTTTAATCAAATCTTTCCACAAAATGTTTTAGGAAATCAATATTGAATATACATCCAAAACAAGCGCACGGATTTGGGTGCCGTAAAATGAAAGTTTTTTTTTTCATTTAAATGTTTATCCGAGATTCCTCCGACTCTAGCCCCCGCTTTTATATATTGTAGCATGTGCCCGAATATAAAAGCGGAGGTTAATTAGAGTCGGGGGAAATCTCGAATTATTTTAATTTAAAAAATCGCGAATTATTTTCTCGAATTATTTTAATTTAAAAAACAAAGGAATATATTTAAAAAGTATTTTGTTTGCATTAAAAAGTCAATAAATGATGATTATTACATTTATTAAAAAGGCAGTTGATATTTAAAAATCCTAAAATCAAAAGGACAAAGACTAATTCTCGTACAAAGCAGTTGATCATCGTATACATATTATAAAAACATTTAAATTTTAAAAGCACGTTATCAAATAATATGCGTAAAACATAATTTCCTTCTTTTTTTCAAATTATTTTGAGTTGTGAAATGTTACATCTCGCTCGAAAAAATAGTGTGTGGGTAGGATTATTTTACAAGGATTGGCACAATTTTTTAATCCACGGAACCGTAGCACTTCCAAGCTCTAACAAGGCAGGTTATACAGTTTTGCTGCTATCGGTATATTGTCATTAATTTGAAGAAATGCTGCTGTGGTCATTAATTTTAATAATAGCGTTTACTGGATGGACGAACCACGTGGCGATATCATGTTTGATATCAAATTGCGGATGTAATAAAAAATTATCAAATTGCGGATGTAATAAAAAAATTACTGATTAACAGAAATACCTAACATTGATGAATAATTATTTACGAAATTGCGCAACTCCCTGATTAGATCGTTAAATATCTGGTGCTTGGAACATAAATCAATTCCTCCAGTAGATTTCTCTTGGGTCAATTCAACGACGTGTGCTACAAAAGGAAACACGTATTGGATATAATCAATATCAATTACATTTACAAGGGCTCACGAACCAGAGGCTGAGGCACTGGTATGGGTGACAGCAATACGTTAGTACTAACGTGATTACAATCTGTGGAACCTGATAATGGGACTCTATCGACGCACCATATCGAATCCCGCAAATGTTACTGGCCCAAACTTGTGTTTGTTGGTCTTTCTCATAATGTGTCAAAAATATATACACAAGAAAGGGCCAACAAAATTTCAACGAACGAATTTAGATCCATTATGCTCTGTCCTAAGTTATCCTCTCAGCACATTTTCTTAAATTATGTAATATTTATACCCCAGAGTTCAAACGGTATATTTCACTAAAAGGAAAAAATCCCAAAATTTCTTCTTTGAAATGCCTCCAGTTTGTGAAACGTGGCTAAAAAAATCCACGGACTATAAGTAAATGAAAATTATAAAAAGTAGAGAGACACATACTGGGAAAATGTTGAAAACCCCTGATAAAACAAGTATGAAATTAACAAAGTTTTCACCAAAGTAAATGATGTACATGTACATACAACGGAAAACTCAAAATACTAAGGGAAGTAACTCTAAAATCTCTTGGTGACTCTCAAGGTTATTTCACATTTTTCAATACAAATGGTTCAAGCACAGTTGATTATATGTTGGCATCAAGTCAGTTGTACCACAAAGTTGAACATTTTAATGTATTACCTCCAACAGAAATATCAGATCACTGTCTTATAACTGCAAGTATTCACATGAACATTGATGTGCTTTGTAATGAAAAATATAAAACATGCCTTTTGAAAGGAAAATACCTTTGGTCAAGTATTTGTAAAAACAAATATGCAGACGCTCTTATGGAAGAAGATACTAAAAATCAAATCTTGATGCTTGATAATTTACTTGACCAAGTAAAAGATGATAAATCATATGATCCAAATAATCTTGTTGAGACACTATCAAATATTATGATTAATGCAGCAAACAAAAGTGTTCCATTTAAAACTACAAGATTTACAAAAAAAAACGCCAAAAAATTAAACCAAAACCAAAGTGGATGTCAAAAGATTGTTCTCTACTTCGAAAAGAAGTAAGAAATTTGGGGAAGAAAGTACAAAAATACCAAAACAACTGTGAACTAAGATATGCTTTTGTAAATTGTAGAAAGACCTACACTAAGCTAAGGAAAAGCCTTAAATCAAATTTTTACAATTATATTGCAGATGAAATAAACTCATTGTCAACACAAAATTCCAAAAAATTCTGGAATAAAATTAAAGAAAACAAAGTTAGGAAAACTAATGCAAAAACTGTCGGAATTTCAGAATTTGTTGATCAATACAAAACTTTATTAAACATTCATTATACTGACGAGGAAAGCTCAAAATACAATTATGCTGAACTAAATATGGAACCAAAACCTTTTTTGTTTACTCAAAATGAAATAAAACAAAGCATTTTGAAACTGAAAAATTGTAAAAGTGCTGGGCCCGACTTAATTTTGAATGAGTTTATTAAGACCAACCACAATACATTGTTACCAACTCTTACAAAACTTTTTAATATCTTACTACAAAATGGAAAGATGCCAAAAGAATGGAATCTTTCACTCATTACATCATTATAAAAAAATGGCGACCCTAATAATACAATTATAGAGGTCTCAGTGTTACAAGTTGTTTAGGAAAACTCTTTACAGGCCTTTTACATAAACGCTTGGATAATTATCTTGAATCAAATAACTTGCTAAGTCAGTATCAATGTGGATTTAGAAAAAAATCATAGGACCACTGACAACATTTTTGTACTGAAAACCCTAATCAACAAATATCTTCATACAAAAAAAACAAAATTTATATGTATGTTTTGTGGATTTTTCAAAAGCATTTGATACTGTGTGGAGATCTGCACTTTTATACAAACTTAATCAAAGTACTGAAGTACTGAAAGCCGGGCTCTTTTGATGTGTCTTTATGCGTAGTGTGTAGTAAAGACAACATTTTCTCTCTCTCTCTCTCTCTCTCTCTCTCTCTCTCTCATATGCTTTTAATGTCGGCAAAGCGTCAGAGAGCGACCAAATTTTATAAGCGGCTATAAACAAAAATGTCTGTCTAGTAGAAAAAAATTCAACAGTTGCTTCCTTGAATTTCGCAACAAGCGTTATAAATTCAATCCCCATTTCTTCAATGCGCAGCAAAGTAGTTCATGGAAATTCATGCGCGTTGTATGTGTCCAAAATGCATAGTCTTGTTTTTAAAACACGTAATTAATAAGAAAACTAAAAAGATAGACAATTCTCTCGAAATTAAAAATAAAACAAACTAAAAAACCCCCGACACTTTTGACAAAACGTGGCTCTTTGTGTAACTATTTGGTACAGTGGAAGCTTTTACTTTGACGCTGTTCGGTTTTTTGTTTACTTTTGAAGTTGTGCTATTTATAGTAACATTGGCGATTTGCCTGCCTACAGCCAGGACTCTGCTTTCAGCAGAGCCCGGCTAATAAAAAAAGGAATAGGTGGTAACTTCCTCAAACTTATGATAGATATGTATACAAATACATACTACTCTTGTAGCAAAGGAAATCAAATTAGTGAACAGTTTTTAGCAAACAGAGGAGTCAAACAAGGTGACAATTTAAGTCCAACACTTTTTAATATCTTTATTGATGATTTTGTTAATTATTTAGAATGTACCCACATATCCTGCTTATCTTGATACTATGCCAATTAATCATAAACTGTTTAGATGTTCTTGGAAAATATTGTTCCGACTGGAAACTGTGTGTCAATATGGAAAAATCAAACATTATGATTTTCAATGGTGAAACAGTTGATGAAACTTTGTACAGATTTTATTACAAACATCAAATGATTAACATAACAAATGAATATAAATATCTTGGTGTTGTGTTTACATCAGATGGAAAAATGAAATTTGCAGCCGAACAACTATCAGAACGTGCAAAAAAGGCATATTATGCTTTGAAAACAAATTTTCCTGCAAATATTAACTTCTCTGTGGAAATTATGTTAAAATTATTCAATCAATAATAATATCAATAATGACTTATGGGTCTGAAATATGGATATCCGACTGCAAATGTGATTTAATGTCTTCAGAACAATTTACATTTGAAAAAACACAACACCTTATTTTTAAAGACATCTTAGGGGTACACAGAAAGGCATCAAATCTTGCTGTTTTATGTGAATTAGGACAATTTCCTCTGTATTATCTATGTATTGAGAATATGTTCAAATTTTATAAGAGACTGGAAGATATGGAATACAAAAATGACTATAATAATTACTTAACATCTGCATTCAAAGAAGACAAAAAATTGTCTTCTAGAGTATCTTGGCAAAGAAAACTGTCTTCATTGCTACAAAATTAAAAATCAATTCTTTGAATATCTGTCACAAAATTTTAAAGAACAAGTTAAAAGAACATTATCAAAACAAAATACACGAACAACTAAACAATACATGTAAAGCTGACTCTGGAAAATTGTCTTTTTATTGCAAAATTGTAAACCAAAATGAATAAGAACTACAACAATACTTAAAACTACCTTTAAAAAATGTGACAGATCTGTCCTAACAAAACTAAGAATCAGTGCTCATTCATTATTTATTGAAACTGGTAGATATTCTAAACCTCCTATTCCAAGAGAAAAACGTCTGTGTAATTTTTGCAAAGTGTTTATTGAAGGTGAGAAACACTTTGTATTGTATTGTTTAAAATATGACCAATGTAGATTGAATTATAATGATATATTTAATGTGAACACATATACAAATGTCAATCCCATTAAGGAACTTGTCAATCCTAAAAACATTACAGCTGCTAGAAGGATATGTTGTTTTTTCCAAAAAACTGTTTCAACGCTAGAAAGGAAAGTCAACAATGAACACTTATACAATTTTATGAATACCAATAATAGTCTTCGCACAAGCATAGTTTTGTTCACCCAATGTTTTGTCCATTGTAGATTTATTAGTTAATGTTTAACTTTTGCATGCTATGTTTAATGTTTTGTTTTATGTAACTCATATTCATGACTGTATGCCGACATGGTAATTGTCAATAAATGAATTGAATTAAAATATGTCCATAACGCGCAAGTTTTTGTGTGCCGTAAGTTACTCTTTTTTGTGTGAAAGGCACTGTAGCTCTAAACTACGGCATATCAACTCGAATTTTTCCGTAGAGCTGCAGATCTGCAGCTAAAAGTACATATATTGTTTAGTATCACACAGCCTTAACAAGAGTAAAAAAAAAAAATCCAAACGAAATCCAGAAACTTACATTCAGTTAGCCTATACTTTGAATATTCATTTTAAAAACATCAACTAAATTGGCAACTGGATTTCGACGAATTCCAAACTTATCATTTCCTCATCATATGAACTTCACGACGTCCTTCTGCATACTGGGAATGTATTAGTCCAAAATATTTGAAGTTTTCCTGGCTTATTTAACGATTTTTATATTTTACAAAATGGCATGTAAAATATCAAAATCGTTAAAAAAAGCCAGGAAAAACGTCAGATAATTCGGACTGGCAATGTATATACCTTTACTTCACAGGAACACATTTTTCTCATAATAAAAAATCCCACATACCCAATTATTAGGTACGGGTATATATTATATCATAAGATTGATATAAAACGTCGGTAGCTGTAGCTCATTGGTCTGAAAAAAACCCTCTCGTCCTTCCAAATTTTTTTCAAACCAGTGGGCTACAGATCTGCAGTTAATAACGTCGGGTACCTGTGCTTAACGTGTTATTTAGTTAGAGCTAATCATAATGGATGAATAATAGAATTATAATATATACTTAAACTATCATAAAAATTCAAGGATTTTCCAACTGGTTGGAAAATGATGCTTAGAGGACATAGAAATCTAAATTGAGAATCGATCACAGCGCTTTACAACATAGCCGATTGATGATTCCCTACCAAAAGGTGTCGTTCGTACTCCGCATGATTTTAATTCAAACACAAAAATGCAATAAGGTTAAGATTTCACGTTTTCAAGTACATGATTTTGATGTACATATGTTATTCTCTTATTCGTTATGTTCAATGACTCTTACATTCAAAACTTTGTGCTTTTGAAATTACATAAGAAATTTAAGTTAAAATTTAGAACTTCTGATAACAAACCGCATTACTACAGTATTAACATCGTTCGGACAACATTAGCCCATGGACTAATAATGCAAAGCAACGTATCCAGTCTTTCAAACAGAAAGTCAAAATCAAGAACACACTGTATATGTTACCAATGACGTTCCTGTTTATGTATTTTTTTTTTAATTTCGGAAATATTAATATAACATTCTCTTTAAAAAATACATGCTATAGTCTGTCCCAAGATATTTATGCAGCACATTTGGACGATTTTTAATAAAAATACACATACCTGTGAAAGAAGTGCAATTAAAATAGTTGAAAGGGATAATTTCCAAGATAATTTCATTGACACATTATCATCTTTCACTCGGAAAAATTCACAGGAACAAAAACAGATTCCTTACGGAGATTCACAATGGGGAATGTTTACATCTTTTCTCCATTCGGAATACACTCGGAATACAACGCGCAATTTTTCAACGTTATCATCCGGGCTTGCTGCAATACAAAATCCCCGTAGACATCACATTTTTTAGCTGTGTATTGAAACCTGATGAGCTAGAGGGGGCGTTTCGACTGAGAAATCTTGGAAATTTTTCATACTTTTGAATGAACATCGTTTGAACCCTGAGGTATTTATAAATATCAAGCATTTAAGCAAAATCTGAATTCAGGATATCTTGGGACAGACTATAGCTTTAGCCTTTAGGATCCCGAATATAACGTATAAACATTTTTCACAGTTATGAAATCATCGTAACATTAAAGAAAAGAAAAGGATATTAAAAGTACAAAGTGCCAAAAAGAAAAATGCAAACAATATTCTGTCTATCATAGCCATACTATTGGACCAAGTTCTTTTCTTAGATTTACTGGGCACATTTTCTTTACATATCGATTTATCATTAACGTCTATACTAATGACGTCAGTGTCCTCTTCGTTCCTCACGCTGTTTTCGGGACAACAAGGCAATGGGTCGTCGCCATGATAAAATACCAACCGTATCTGTATAATGACCAGCGCCATAATAAGTACACTAAGAAACATCATTATCTCTATGTACAACGTCATGTAAACGATGGACTCGGCGTCATCTGGCAGGGATGATCCCATTACAGACAGGTAGATAGAGTAAGCCAAGAACGTGGAGATGGCGTACGAAGTTTTTTCGCCCGACTCCACCGGTATAAGAAAGACAAATATGTTCAAACATGAAAGCAAGGTCAGGGGCATAGTCACCGTCAGAAGAACGAAATACGGCTTCCTCTGAAGCGTGAAGCGAATATTCAGACCATTACTTCCACCAGAAGGCTCGATGAATTTCGTTTCCAAAATGTCCCACTCCGTGGTTCCCTGGACACATATAATATCTGGATTCGCGTTTATTATGATGTCCTTTTTGGTGTAACCGAGTACTACAAATACAAAATCACACGTCTGTGTATCAAAAGGGAACTTCTGTAATTTCATATCACACATCACTGAAAATAGAGCTCCCGGAGACCATGTAATCACCCCCGAGGACGAAACCTGAAAAATGCCGTGTGTGTTTTTCATTGTCTCAAAATCAGCGATTGGATTCGCAAGTCCTATGGTGGGCCACCATATATCATCCGTTTTAACCACGATGTCACTGATATTCTGATGTTTGTCCTTATCCCAAACTAGGAACTCATCTATCCAAGTAAATCTAAAATATCCCAGTATAGAAATCTTCCGTTCTTTTTCATTGAGGTCGTGTAAGCGATTGACGCCAAAGGTAGCATTGATGATGACAGGATTCTTCTGCAGCCTTCTGGGGCGCAGGTACGGATCATAGTCTTTCAGTAGGGCTTTTCTCAATGACGTCACATTTTCGGCAGGAGTGGCGTCACCCCCGAAACATCCTTTCATCCATAGAAAAATGAAATCTACAAACAGAAGGTACTTGATGGAAACCATGTGGACTTCTGATTTCACACTCTATAATTTACTTGCAGTAGTTTCTAATGATGAAGAATGTAACGGGTTGATTGCAACATCTCTAGCAATCAATTATATTCGACGTCATCAAATCCATTAATGAAAACAAACAGAGAGACACAGACAATTGTAGTAAAAAAAAATGCAAAAAGTCCCCAATGTTTGCTTTGGAGCCACAAGTATTGCATTTTAATGGGTTTTGATTATCCTGCATAAAAATCCCTTTGATTGTTAGCAAGTTTAGTGACATTTATCTGATCCAGTGTAACACAGATCCTGGCATTCTGATTGCATCGCCATTCAATTGCTTCAAAACAGATCTGGGTTTATCGTTTCACAAATCAAATAACACTTTAGCACATTTTAGACATTAATTTTCATAACAAAAAGAAGTATGCTACAACCCATTTTGTTGAAATTCAAAACCCGACTGTTACGATCGTCTAACATGAAAATATAGTTCAAGATTATGTTTGCAGAGGATACTAGTACTTAAATATTCTTCTTTGTCTGTCTGTCTGCCCCTAGCGGTCTCTTTTACACTGAAACTTTTTTTTTCATACAGAACTATATTATTCTTTCTTACAGCTAATCTATCAAAATGATTGATTGCTTTATTTTCTGTTCCGTTATTACTAGCTTACCAATTTCAAGGATCCAATTTGATAAAGGTATATTAAAAAAAATCAAATATTTTGATGCTACGCCAAATGGAGTTTTTATCCAATCAGTATCATTTTTCGACTCTTATTTATTACTTTTGAATAAACATCAAAATTCGAAATTAACAGTCATACTTATTTTCGGTTATTTAGATATTCATTGTCAATCTATGGAGCTATCAATTCAATCAGTATGCAAATAGAGTAGAACTTATTTTAGAAAATCAAGCTGGGTTTCGAAAAGATTATTCAACTGTTGATCACATTTTTTCGGTATATTCTTTGATAGAATTATCTAAGACATTTAAAACAAAATTGTTTTGTGCTTTTATAGATTTTGAAAAGGCATTTGATTCGGTTTGGCGTGTTGGTCTATGGAACAAAATTTTGTTGAATAATATTGATGGCAAGTGTTTTAACGTTATTACAAATGTGTATAATGAAATTAAATCTTGTGTAACTGCCAAAGGTTTAACCTCTGATATGTTTCCTTGTACAGTGGGTGTTAGACAAGGTGAAAATTTGTCACCTTTTTTATTTACACTCTATTTTAATGATTTAGAAGTATTTTTATCAACAAATGATGTAAAGTGATTGACATCACTATCATATCAACTAGAAAACAAATGTAATTTGTATCTAAGACTTTTTGTACTATTATTTAAGCATTGAATGCTTATTTTTGGATGTCATCGGTCCTATGACACACCAATGCGGTGCAGACATTGAATACCGCGCGTTACGCGGTATGATAATTTGTCTGCACCGCATTGGTGTGTCATAGGACCGACGACATCCAAAAGTAAGCATTCAATGCTTATATTTATATTCATACTGATGTTTTTTGTATGAAATATATGTTTATCGTCGTTGTAAAGCCATTATATACGCTCACAGTCAGGGATATGAAACATACATGGAACAGCAATATTAACATGTTATTTAGTAGGCTTCCGCGGCTAAAAATATAGTCCAAGAAACTTTGTAGAGAAAAATCTTTTTAATTAAGGAGTAGATATAATTTAATGATTATTTTTCAAAAGTACATATCAAATTGGTTATGTAAGGTTGAACGTTTCATTTAATCTTACAAAATATATATACTCAAAACACGTGGTGACGTTTATATTTGTGCTCAAAGCGCATGAATTAGCAAAGTGTATCCATAGGAAATTGAACGTCGCAGATTTCCAATGCAAACATAAGGGGAAATATACACTGAATGTAAATATATGCAGATGATACAATATTATTATCAGAATCTTCTGATGATCTTCAATACCAACTAGATGTTTTTCAAAGATATTGCAAAATGTGGCACCTCAAAGTCAATAGTGATAAAACAAAAATTGTCATATTTAACAAAGGTAGACCAAATGTTGACTTTTCATTTAAGTATGGAGACATTAATCTAGAAATTGTAGATAACTTTAAATACATCGGAGTACATTTTTGTAAAAATGGATCATTCAATCTCAATGTGAAAGAACTCTGTCAAAAGGTTACCAAAGCTATGTATAGTGTAATTGGCAAATGTAGAAAACACAATATGTCAATTGATTGTAAATTAGATATTTTTGACAAAATTGTGAAACCTATTTTACTCTGTGGATTTGGTAATATTGCACTGGTTGAAAATTACATCTGAAATGTAAACATATCTTAAACCGTAAGTCCTCAACACCAAATTATATGGTTTATGGGGAACTCGGACGATATCCATTAATATAATTAATGTTAAAGTCCGCATGATTGCATTTTGGAGTAAGCTTGGTTTTTTTTCACAAAATAATAAAGTTTCATCAAAATTACAATATGTAATGGGTAAAATGAACAGACCCTGGTTTAAATTTATTGCTAAAATGTTGAATGATTGTGGTCTATCTTTTATTCTGTACCAACAAAATGTAAATATCCAGTAAGAAAACTGTTTTTCATATACTCTTAGACCAATTCAAGCAATCGTGCCACAGTGAAATGTATAATTCATCAAAAGGTATTAACTATAGAATTTTTAAAACAACATTATCCTTGGAAAAATACTTATTGTATCTGCCTGTTAAATATGATATCAGAATTTTTTTTGTACTTTTAGAACAGGTAATACTAAATTGCCAATAGAAAGAGGTAGATGGTATGATATACCTCGTGAAAACCGTATATGTACCATATGTAACTGTAATGAGATGGGAGATGAATTTCAGTATTTATTTCATTGTACAGATATAACAATTAAAGATCAGAGAGTTTTATACATACCTTTATATTTCTACACACAACCAAATGCTTACAAATTTCAACAATTATTTAATACTAATAATAAAAAATTGTTGACTAATCTGTGTAAATTCATTAAAATTATAATTGAGAGAGTTAGCTCTCTAGGTCAATTGCCAATTCTACT
>WFKH01011581.1:44878265-44893085 GCA_016163765.1 Magallana hongkongensis | reverse complement strand
AAACTGTCTGATATTTTTACATACAGAACTGTTTTCAGCATATATCCATTACAAATACTACAAGTATGTATAACTACAGATGTATACGTGTATGTTTAAGCGAATAGTATAAAAACATCTTGATTCCATTCCTCATTAAATTGATAAACACAATACAACGTTAATATAAAACTTTACCCACATTTCATATAAAATAATTTCAAACTGGTTAAAAAGCTGAATTGAATCCTAACATTTATATAAAAATTCATGAACTTAGTAATATTGTTTTTGACATTTGGCACAAAAATTATATTTAATGAAAAATTGAAATGAGAATAAAAAGCTTTCAAGAAACACTATAAATTTCTGATGATGCATGCAAACACAATCTCAAAATTGACACATTTTCTGTCATCAATTCAACGTTCTATATCTCTTTTTTCAGTCAACAGTATCAAGATGCAATAGAAATTTAATTACATGCACAATAAGTTGAGTGTTAATAACCATAGTTGGGGGAAATTCATCTTCGCTAGCCAAGGTTTTTCGGTCCACTTCACTCCCCATAAACCCTTGCCAGAGGCGTGTTCAGGAGAGCGATTGCTCGCGAGCGCTCGCCAAAATTTGTGTTGCGGGTATAGGGAATTTTGGCGAGCGCTCGCGAGCACCTGCTCTGTTGAACACGCCTCAGATTTCATTACGAAAACTCGGTGACAAGCTCCGTTTTATGATTGGCTGCAGCTGCGAGTAGCTGATCCAATCGCAGCGTTGTAAACAAGCGCTTATAAATAAACTTTAAAAGAAACACACGTGTGATCTTTGGTAAAACAGTCGGTGCTTTTCATAAGTTGATGCACAAGTGCTCGACTACAGTACCTCCACAAGGATGATCTAACCAGATCACTATTAAAAACGATATATTTTACTGGATTAAACAGAGATTTACGAACTTGTCAAGGCTCGTGTGACCGTAGTAGGCCTATGGGAAGTAAACATGGCAAATGAAGAAGTTGCGTTAGTATATACGTCCCAGCTTATGGTTATTGCTTTTAAAGGTTCATTGAGCTTTATTTTATTTAATTTCTTTTGTCCACAATGATTACGACAACGATACTTGTTTTTATTGCTTGAATGCCTTCATATATAGTGACTTTTTCACTCCCGGTACAGGTCCCTACAAACACTATAAATAAAACATTCCTTGCTTTCTCTAGGTTATATCTTCATTCCTATTTAATAGCATCGTTAATTATGTTCCTATTCTCACTAGTCAACGTGTTTTCAAGTTGTATTTATGCCGTAGCATGTATATCACCCGTTGTTTCATTCGATTAAACTGTAAATATACAAGGGGCGCAACTCAAGTTGCTCGCTAGATAGCGCCACCGCATCACCGAGTTTTCGTAATGAAATCTGCCAAGGGTTTATGGGGAGCGAAGTGAACCGAAAACCCTTGGCTAGCGAAGATGGGGGAAATTAAGTCAACTTTGGAATTTTAATAAATGAAAAAGGATTTCATGGTAACAGCTTGCATTAAATTTTGCAAAACTGATCAAAAATTGTATGAAAACCATACCGGTAGATAAAACTACCAGTATTGGTAATCAGTTAGTAGATTTAAAAAAATATCAAAGTTTAGCATATCCTGTCCAACTTACACAGCCATGGGTCTCATACTTTTGTCTGTTGAATTGCTGAAAATTGGGGAAAATATTTGGTAATCTTTAAATGTTCAAAACACAAACATATGTCTCTCTAAACTATTCAAAACCATGCATCAATTTCCAAAAGCGGTAAGTCGTGTGTCCAATGCAAAGCTTGAAGTGGATGAGATGTAAAAGATAATGTACAAAATAAACTACATCAAACTTTCAACCCCTTAAAATAAAAAAACACTTATGAAAAAGCTTTGACTCTGACTGCAGATATGCATGCATACATGTATATTGAATTGTGAATTTTTTCAAGTTGAATGATGTTTATATTTTAATAATTTCCCATTGTTTCCTTTACAGGGAGCATGGTCCTTCAGTTGTATAATCTTGATAAGTCCATTTATAAAGGGATTGTGCCAAATCTGGTTAAAACTAATGAAAAATTAAGGGACAATTAAGGCAGTATGTGCCAGGAACAATGCCAGTCAATGTGGGACAATGTGGTGTTAGAAAAGCTCACACACTTAAGTCTCCACCTCATGTGAAATAAAAAGAAATGATGTTGAAATCAATTTACTGGGTTTTTTCTTCAAAGGTAAAACACAACAAATAAAGATGACAAAAAATTATTCACATTAATCATATGGTTTCAATTAAAAAAGAATTTTTAATCTGTTAGTTTATATTTCACTGATTACCGGTAACTACATATACATGCACTCTATAGCTAGTACATGTAACGCGCGTATTACATGCAATATGCTAATCACAGTAATTATATGCACTCTACATACTAAATACAAGTATTAGGTGTGTTCCAAATATCCGCAATATAACTCTGATATATGAATAAAATACTACAAGAATGTATAACTACAGATGTATATGTTTAAGTGAATAGTATAAAAACATCACAATTCCATTCCTCATTAAATTGATAAACACATTACAACATTAATATAAAACTTTACCCACATTTCATATAAAATAATTTCAAACTGGTTAAAAAACTGAATTGACTCCTAACATTTATATAAATATTCATGAACTTAGTAATATTGTTTTTGACATTTGGCACAAAAATTATATTAAATAGAAAATTGAAATGAGAATAAAAAGCTTTTTAGAAATACTATAAATTTCTGATGATGCATGCAAACACAACCTCAAAATTGACACATTTTCTGTCATCAATTCAACATTCTATATATCTGTTCCGTCGGTCAACAGTATCAAGATGCAATAGAAATTTAATTACATGCACAATAAGTTGAGTGTTAATAACTATAGTTTGGGGAAGTTAAGTCAACTTTGGAATTTTAATAAATGAAAAAGGATTTCATGGTAACAGCTTGCATTAAATTTGCAAAGCTGATCAAAAATTGTATGAAAACCATAGATAAAACTACCCATATTGGTAATCAGTTAGTAGATTTACAAATTCACCAAAGTTTAGCATATCCTGTCCAACTTACACAGCCATAGGTCTCATACTTTTGTCTGATGAATTGCTGAAAATTGGGGAAAATATTTGGTAATCTTTAAATGTTCAAAACACAAACATATGTCTCTCTAAACTATTCAAAACCATGCATCAATTTCCCAAAGCGGTAAGTCGTGTGTCCAATGCAAAGCTTGAAGTGGATGAGATGTAAAAGATAATGTACAAAATAAACTACATCAAACTTTCAACCCCTTAAAATAAAAAAATAATTATGAAAAAGCTTTGACTCTGACTGCAGCTATGCATGCATACATGTATATTGAATTGTGAATTTAGGAATGAGTTTTATTTTTGCAGATTAATGAGGATATGAACTACGACACTTCACTCCGGCATAATTCTTGAAGAGTGTAATAATGCTTCAGACATACTATAAGCTCGTCCACTGACCACTGTGATGTCATGAACATGACCTCTTGACCCATATTGGTAAAGTTCATGAAGAAGTGAACATTTTGCATTTTTGCTTTTCACTATGCTCATATAAGGAAAGATATCTGCAAATGTCAATATATGTATACCAGGTTATATACAAAGCTTGCTTGGCGGGTCATTTTGGTAGACACATGCAGTCTCTTTGCACCATGACCTTACAGTTAATCATTTATTTCTAAGGGAATCATCAGTCATTTTTTTTATCAACTTACAACTATGACATTGACCCCATTGGAAGGAAATACAGAAGCTACATGTATAAACTTTATAATATAAAAAGCCATACCAAATCAAGCTGTAGGATACACAGAAAAAAATGAATAGCTTACTTACGGTGCATATTACATATTGTATTATTTTATCTGAGAGACTGGAAGAATGAAACAGATACTGTAACAGTATGACAGTGTGAATTTAATAGAGAAATCAGATTGTATTGTTACATGTTTGTCAGATAAAATAGTCTTTATCTTTGAAACTTTGACCATCAAGGAAACATTGCTTTTATAACAGCATTTTCAGTGCAGGGAAGTGAACTATATACATGTAGCTGTTTTTTTAAAAGCATTAAATTGTTGCTTTTGATGAATGGCTTTGATTTAAATTACTCAAATTTAATTAGCAAGTACATGTATGTCTATTGTAAAGTGAAAAAATGCAATTGTTGAGCACATGAGTGCATGGCTAATTATATGTTTTTCAAAGATTTTTATTCAAAGATTGTAAATTTCTATACAGATTAGAAATGCAAGTTTTGTTAACTTTTGAGTATATTTGCTATTTGTTGAATAATTTGTTGAGAAAAAATAATTTTGAGCTGAAGTATCTTCACCTACAATGTATCTCTTGCTTCCAGTGAATATATGGAACATGCAACAATATTCAAAGTCCTTTTAACACTTGTATATATAATAAATATTGTTTGATGTCAAAAAAATATACATAAGCTAGAATTCAAAATGAATACACATGTTAAATCTGTTTAAAACTGATTCCAAATAATCCAACTGTTATCATCTTCTTAAGGAGGCTGGGTGGTCAACAAATTAACCATTAGATCTACCTAATATTTTAAGATATGATTTGTTTAGCTATAAACTATTATTTAGTTTAGAAATCCATATATTTTACCTTTTAAATTTGGGTATTTTCCAATATTTTTATATAGAGCTCTTCTTCTAAAGGAGATCAATACAGTCTAAAAATGGCCACGACCACCGAGCCCTCTTAACAGAGTATTTGCCTACACTGTGATTTCTCTTTGCATGCTTACATAGTTATGTGAACTGTGATCTGAGCTATTTAGTGCTAAAAGTTAAATGTGTCTGAGGTGTGACTCATACAAAGGGAGAGAACTCACCACACTCTGCTTGGTCTGGACAAACTCGGACTCCAGAAGCCAGTGGGAGGCGTTGTACACCTTTATCTTCCCGTCCCCTAGCCCCACCCACAGGCGAGGGGAGACTGAATGCTCAGGGACTAAAATCAAATTCAATTAACAGTTAACCTTCAGTCACTTTTTTCTGTTTATTATCTTTAACTTGATTCTGTACAAATCACAAAAGGGTATCAAATAATCAAATAAGAGGTCCACAGGCCTTGACGGTGACCTGAGTACCATAGCCCGAAGATTGACATGTCAGAGGGTCTCATGGTTGCATTTTAAGCTTCATTTTGAAGTCTAAACCCTAATCTGAGACTACTCTGCCTGTTACCCTGCTTTTATTATTTTATGTTTAAAAAACATTCATTCATGAAACTGTGTGTGTGTAAAGGGGGGTGGGGGTGGGGGGTTTCAAGAGTCGGATGAATCTCGGATTATCTATACCTTAGCTCCAGGGGCCAAAAATTGTAACTTTTTGTAATAAGAGACCTGCAGGCCTTTAATAGTCAATCTTTTATAATATTCACAGTCTCATTTATAATGCATACAAAATGCATACAGCTTATTTCTACAAGTATACAATGCTCAGGATATTAAAGTAGATTTCTTAAAATTGAACACATAGTGCCAAGTGACAATTTACCATGTAGTTTTAATCAATATGAAGTTAAAATTGTTAATGGATGACACACAGCAATTACCCTAAGTAATATGGCCTGGGCAGTGAATTTCACAATTTAACATCAGGACATTATGAACATAATAACAATGCATGACTTTACCTCCCACGACTGTGATATTACAGAAGAAAATATTATTAAATCAATAAAGTTTCACTATGTGGCCATATTGGACCCCCCCCCCCTTACGGCCTGAACCCCTGACCCAAGGACCATGAATTTCACAATTTTGGTAGAGGACTTCATGGATATCATAACCATGCATTTAGTTTTTCTCAAATATATATGGGAGTAGAGAAGAAGATTTTCTAAGATTTAATATATTTTTGCTATATGGCCATATTGGCCCCACCCTAGGGTCTGAACCCCTTGACCCATGGACCATGAATTTCACAATTTTGGTAGAGGGCTTCATGGACATCATAACTATGCATTTAGTTATTTCCCCACTTGTGTGGGAGTAGAGAAAAAGGTTTTTGAAAATTTGGCCTTTTTTTGCATATTTGGCCATGCCTATGAGGTTCTGCTGTGGTAAAACCATGAGTTTCACAATTTATATTCCTATTACCATAGAGATCCTTCACACCAAAAATGGTAACAATTGGCCTTGTAGTTTTCAAGAAGAAATTAAAAATGTAAAATTGTTAACGCCCGAAGGACGACACATGACGACGGACGAAGACCAATTGCAATAGCTATGTCACCTGAGTGACTCAGGTAACCTAAAAATGCATCCATAATGAAAATAGATGTGAAATCTTTGATGATTAATGGTTAATATTTTTTTCTATCATGTCATGGCTTTAATTTTTTATTATAATATTTCTATTTGGTAAAGAATGATTCTACATGTACATTACACATTGTACTTTGTAAATAAATGAAAATGTCTAAAACCATTATCACATACTAATGGTATTTCATTCATTCACTCATGCATACTGCAAGTCAATTTCTTCCCCTACTCACCCCCTGGTGTATACAGAAGAGCGTGCACAGTCTTGCGCTCCCGCTCTCCATAGTTGGGATCGATGCGGTTCTGCAGAACTTCCTTGGTCTCCGCAGGGACATTATGGTGACCCTCCTCCCTGTACTTCCTGTAGTAACACAGCTGTCTGGCTGCTTCCTCTCTGTTGCCATGGTGAGCTGTCTCCTCATCCAGCCCACTGTGAAGGAAAATATCGAGCAATATAATTAGTGAACATTCCAATTATAATGTGGCCAGCATTTATACGAAAGTAGAAACCTATTGTGGCCTTTTTTTTTTTTAAACAAACTTCTATTATAACATACTTTACATGCACAATAATTATGGAATCAGTATATACATCTAGGTATTTACATTCAACTCACAATTTAAAGTTTTCTCAATATGCAACTATTTTTTCCTAAATGTTTTTAATAAAAATGTCCTATTAAATTTGTTTAATTTTAGATTTTGAATAGTATCATCAATAGTGGTATAATTGTAACAAGATCTTCATCATAGATTATCTTATATAGGAAATTGTTTAAGGTTAATGTGTGACTTGAAATGTGAACATACCTCTGTAAGAGAGCGTCTACCAGCAGTACATTCTGTGCTGCCTTTTGGATGGCATGGATGTCTTTAGTGGAGTCAGACACTACTTTACCTGCCCACATTTCCTCAATCAACAAACAAAAGTCATCTCTCTCTTCTTTGAGCCAGGCTGTGAATCTTAAGCCACCTGTAACAATACAATTAAACAGGTATTCTTATACAGGTATTGTCAGTCTAGAGCTAAAATAGTATTACTGTCAATTCAAATCAGCTGTAAAACAAACAATATGGGATTCCTGTTTAAACGATTTTAAGAATAACGAGGTCTGTATTCTAAATGTCGAGACGATTTGTTGTTTTTAATAAAATGATTACATCTGACATCAAATTTGCCTTACTGTATTTATTTTTGTTAATTTGACATTCTTAGAGTGACCTCTATGTGTTTGCTTAGAAAATTTTTCTTAGCATTGTTTCTTTCTTTCACTGACATGAATGTTTCTGATAAAGCTGTATCATAAACATGTATTATCAAAATAAACACAACACAATAACAATTAACTTGAATCAGAGATTGATTTTTAACTTTGTAGTTCATATGTTAAATGTGTAACATTCACCTGTGTTTTTGATCCGTAGAACCTTGACCTGTTTCAGGAAAGAGAACATCGTTTTCTTTTCCAGTTCCGCTATTTTACTCAACCTTGTGATTTCTCTCAGCTCACTGGATATATCTTTCACAAAACATAGCCTGAAAATACAATCATGAAAAAGCTACATCATAATAGAAAATAATACCAGTACAAATGTACCGGGTAGTACATACCGTAATCATAGATTACAAAAGCTCAGAGCTTTGTCATGTCTTTCATTGAGTAGATGCTCTCTTTACCTGTCTGATTCTCTCAGGCTATCTCACTAGTCTCAGGTTTACCCTCAGAGTGTTTGTTTTAATACATAAGAACTAACACACTGTAGAACATAGATTGAAGGACTGTCTTTTGCATGCCATACTCTGTTTAAGAACATTGAGGACATAACAGTGACATAAACTTCTGTCTGTGAAGGTTACTCTATGTTCTGAGGATTAATAACTTTCATGCCACAACTTGTAATTAACTCTCTAAATTCTGAAAACATTTTTTCATAGTTTTAAAATATGAAAAATCTCTATCTTTGAAGGCTACCCTATAGAGTCATATTCTGTTAAGAACATTGGGGACACTAATGGACACCTACCGCCTGTCTGTTAGGGCCACTCTCCCAGTGCCATAGTCTGTTTTACACAGTGAGGACACTCTGAGGACACATTCTGACTCGAGGAGATCATTGTCACTGATGCCCAGATTCAGACATTGTTTGTTGTTTTCTTTCCAGCAATGTGTAAATGCAGCAAATGTTTCCTGGTCAATGACTGGTCAAATAAAAAACCAATGCAAATATCAATAGAAACAAAAATCATATCAACTAGGTGGTAATGACCTTAGATTTTCAACAATTGAACAAATGTCTCTCTTTGTAAATGAGGAAATCCATTCAGTTAATAGCCATGCAAACATTTTCTAGACCTCTTGTATCCATTCAATATTTCTGGTTTATTACAGATGACCCAAGCTTACAGTTTTGGTGGATCTGTGAGGGTATCAGGGCTCGAAACAGGCGACCTATAGTATCTGTGTCACTGGTCATCTCCAACATAGAAACACACTCCACAAACTCATTATAGTCTGAAATCAAGGCAAAAGTCAGGTTTTTAAGATATAAAACTAGATCCTAAATCTTTTTTAAGGAGAATAAGTGGTAAATAATAGGTCCATATACCGGTAAATGAATGCAATCTTCCAAATTTAATACATGTACTAAATTTACTTAACTAATCACCATTCATTTGACACTTTGTCACTGCAAAAATAATTTTTATTTTATTATAATATAGATCATTTTAAATTAACCAGACTCTTCTTTGTCCAGAGGTAGAAAAATACTTTATAATGCCCAAGATTAAAATGCCTCCGAAAATCAAGGATTCATTATGATTTAGGTATACATTCAAAGCATTGAACTCTTACAGAGATCTCTCTCTGGGACATTGACGGACTCCTCAAACTTCCTGTGGCTGGGGTGGATGGACTCGGACACTGGAGCTCCCATTAAGTCGGAGAGGGCCTGGAAACCAGGTCGGGAAATCAGGTCCTGTAACTCCGACTCTTTCATCTGTTGACAGATCTTCGTAACCACTCTATATTTATATAAATGTAAACCTCATGTAAATTAAGAAGGTTGTTAGCCAGTATTATCTGATAAAATTCAACATAAACTACTGTCCATGCGTACTTAGGGTTAAAGACATGCCACTTGTATAGTAATCAGAACAGCAGATAAAGCTATTTTTTTTATCCTATAGGAGTACAGAGTGCTGATTATGAACACATACATATCATATCTGTGTGCAGTAACTCACAGTTTGGGTAAGATCTGGACATCAATTGAGGCCAGAGAGATAAAGTTCTCTAGGGCCAGGGTCAGCTTGTTACAGGCCAGGTAAAACATGCCCAGCAGGTAGATGTAGGAGGCCCTCTCTTGGAAATGCTGGCTCTTCTGCAGGTTCAAGTATGCATATGTATTATACATGTACACCCAGTAATGTATGACATATCTTCAATTGTTCATTGATATACTGTTATAGCAAGCTGCAGATGTATCTTTTATAACAAGATATATTCATAATCAGGATAATTAAGTTTTCCAAACTAAGTGGAGCAATCATTGGGGTAGAGACAACACACATTGGTCACTCAAACTCTGTACATGTATATAAATAACATACAAAGCTTAATAATAACAAGGGCATTAACTTGGCTTATTAATCATTACCATTGAAAAAAAAATAACATCCCTAGCCTGCAATACATATGACAGGTACACAGGCTGATAAAATCAGAAACTTTGACCTAAAAAATCTGTCACTAAAACATGCACCTGCTACACTCGATCTGAATCAATATCTCATTAACATGCAGCCATATACATACCTGTACAGCAACAGCCAGCAGTCTGATGGTCTCCTTCAGGTAAACAATGACCTTGTCTCCAAGGTCAGGCATCCTGAACACAGAGGAGTTCTGGAACTGACCAGTATTTAGAGGAATGATAGCAATGGAGGACTGCTTCCTTAACTGTGGTCGTCTATTCAAACAGAAATTCAAGGAAAGAATGACCAACTTTTATAAGCGACTTCCCTTTTTCATCAATACCTGATGTTAAAACATTTTTTTCTAACTGAGTATTCTTTATACACTGTATAGTTATGTGTTTATTTCAATAAGCAGTGGTATTAAAGGCAGAGAGGTATGCTCAAATGTAGAGAATATTGTACTTTTAACATTTACATTTAATAAGAATCATTACATCTGGCTTATGTATCATTATAGAAATAAATGTATAATGAGTACATCTGACTCAAATTTCAACTAAAACTGTCCACTCAAACATGGAAATCATGTTGTAGTTTCTGAAATTCTGAAACTAACAATGTATGCATGAATTTGAAAGATCCACATTTCTCAACTGATATGGTAATTCATTACCTGTTAGGAACTGATGGCCCACTCTCTGTTGATTTGGCCTGTGGCCTGGTTTTGACCTCAAGTTTGACCCAATAGTCTGTTTTATCATTAATGCGATCTTTCAAAAACTTTTTGAACATGCTGGTCTTCATAACTTTCTCATAGAAGCTCTTCTCTGAACCCGATTTTGAGTCCAGGAAGGCCTGTTTGTTAAATCTTTTGTATTCTACTCGAGTTTCTGTCACCACACTCCTAAAAAACCAAATTAAAGTTTAGAAGAAATAAATCTCACAATACTCCACATGCATTGGTACCTGTATTATGATATAAATAATATGCTTATATTCATTATATTTATTTATATATTATATACATGTACCATAACAGCTTGCTTATATCATTGATGATTCAAACTAGCAACCATTTAAAAATATTCTAGATGATTAATTCAAGGACCCTAATAAGAATGTGAATAAAGTTTATTGAACATTATACATGTACCACATTTACTGTTTAATAAATGCATGGTTTAAAAAAATAATTTTATAGAGGAAATATTACATGTACTTGGTTATATTGTTAGTGAGTGAGCGGCACATTTAAAAAGCCTAGCTATATCAGAGTGGTTTAGACTTCCTTATAAGAGAGCTTATGCATTTGAATATATCTATGAATATATATTCTTATCATTCTAAATTACTTAGAACTCTAAGTACTATAATGGACCTATGTATGCATATGATAAATGTTACATGCTGCAATTACATGTAATACACGATGTAACAAGGTCATAGAAAGATGCACACCTAGAGATATATATGCATGTACCTGGAGTGACTCACTCAAACTCACCTGAACAGGTTAACCATCAGCTCCAGACAACCTGACACAATCAAGTCATTCAGAGCCTGGATCTTCCTTCTTCGGTACGAACGTTCTGCTTTCAGGTTGAAATGACTGGGTCTGAAAACCATTGGGAACAAATAAGTGTTCACCTTTAATGCAATTTTACAAAACTCATTTTTTCTTGATTAGCTTAATTCCATTTTTAGTAAATTTACTTCAATATGTTGATGACGTGACTGTTGGACCATTGCAGATTTTAATAGAAAACTAATAATACATGTAATTGCAATTTGTGTTTCTGTTTATATAATTATTTCACTTTATTTCACTTTATTTCATGCTTTCTTTGCTGTTCAGATAGGTTATAAAATGTAGTTCCTCATGTTGAAGAAACATACATAAAATTTATAGTTGTTGACATTGGTTTGACATTGGTTTATTAAACCCACATAAACAGCCATATAATCAGTTTTTTCTTCAATGATCACAAAAGCATACATGTATATCCCTTTATCATTCATATGAATTTTAAAAATTGTAAAATATTATATTATCAATTAGTATGTTATATGTATTACTGGTAGTATGGAAACTGCAGTACATGTTTCATGTCATGCATTGATTTCTTGGGCTTAATCAGTTTTACTTGGATTTATTCAAAGAGACAAGTCTTATTACTGTTATAGCTATGAATTTGGGTAAGTTTAAATTTACAAAATGAATTTCTAGTTACCTCTTTGTATCAACAAGATCAAACTGGAATTTGGCTTTACAACAGACATTAAGAAATAGCTTGGCTGCTTCCTCTGGGATTTCTGGGATATCAAGAAGGTCTTCGATACTATCGCTGTCCCCTGACCGTACTGAGCGTGAATCATCAGCAATCTCTGGATTGATGCTCAGTGACGCCTCATCTATATCTACCACCACCAAGCCCCCAACCTGATCATCAGAAATACCTTTTATTACAAAATCATAAATTACTACTGTATAACATGAAGAGCAATTAAATGTCTCAAACATTCAAATCTCCGGACAGCTTATTCTTGTGAATAGCATTTTGATATATCTTTAAAATTTTGGGATATTACATTATTTTTAAGTTATTTAAACACCACTGAATTGCACAGATTTGCAGCATAGTACGTGTACATAGTACGCGTACATTAGGCTTTTAAGATAAGAGTCCTGTCCTATTATTCTGCATTTGCTTTCATCGAAATCCACAATTCCCATTCACAATAGCAGTGGATTTCTAACAGGACATACAGAAACACAGTTTTAGCAAAGCACCAAGGATGAATGATTTTGATTAACTTAAACTGCAATTTGTTATAATTGATGACTTTATAATACTTTTTTAAGATCAGGGGAAGGAAACTGACTTTACTATAAGTGTGAATTCGCTATGAGCGTGTTCGCATGTTTTACTGTACTTAGGCCCTGCTGACCTATGCCCTCTGACCTGATTGACCTCCTCCTTGTACTTGGAGTGACAGCCCATCATGAAAGTCCCCGGGGCCTCAAGCAGCTCCAGAGATTTACTGGACAGTATGGGGACATAAGTGTACTTCCATTCAAAGGGCAGGATAAAGTTCAGGAAACTCTGTAATGTTTTAAAAAAATGTGTATCGTTTAAAATGTGACTGATTTTTTAAAAAAAAGTTCTCAGTACAGTCCTGACAATGTTGTACTTTCCACTTTATCAACATTCCAAAGTTGAAGAATAATTAATGAGCAAATGGTGAAAGAATGATGAACGCAATTTGGTGCACATCTACTGAACGCTGAATAAACACAGAGTAAGTAGGTGAGTGCAAAATGAATGTTGTGTGACTGAGTTGTGAGACTGTGATCTTCATAAACAAATAAATAATTATGTTAATCATACCTCCATGATCACAGTCAACAAGGCATAGTTTGAGGCAATGAACACAATACGATGCTCCACCATGATGGCAGATAGGATTCTGAGTATTTCATCTGGTGGAAAAATTAAGAAGGGGAGGTACAATGGAATGTCAATCACTTGTTTCTCTGCCTCCTGGGAGGGGCTTATGGTAAATGACATATCATGAATGCAGAATTCCTACAAAGAAAAGTTATAATTAATTTATTAAAATCTAATATTTAATAAGCAGGAGTAATTGATATTTGAATTCTGAATCTTTTTCCAAAAGTGGAATATTTGCATACTGCACCAACATGTGCATGATATGTATGCATTAAAAGTTCTGACTTCAAAAGTACCGTACAAGACAAAATGCAACCACAACTAAGTGGCTTGCACCTTTCTTTGTTAATGGCATAATAAACTTCAATTGCTCTCTTGCATATCTATACTGTACCATGAAGCATTAAATCACATCATGGTAAATACAAGTATGCCAGCAGAGCAATTGCAGTTCAAAACATCATGGTTATTTGAAAATTGTCACAGTGACTAAAGCTTCAAAGTTGGACATTGGGTATTCCTTTCTTTGGGTAGTTTGCTATTGGTACTTGCAATTGCAACTCTTGCTGGGGGTGGTGTGGGGGGGGGGGGGTTGCTTTGGGTACTTTACCATACTTACAATTGCCACTCCCCCTAGGAGTGTTGAAGGGTGGTTGCAATATGTACTTACAATTGCCACTCTCCCTGGGGGTGGTGTGGGGGTCATGGTCAGCCTGTGGGCAAACAATTTGATGTATGTGTACATGTCCTCTGACTCTGTCTCTATTAGATGAACCATACTGTCAAAACAAGAGCAGGTTATGAATACAATGAATGATCATGTAAGCACTGTCTAATAAATACAAAGCATGCCTTTTATGTTTTACAGATAACTGTACAAAATATATATGGTTTGATTCATGTAAAATCAGAGATTTCACATACTTAGTATTCCTTAACATGCATGTAGTTATCATTGAATAAATAATTGCACTGTTATTGAATGAATATGGCAATGTTATTCAATATCTAATCTATCTAATCATTATGTTAAAAATTACAACCAAAATATCAGCTATTATTGGATTAAGGCATTTGGCTTAATGCATTTAAAATAAGAAAATATTCATATTACTGGTATTAAATTAATACTTTTAACCAACATTTAATATTTGCAAGTTTGCTTTCGGTCCCAATTTTTGTGCTTTAAATGCACTATTATTAAATTTGACAAAGAATTAATTGCAAAAATTTATATTGTTGAGAACCACTGTGACAGTTATTCCTGGAATAAAGAAGAAGCCAAAACAAGA
>WFKH01011581.1:44856975-44873964 GCA_016163765.1 Magallana hongkongensis | reverse complement strand
GACAGACGGACGACAGACAAAATGTGATCAGAAAAGCTCACTTGAGCTTTCAGCTCAGGTGAGCTAAAAACTGATCTAAATTAAGCCTTACTAAGATAATGACTCTTTCATGGTCTCAAAGTAGGCATATTTGGAGATGAGGGTACAACACACGGGAATGTAACAGCGGATTTTATCGGGGGAAATGGTGGAGTTGTCCCCTGACAGATCAAGGTGAGGAATAAGGGACCCATCATACTCCTACAACCAATCAAATCACATGACACATATAGTAAATCAATGCCCTACAATCAATCAAATCAGACACAAAAAGTATACATATAAATCAACAATTTTTACTCTATGTTCAATTTTGAAGTGTAAGCTTAACATCAATTACTTCAACTCAATTTTCAGTTGATGAAAACCCCACCTTTTCTATGATATAAGGACGGTAGAAAGTAATGCATGTGGCATATGTCTTGTTGCCATGGATATCGGTCAGTACCAGAAAGTGCACTGAAGTATCAGCCTTCTGTTCTGTAATTTGCAGGTCATCTGTCAACAAACAGGTTAAATCTTCTTCAATTTCCTTCTTCTTTAAAAGTCTTGTTGCAAAGTTAAAATTTCAGAAAATTTATAGAACACCCTATTTTTCTAAAATTATTCAGGATTGTTTTCAGGAAACTGCTTTCTGAAAACAGTGAGTTGTCCGAAAAATCTCAGAAAATCTAAGTGTTTTATACATAAATAACATGTCTTTAAGTTAATAGCAATCCTTCCCTTAAGATTTTACATAAATACGGAACCTGTATATGTATAGAATGACAGTCCTAGCCACAGGCACTTGACATTTTAAGTGCTATGGACTCAGCAGCTAACCTGGGAAACAGAAGTACTGAATTGACTTGATGACCTCATCAGGAACAGGGAACTGTTGGCTGCTTGCCAGATTCTGGACATACGTGGTCTTCTTCAGACTGGCATATGGCCGCCGCATAGACATGTGTCTGCTGATGGCGCCCGGGGTGACGGAGGTACTCCTGATGGACAGGCGAGATTGGTGGGTGGCTCGATTAAACTTGCTCTTTGGAATGGAGTCCAGAGTATTGTAGACACTGGCCGACTTTAAAAAGAGATGTTGCTTGGTGTCCAGCTGAAATGACAGAACAAAATATAGTTCCTTGCCTTAATCTAATTCTTTTACTTTTTTTGCTTTATTTCTCAAGTCACTGTTCACAGGTAAACAAAATAGTTACAAATACTACAGAAAATAAAATCAAGTTCCTGGCACAAATCTGTTTCAATGAATAGATATCAAAGTGGTGCTTAATTTGTTATAATCTTATTATTACTCAGGCCAAAGTTTAATTCAATTCATAAAGGTTATGATCATCACCTGTTGCAAAGGATATTCAAAGTCTTGTCGAGGATGAGGGAAGAAATGCATCATATTATTGGAGGACACTGCACACAGAACTTGGGGTTCAAACTTCCCGTAGAATAGATTTTTCATCATTCCCTCACCTTCTATCTATTAATATCAGACATTTGAAGAACACATCATAAAATGAATAAAGTTACCGAAGATAACATTTTGATACATTTATGACAATAATGATGTATTTACTTCCAGGAGGTAGACTTTTCCTTCCTTGAATCTTACCTCTTATAACGTCAAATAGAAAAAAAAATGTCAAAACTCAAAAATGTTTACTCTTATTAATAAATTTGTGATGAAAGAAATAAAAATAATTCTTCATATATTTTACCATCTAAAAGATACATGTATGTGTTTACTGGTATATTATGATTTTTTAAAACCCTGATTGTTCTGTTTACACACCTTATCCCTGATTGTCCTAGTGTTAGTGTTGTATATTTCTTACCCCTAATTGTTCTATTTACCCGTATATACCTTACCCATTATCTTTCTTTTTAAAACTTACCAATATTCATTCTGTTTACACATTACCCCTTGACTGTTCTGTTTATATACCTAGCCCCTGACTGTTCTGTTCATACCTCACCCCTGATTGTTCTGATTAAAGTTCCTTTTCCCTGATTGTTCAGTCTATACTTTATCCCTAATTGTTCTTTTTTACCTTACCCTGATTGCTCTGTTTATATCTCACCCCTGATTGTTCAGTCTATAACTTACCCCTGATTGTTCTGTTTATATCTTACCTGATTGTTCTGTTCATATCTCACCCTTTATTGTTCAGTCTATACCTTACCCCTGATTGCTCAGTCCTGATTGTTATGGTTATAACTTACCCCTGATATCTTATTCCTAATTACCCTAATCAGTCTATAACGTACCCCTGATTGTTCTGTTCAAACCTTACCCTTAAATAATCTGTTAATACCTTACACCTGGTTCTGATTCTAACTTACCCCTGACTGTTCAGTCTATAACTTACCCCTGATTGTTCAGTCTATAACTTACCACTGGTTGTTCTGTTTATAACTTCACTCTGACTGTTCAGTCTATAACTTACCCCTGACTGTTCAGTCTGTAACTTACCCCTGACTGTTCGGTCTATAACTTACCCCTGATCGTTCTGTTTATAACTTACCCCTGACTGTTCAGTCAATAACTTACCCCTGATTGCTCTGGGATAAGTCCAGTATTCTCATCCAGACCTACCACCAGCATGAGGTCTGCAAAGCTGTTTTGTAGACATAAGATGTCTGACCCTGCAGGTCCCCCAGCCATGGTGAGAGTTGCAACCCTTTCCTCCTATACAAATAAACCCAGGTCCTCTACAGGAAGTCCCATCTGAAATTAAATAAGAACAGTTGAATATCATTGAGGAAAATAACTACTCCTAGCAGTGGGTCCACTTTGGAATTTCCGATATCAGTATGACCTGCTTAAATGTCATAATGAAGATTGTACAACTCTGTGTATTCATACAAATGTATAAACAACTCTGGGAAGTATTATCTTTATCTGTGGTGATCCTTGTCAGCTGTTATCACAAAACTTACTTGAAATTTAGTTTACATGTTTTACTCAATATCCGCATATAATGCCTTTCTGGCAGGCTGAACAGTTAGGATTGAAGTGCTAACATCCTTTACTTTTTTTTTAACCACTGAAGTGTTTTAAAAACTATTTTTGATTAGTGAATAATGGAATGACGGAAATTGATCCTAAATAAAACGTATAACAACTACATGTATTCAAAATCCTCATAGGCACATAGAATTATTTATGATAGGACTATAATTTCCTGATTAATAATCAAAAATTGTATTCTGTGAACTTAATGTAGAATTCTAATTATGTAAAAGTGAATGCATGCACTATCTATCTGTCCATTTGTCACATTACAATGCTTGGAAATATTAGAAAACAACTACCTGTAATTACTAATTACATACATACTTATATTTGAATGTATTGGCAGAATCACAAGTTTTTAAAAATATAAAATAGATTTCTTTTCATTTTTCTAACCTAGTGACTTCATTGAATCCATTTCAAATATTTTAATTTAATTTTAATTTAATTTGATTATTTAATGTAATTGTTGCTTATCTGTAATTAATTTATCTTGAAAAGTATTTTTTAAATATTCACAACTTTACCATATAATATTTTTATCATACATACATGTACATGTTTTAACTGGCTGCCATGCTAAGAATCAAACAAAATAATAACTGTCATCAGACTTTAAGAAAAAAATGTCATTAATAACCTGCATTATTCAGTCTTTGTTGTTTTTTTTTAAAAATCATGCAAAATTTAAAGACAACTATCTTTAAGTTAAAGTCCAAATACACAACAACCTATCAATAATCATCTTGCCATTCTGGATTAACTTAACCCTAGTAATACCCAATTGTCATGAAAAGTAATTAAGTGATAAGCCAAAAAGTGAGGCTGATTGAAGTAAGGATGTAAAACACTGTTTTAACGTACGATGATCATGTTATAGAAAGATATTTGATGAGGGGCTGGCATTAAAACTGAGTGACCTCAATAAAAAAAAAGGTGAAGACTTGTAGAATGAAGCCCATTGAGCTCATATTTGTCACTCTAAAAATTCTTATTTAATATTTATACTTTAATATTGTTAAAATGCAGTAAAAATAAATGCCAGTAAATGGGATTTATTCAAAACATTTGTATAAACACAAAACTTTTGTGAATATATAAACTTTATCTATTGTTTCCCATTTTTTACCGTCAATATTTTTATCTTTACAATTATCACACAAGCTAGGTTATGATGCAGGATCAGTATGAATTTTATTTCACTGAAGTTAACATACTTAACATACTTAATTTCACTACATGATTAAGACGCTCACAACTGTAAGTATGCACATTTAGATATGCATGCACCTATAAAAAAAATAAATAAATATGGAAATTTATATATTCAATTCATAGGCCCATAGGTTTTTATGGCCACTTGGACCTGTAACTCTGATGTGATATAAATTTTACAAAGGAAGGAAATCTTTATTATCATTTTCAATTTCCTGATCAAAACTTTAAAAAAAAAAAAAAAGAATTTATAAAGTAGAAACATTTTTTTTTCAATATTGCTCTTTCAAAAGGAGATCAATTTAGCCCTTAATCCTAGGGTATAGACTATGGGGACAAAGTTTCACAAATTGGCCTGTGTTAAGAAATAGAGACATATAACTAAAATATCAAATATATACTAGCGGAAAAAAGAAACTGTGCATTATAAAATTTAGTATAATTTTTCTATATCTATTGTTTGTATTTATGAAATTTAAACAATCGATAATGGTATTGTTTTTGACAATATCGGATGGCTGCAACCATCCCGGTGCACAGACTTTTTCATGGTTAGTGAGCACCTGTTGTTTATTGAAGAATTTGTACGCACGAGTTTTACGGGCCAATACTGTTTGGAATAAGAACTGTAAAGGATTTGTTTAAACTTTTTTTGTTAAGGAAATCACTTTAGTTTCAACAAAATTTACCCCTATGTCATGCCACGACTCAACGAAAACCACCGTAATCGTGCTGTTGGGATGCTGCAAGCTGGAATGGCACAAAATACTGTAGCAAGACACTTTGGAGTTCATCGGAACACCATCCAGTCATTATGGAGACGTTTTCAACAATTTGGCAAAACCCAGGATCGACCGCGCTCTGGGCGACCTCGTGTGATGTCACGTCAACAGGACAACCACATTAGACTTGTGCATCTGAGAAATCGTTTCCAGACAGCAAGTTTGACTGCCCGTAGCATTCCAGGGCTTCGACCAATTAGTCCAAAAACTGTGCGTAATCGTCTGCGCGAGCAAAACATCAGACCAAGACGTCCAGCGGTGCGCCCAGTACTGCTTCAACTTCATCGTATCGCCAGACTAGCGTGGTGCACATGACATCTGCGATTCAGAATACAGGACTGGGCCAATATTCTGTTCAATGATGAATCCAGATTTCATTTGGATAGCAGTGACGGCCGTTGTAGGGTGTATCGTCGCGTTGGGGAGGCTTGTGTTGTGCAACGTCGACAATTTGGTGGAGGTAGCGTTATGGTGTGGGGTGGATTATCAGCATGTGGAAGGACCCCTCTACAAATTGTCAATGGAAATCTCACCGGCGTACGCTATCGAGATGAAATTATTCAGCGTCATGTGATACCCTTCATACAGAGACATCAAAATCACATCACTCTGCAGCAAGACAACGCAAGGCCACACGTTGCACGTGTAGTCAGGGACTTGTTTGTTCAACAGAATGTCGATGTCTTGCCTTGGCCAGCTGTTTCCCCCGATTTGTTGCTGATCGAGCACATCTGGGATGAAATGGAAAGACGTTTACGCCGTTTACCAAATCAGCCAGTGACATTGGCTGATTTAGGCCAGGCTTTAACCAACATCTGGAACAACATCCCTCAAGCATTTCTGAACACTTTAGTGGCATCAGTGAGGCGTCACTGTCAATTAAGCATTGAATAATTATTTTTTGAAAGATGCAGTTATGAGACCACATCTTTCAAAAAATAATTATTCAATGCTTATATTTACGTTCTTTTAACTTTATTCCCTTTCCGCAATTAAGATTTATTTTTCAAAATCTCAGCCTTATTCTACGAGTAATGCGCAATTAACGGAAGAGCCACTGGAACAGCCGAATTATGCTGACAAAAATAGTACACAACGCTATAAATTCTAAGTTCACAATTTTATTTTTTAATAAAATATTCAATGAATATAACCTTTGGTATAATAATAAATAAATAAATTGATTTCATTTAACTGTTAAAAAATATTTATATCAATGAAATGTTTATCAGCCTAAGTATAATATCAGGTTGTGATCCGGTTTGAAGTCGCGAGGAGAGTCAGTCATGTTCTTTGAAAAATACTGAAGGAAGATTGTATTCATACGCACCAGATTTGGTGATTGGGTCTTCTGTGTTATGCGTAAATATCATTCAAATCAATCAATGCAATTTGATAGGGGGAAAGAAAGTGAATGTAAATATGCATGCATGAACGCAAATGGTGGTCACACGCGTTATTAATTTTGTTAATTCAATTTCAAATAACAGTGACTTTCGAGTGTTCTGAAATTGACGTTATTTGACGTTGACATTAATGTTTTATGAGATGTTGTTACGAATACATGTGTTAACAGTATTACAAAAAATAAAATTTGTTCATTGTAATTTTTAAATGTTTTTTCATATATTATATAATCCACAGTTTTTTTTTCCGCTAGTATACATGTATGAACATAGATAGAATGTTCTATCGTTAAAATGACAGATGTCCTATGGACCCGGTTTAACCTGTGACCTGTGACCTGAGCGTAGCCTGGTCACGGTAAGATTATTCTTTCTAGTATGAACAATGTCAGATGCACCAACTTGGGGGGGGGGGGGGGGGCTATATCATGTATATTCTGGTCAAATGGGACCTTAGTAAAGAACAAAGGTGGCGAGGGGAAGGGGTGACTAAATATTATTTGAGTTCTAAAAAAAATAAATGTGTCTACAAACTTGATTTTAAAGCAAAAACTGATAAAAGATCACAAAATCTTTTGTGCTAATGATTCAATTTACTTATAGATGGGCAACCTGAAAATCGATCCGTACATACCTTTGACGATCACATTTTTTTTTTTTTTTTTTTTTTTGCAGAATGCGTAGTCTCATGTGACAAAAATAAACAACAAACTTCAAAGTGAAACTGACACGCCTTCGACCCTCAAGTTTGCTTCGCTAGATTCCCGAACCCGATCGAAATAAATGATAGATTTTCACCCAGGTTGAAAAACAGTTCTGAAATATGCCGAATTGAAAAACGGAAGACTTGATAAATTTTCTGTTCCACAGAACTTATTTTTTTATACCTGTGTGATTCATCTAGCTTTTTTTCGTCAATTTAACAGGTTTGAACGGGGGAGGGGGGTGTTACGTTGTATGAAAAAATGTAAGGTAACTCTTGGTAAAGTTTTGTATTTATGTAATATATATTTTTAAGAGTTTTTGTTCACGAAAAAGACTATTTGAAGTGCCTAACACGGTATTCAATTAATTTTATCATTAATTAGACAGTAATACCATCGATTATTTGAAGTACATATGAATTATCCCCGATATAACACCATAATTACTATAATTAATTACACAACCACTTAAGTCATTATGAATCATCAATTACACTAACATGACATAACATGAAAAATTAAACTTACTCATTCAGAATAGTGACTGGGGTAGTCTTATTGTCGACACAGAAAATCATATCGATTGTGAAAGAGATTTCGTGTATTGAACACAATCAATCACGATTTATATATTTTGGAACAGTTAGTCAAACCGTTGGTTATTCAAATTCAATCCTACCAAAACTGTCTTCTTTACCATGAAATCAAATTTTGAATTACCTGATATTTTCTTTAAACATTGTAAACAATGGTCAGGGCATATAAATATTAAAGGAAATAAAACACTCTTGAAAAAATTGGGCCTCCTGAAAATCTAAAAAAAATACTTTTCTGAAATGTACACTAATTTCATAAGACCCATTCTTGAATATGCCTCAGTTGTTTGTGACGGTTGTAACCAATATGAAATTCAAAATTTGCTGCCCGCATTGTAACAGGTTTACCAATTATTGCCTCAAAAACGTCTCTTTATTCTGAAACAGGCTGGGATACTTTTTTTGACAGGAGAAAAATGTCCAAACTTACACTGCATGAGTATGTTCAAGATTCACAATAAGTGTGTCCATGGATATCTATCTTAAATTATTCCAAATACAAGAGATGATGACTCTACATTTAGAACTAGAAACTTTGAATATTACAGTTTGCGTAAGTACAGAATAGAGTTATTAATGAAATCTTTTGTAGCAGACACAATTCGACTTTGGAATTCGTTGAGTTTAGATGTTAGAAAAGAAACATCTGTGCCCAAATTTATAAAGTCATTATCTGAATCTTACACTGCGAAAGCTCCATCATTTTTTACACATGGTAAACGCAAGATAAATATTATACATACTAAGCTTAGACATCACTGTATTCTTAATTACGATTTATACAAAATTAAAATTACAGAAAGCGAAAATTGTCTTTGTGGATTACCTGAAGATGCATACCATTTTTTCTTGCATGTAAAAATTATACAAATGCTAGAGACAAATTTTTTCTTAAACTTCTACAACTAGACCACTTTCATGTTATTAATACACATTATTATCACACATTATACACACATTATATTACGCAGCCACCCCTTCCCCGCTGGATTTTGAAGGTTGAGGAATTTGTTTTGTTTTGTAATTCGGTTGTCAAATTTCGAGTTAGTCTAGTCCCCACTTTCAAAAACGATTCTACATGCCTGTAGTATTATATCACAGGCATCTGATGTTAAAACACTTTATATACTAATTCTAAAAAATGTCTGCACTATAATGATGTCCTTGTGATTATCATAGTACACGAAATTATCGTAATTAAGTGACCTGGTATATTATAAACCATTCAAGCTTTACAGCATTCAATCACGAATGCACATGGCCATCACGTCTTAATATTACCATTAACGTTAAAAAGATAGCAATTTCCTTTATATTCATAGCGGCCGAATTTACAAAAATGAGCTGAACATAGTTTCACAGCTGATTTTTTAACTAGGTTTACAGACTGTAAATTTTAGTTTACGGACCGTAAAACTGTACGAAGGAACAAATGAATGTTACGGGGAAAATAAGTCAAAATAACGTAAAAAAGGTTCAATAACATCTTTTCAAACGATGTAATAACGCCAAAAGAGGAATTATAATATGCATTTCCAAAAGGCTTTTAACGCTAAAAAAATAATGGGGCGTTATTACGCCTCATTACCAACTGTGAAACTTTATTTATTGTTCATTTATTAATATATAGCGTAACATATTAATTTCCTACATCCGACTAATCCATGCACATTTCAAAATGAGAATGCTTTATCAAGGCAAAAATAAAAATTAGATATTTTCTGAGAATTAAGAACTTTATACTATACGTACACTATTTTTCAAAGCAAATACAAATAGGTCTCCTCAAATAACAAATATGCATTATATATGGTTTCTCTTTCTACATATGATATTATGGTATGAATTTTATAAAGAATATCAATCAGGAAAACAATGGACGGTTTGGATACAATTTTTGATACATTTTAATTTCTGTTAAACATAACCGCTCAATAACAATCTACATGAACTTGTTGCACAAAACAGATGGTAACATACATGTCCATAACAACTGAAGCTAAAACTTCTTTAAAAGTTAATTCTTCTTTCTGCATCAATCGAGCACGCCGAGGAATGACTATTTTTCAGAGCAATTCCAGGTTCCGGATTGGGATTGGATCAAGACGAGGCTGGAACTCTGAGGGCGATACGATATCCAGGTTGATCTCGCGGGGTCCTAGTTCAGGGACGTTATCTAACTGGGAAGCATCGAAGTTGACTGGGGATTCCCCTAGAGGGGCGTTTCCATACTGGTTCACTATGGTGGATATCTGGCTTTCCATGGATGTAAAGGAGGGAGCGCGCCTATACGGAAAAAAATACAGAACCTATTTTTTTTTGCAATTATAATTTTATATATATTTCATTTATTCTAAATATAATTGTTATAAGTGGGTTTTTTTAAGAAATGGAAATCCATCACTATAGACCAATTTAGGCTTGAGCATATATATCGGTAAATCACCCCCAATGTGATTATCATTATTTACATGTGTTTAATTTAGTTTTGTAGGGTATGTAATACAGAAGTATACATGTATTTATTAAATCTTAATTAAAGTTTGACATTCAAGTTTGTGAGCATTTTCTTTCTGATTCGTTTGATATATTCAGGTCTATAGCGATAATTTGGAACTGGGGCTAAATAAAACCTTTGACACACGTTTGAGCTTGAAATTGCTGTACATGATCATGTAGATGATCATGCTACAAATAAATACACTGTATCTATGATTTGTCAACTCGCTTCTGCTCTGTTTTTTGTTAGGAATGAATGTCACCCCTTTGGACATTATATTACCGCCCATTTGAGTATTATGGTGGATGCGGCATCATAAGTTTTACGCATGCACGTACGTGGATCTCTCAATGATGATAGCTGTCGTTATGGTGGCGGAAAGCAGGACAACAGCAACCAGAACCACAATAGCAATAATGACGCTGGAGTTGGAACTAGACGTAGCAACCTCATCTGAAAAGAAAAAAGGTATAATTGATATTTATTTAAAAACTTAACTGAATACACACCCACTGCTTATAAAAAAGCAAAAAGAAATCGACTGCACGATCAAGTGACTACCTTGTTCAACTGGCGCTACTGTGGGACAAGACGACACACCCTGAGCAAAGGCGTCTGGATCTGGAATCAATTGCAGACTAACATGTACTAAACGTACTAAATGTACTAAATGTACAACAATTCGTGAAGTAAGGATTGAATCTTACGATACTTAATTTTATGAGGTCTTACCAAGTTTTGGGACGAGGGACGGCACCACGCTGCAAAGGTAATCAAAGGAATCCACGAAGTACACGTAGTAAGAGTCGGGATCGCTCGCTATTCCTTGAATCTCCACATTCTTCTTTGAGTCTTCTCCAACCCCGATGGCAAAGACCTCGGCTCCCAGCTCAGTTCGTAGATCATTTGCCGTTTTGACTGTCAGCGGATAATTTGTAGACTGGCCATCCGTCATCACTAGTACCGCCTTCATCGAGTTATTTCGGGAGCCGCGCATGGGCAAAAATGACGTAGTTTTGACGTATGTCAGGGCGTCAAAAGTATACGTGCCGCCACCTGGTTTAAGTTTTGACTTCAGAGCTTCCATTGCGCTTAACAAAGTATTGTTAGTGAGGTAATCATCAAGGTCAAAGTGCTCCGTGACGTCACTAGCGTACGTCACCACCGCCACTTGGATATCTTGCGGGCCTATTTTTATCCATTTTGTGACGTTGTAAATAAAGTCTATGGCATCCTTGAGATCTGAGGCATCGACACTGTCCGATGTATCAATGGCCAGAACAACGTCTAAACAAAACGAAATGAATCATCAACTTGTTGAAACCAAGTGGTATTCAAATAAATAAAAAAAAAATACGTAAAAAATTACTAATGAATAATGAAATTTGGTAAAAATTGAAAGAAAATTTTTTATCTTTAAGCGAATTAATAAGGGAAAGGTTTCTGTAAGTTGCTCTTGTCAATGTAGTGTCATTTTATTTGTATTTTTATCAATGAGAGAGAGAGAGATAGAAAGAGAGAGAGACAGACAGACGAAGAGACTGAATGAGAAGAAGAGAGAAATAAATTTTACCTTTGTATATGGCTACAACTCCAACAAGAACACATGACATCAATAATAAAACGGAGAGATAAAAGTTTTTTCTCATGATCAGATTTTCACACCATGCTGAGACATTAAAAGTATATACAGGTATACTATGTAATTGTTGCTAGCAATAGAGGTTTGGCAGGTTTACGGGACCTTGTATTTACGACTTATCATGCCGGATTAAAAATTAACAAGTTTAGCGATGAAACAATGACCCCTTTGTTTTGGGGGATTATCTTTAACCCCTGGTAGCAGGGAGGGGGCAACGTAAATCTTGCAGCGATTAATCGAGGATATGCACAATGAATTAATCACAAGTGCAAAACCGATTTGAGCCTTCGCTATGCGTCTTAATTAATGTTATTGTTATGATACTGAATTAAACACTCTTTAAAAAAGGTTTACGTAATGCTGGCTTTATCAAAGTGTTTGTTGTGGGTAGGTACAATAAGAGACAGCGGAGATTAACGTGAACTGTGGAGATACCCTCATTCCTTGTTAAAAGAACGTAATATACCAAAAACAAAATTTAAATCGCTAAATGAAAATTATGTAGAATTCATTATATAATTGGGTCAGAAGAAAAAGGCAAAGGGATTCCCATATACTATTAGTTTTACTATAACATGTGAAGAAAAGAAACGGTGTTGCAGTAAACCTTTTAGATGTTAAAAGGTTTTTAAAAAAAACTCTGTTTGATAGACGATAGAGTTTACTTTAAACACTACCAAGTAACTGGTACTTGCCCATGGAAAACGTCTTATCCTCAAAGAAAACCACAACACAACTAAAACAAAATAATAAGGTAATGTTTTACGAGTTTATTTACAAACAGAAAAAGTCAACAAAGAAAAACCTAACAAGTCTTAATACTGTTTAATACTGTATGCATGATTCTAGAAAGCGGTTTTTTTTCAGCTTTTGGAAAAATAATGAGTGATGAGGTCTGCTCCTATCCTAAGAATCATGTATTATATCAACAACACAAAACTACAATGCAGTTCAACTTAAACGAAATAAGATTTCCTTCACGTTTCACTATTATGTAAGTATTATTCATACATGTATATTGTTTGTTATTGTGTGTACAATGTATGTGTGTAAACAGCTTTAGCTTGTTACTATTCAGACAACACTACTAGGTTTATATAAACCAATTTACATGGCATTTACATTTTCTAAAATGGAGAATTTTCTCTTTATATAGCACCAAATTCTTTTAATCAGAAATGTACATGTAAATAAGACTTTCTACGCTTGCCAAGCGGGTTTTCCCGGGCCTAAATGCTTTGGTGCCGAATTCTCATATGGTTGAATGGCGTCTTGGACTTCTTCTTCCTTCTCTTCTTGTCGAATTTTCCTCCTAAGCGCGGCTTTGTACATGAAGTATCCCCCAGGAATTGAAGACAAAAGGAGAAGAGAAGCCGCAGCACCCACAGCGATTATTGGAGTAGAAGAGGCTGAAATTAAAAAAAATATTTAATCACAATCTTGATCACAATTTTTCTACTAAAGGTGTAATATGAACAATTTGAAGACATACAGGAGTCATCTGTGGCTGCAGATTGCTGGCTTTGTGGATTTGCAGCTGTAGTAGTGGTGGCTGCAGATGCAGTGGTTGTAGTATCAGCACTAGTGGTAGTGGCTGGAACAGTGGTAGTGGTAGCACTAGTGGTAGTGGCTGGAACAGTGGTAGTGGTAGCACTAGTGGTAGTGGTTGGAACAATGGTAGTGGCAGCACTAGTGGTAGTGTCAGCACTAGTGGTAGTGGATGGAACAGTGGTAGTGTCAGCACTAGTGGTAGTGGTTAGAACAGTGGTAACTGTAGTGTCAGCACTAGTGGTAGTCGTTAGAACAGTGGTAACTGTAGTGTCAGCACTAGTGGTCGCGGGTGCTAGGGTTTTCTTTTTTGGAGAAGCAGTCGTTGTGGTGGTGGTCATACAGTCAGGTGGTAGTGTTATACTACCGATACTTGGATCTAAGTACAAAAGATTAACGCATAAAAAATATTAAATCACCCATTAATAATTTTAGTAATATTGCTTCTGACTATCTCTCTCATGAAAGGATAGATAAATCCATGTATCTTTAATTTGCAAGACTATGCCACTGAAGTAGGACACCATTAAATATATGTAAATCTACAACAACGTTGCCATCAGCTTACCTAACTTGACGGCCAGCGTTGGGACAACGTTACAGAGATGGATGAAGCTCTCAATGTCATGCTGGTAGTAGGAGTCAGGATCACTGGCAATGGCGTACAGCTCCGTTTTGTCGTCAACAACTTCGCTACCCACTCCCACACAAAATACCTCTATACCTTTAGACTGTAAAGCCTGCGCTGATATGTTTGTATTGAGCAGGTTGTCTGACTTCCCGTCGGTAAGAACCACTACCGTCTGGTTGACTCCAGTACGTCTGCCGCTTGATGCTGACGTGAAAAGACTGTTCGCGTCATTAAGTGCTTCATACGTTTTGGTGGCACCTGCCGTCGTTATGGATTTCAGATTTTGGAGTGCCGTCAACACGTCAGACTTGTTCGATAAGCTGTTAAAATTGTGTTGTACAATAGAGACAGTAGAGAATGTCACTATCGATATTTTGATATCGCTTGGTCCGATCGTCAGGAACTCCGTGACGTCATATAGAAAATCTATTGAGTACTCGAGATCAGTCTGATTAAGACTTCCAGAGGTGTCAATAATGAAAACCACGTCTGCAAGAAAGAAATCTCGTGTAAGCAAAAATCTAATGAGTAACATCAGCCACAAACAGATGTTTAGTTTCGATGTTAGTTTACTACTCTATTTAACTCAATATGTATCCTTGCATTTGTGATAGTTTTCAAAATGAATCATCATATTGAGAAATTTTATAAATATCAAAAAAACTTCCTGGGATAAGGTTGGTTGGTCACGTGATCAAGTTTTGCAAAGCCCGTCGGCCTGTCAGTAGATTTTATATAACATATTTCAACAAACATATCCCAATGAGGATTTTTAATTTATTTTTGTTTAGAGATGAACTTATATTCCCAAGAACGTTCCAGCATATTAGAATACATGAAGCCTTGCATATTTGATTTCCAGCATATTTAGGAATGGAATGTTTCTTTAATAAATTATCTTCAATGGATTTTTTACATCATAAAATCATTTGAGACTGACATTAGGAAATCAGTCACTGACGCAAGGTCAGGATGGCAATCTAGTTAATTGAGGAATTTTGAAATGAATAGATATAAAAAGGAACAGAACAAGTCAGGATTGTAATACTGTTTCTCGTACAAAATTAAATAGTTATTTTTTGTTCAATTGAAAGAAGTATCTCGTTAAATTTCTAGAGAGCATTTCAAGACAACGGCAAACAAACGCAGACGACAACCAAAACACAAATCGCCGAAATAAAGTCAATTTCGACAAGTGGATTTTATAAAAATACTTGTAACCATGGAAAACTTGAGACTTGCCAAAGGATCCTTGAATTGTCGGACCTAAACAAAATCTTAGAATGTCAATTTGTCTTATAGGATATGGATACGATTTAAACCAAAATATTGTATAATATGTAACCAAATTCGAATGTCACCTGTTAAGGAAAAAGCGGAAAAGAACGCTCACAATTCTGTTTTATGTTAATGAAACTTGTGTCATGTTTTTGTTTGATTTATATTTTTTATTTTTTGCAAGCTTCTCTTCTACACAATTATATAGTTTCTAGTAGGGATGGCAATCGTTTGAAGAATTGCTTATCGGTTAATCGCAATTCGTTCCGACCGATTAACCGGTTTCTCGTATCAAAATACGCGGGTGTTTGACATGTTATTATTATTTTTAATAAATGTAATTGTTATGAATAACACAGAAAACACGATGGGAATATTCTGTTTATGTGTAAATCAAAATATTAATATAAAAATTATATCTCATGATAATTATTCAATTGGAATCTTTAACAACGAGCAAACAGTCATGAAATAGTTTCACTGACCACATGTCGCAATTTTGCAGTCAGATGGACTTCTCAAAACAAAGTCTGCCAATGAAAAGTTTTAGATATCCGTTTGAAATTATTACCCTTTCGGACAGTAGTAACATCTTTGTACCTGCTTTAGACAATTGCATTTTCTATGTAATAAATTGATGTCGTGATTTAAGGAAAAAGATAAAATGAACACAGGTACAATAATGATAATTGTAACGGTACTCAACAATGATATTAGTACCATTCATTAATGATTTATGGAAAGCTAAACAAACAAGGCAGTGACATGTTGTTTAAACAGTGATTATAATTTTAAACACTTACTGACCAAATTTCCTCCAAGAGCTCAGCCCGAGGTCTTAACGGTTTCCAATTTAACTTAATTAGATAATAGTCTCGAAAGACAAAACATAACTTTTTTTGAAATTGCGTTGAAATATACATTATTTTAATTTTATACGACTAACCGATTACTGATTTTGTAACCGGTTACCATCGTTCCGACCGATTAATCGGTTAACCGGTTAGAGATTGCCATCCTAGTTTCTAGTGTGTGTCACAACATATTTTGTACTAAATATTTTTTTTTTCTATCTAGAAACCATAATTTATGTAAACAAAAACATGGCACGAGCTTTGCCAACATAACAAAAAAGTTGTGAGCTCTTTATCTCGCTTGAAACTTATCGTAACAACCGACATTCAATTTAAGATGACCATGACTTTCTAAGTAAAACAATTTGATCATTTAAAATAGAAAAATAAAATTGAAAATGTTTAAAGCTGACATGAATTCATAAATACGCATTATTTCCCTTTTATCTCCGACAACCGCCATATTAGTTGTCGATTTGTATTGTTCTGCTCATCGCTACACACCCCCTATATAAGGCCGATAGCACTATTCATGCTTCACCGCATTTAGGTATTTCATACACCCGAACACGTTACACTGGATGGAAAGACTTGTAAAAAGGCGTTTTGAACAAAAATAATATGACAGCCACTGCACTGGCAAGGAATATCCTTGGCAATGAACGAGGAAACAAGGCAGACTGAAATCCAGGCACACATATTTCAAAAATTTTTCTCGATAATTGTAGACCGTTTTTCTATGTATGTTATAACACCGCACATGCGCAAACCACACACTGTGGCA
>WFKH01011581.1:44820956-44851975 GCA_016163765.1 Magallana hongkongensis | reverse complement strand
TTAGTTCATGCATGATAGTATTTGGTATCGTAGTTACATGTAGATTACATTAATGTAGTTGAGAGGATGGGTGATTCATCCAATAAAATTGCTTTGAGATCGTGTAATAACAATTTGAAGACGAAGACAGATGGGTGAAACATTGTTTAGCCTCATCGATGGGAAACCGTTGTAACAACGTGATTATTGAATTATGATCATAATTTGGGGGTAAGACTGCTCATGTCTACCACCCCTAACTACGATTACAAATGCAGATATCTGAATTTTAGAGTTTAAATTCCTTTATTGTGGATTGAATTTCATGGAGCCAATATTCGTAGATTGGTATTTTTTAAATAGGTTAATGGTAACATCTCGTGGATTTACTTGTATTAAAAATAATAAATATATTTTTATACTATTATTCATAATTCGTTGTGGATTTAAATTCATGGATGACGAAAATTAGCATTAACGAAATCCATGAAAATTAAGCATACACGAAGTCCAATGATTCCACAAATGTCATTCTACATGTGTATCCTACAGCTAGATTCAGAGTGAGGTGACGCACCATCAGAACTCCCGCCCCCGCGAAATTCATTCGATAACAATATTTTCGCAATATGTTCCCAAGAAATGTAAACATATTTATGTCGATATACCTATAATGTATACATTTTCATTGTTCTATGTTAACATTTTTTTCTCGAGATGACTAAAACCCATTTTTAAATTATCATTTTTAACTCCGTATTTTGTTAAGTCAATATAGCATATAGCAAAAAATCTGATCAATTACTATAAGGTGATTTAAATTATGTTAACTCACCTCAATACAATGCAAAATGTTTGCATAAATAAAACGACATAATAGTTTATATGTTGATAAGACGATAAAAAGTATGACAATGTATAAGTTATAATAATACAACAAGTGTAGGCCCCGATACGCTTCCGTAAATACCAGGGTTAATCAATTTTTTAATGTGACAAACACTAGATAGTGTTTATTTGTATTCAAAGAGAAATAGCATAAAGTATACATCTGCTTGAAAAGAAAAACCACTAAATAAAACCAGTGTAAACAAAAATATCACGACCCTTTGTTTACATGACAAAAAGTGAAGCAATGTATAAAGAAAAAATGGAAAACTATTTTTTTTGTCTTCAAGTCATTAAACTGTTAACAATTGAAACACCAGTTGGGTATTAAAGTAATCTTTGTTTGTGTGTTTTAAAGTTTCTTCATTGAGAGATGGATTTGGGTTTCTTCCTTTAATTAAACTTTAAGATTAGTTTCACAAAACTATCTTATGACTAAGATCTGTCTTAAGACGAAAATTTGTCACAAGATCTCATCATTACTGTTTCACAAACCTGTCATATCTTATTATTATCTTAAGGTTTGTCTTAATCTTAAGACAACCAGATACATGTCATAAGTCCAAACATGGCAACAGCCTATATTTTGGTTCAACAGAGACAGTTCAGTATATAATATGAGTGCGTTTGACTTTGCACAGATTGTAATTTCATGCAGTCGTTTGTGCAAAGTTATATCTTTCTTTAGTATTGTGTTTTAAATCAAAATCAACATTATTTATAATAGTTTTGTGGTAAAGAATTGTGTTTTAAGACATTAATCAGGGAAAATACTGAAATGATCCAATGTAAACAAAAACAGGGCACGAGCCTTTTACATAATAAAGAATTGTGAGCTTTGTATCTTGCTTATAACTCTACAACTGACACTCAAATTTTGGTTGATCATTAGAAATGCATTTCTAAAGCATTGTAAACAATAAAAATAGAAAAATAAAATTTGACCAAAATCGTGACTATGCCCCTTTAAACTTGCACTTCACAATTTTATCAGAAATACAAAAAGAAGAAGGTAAAAATGAAACTTTGGCGCATTTCTAACAAATGCTCTAATGGTAAAAATAGTCTCTCCGTATATGAATTACCATATTTAAAAGAATCTTAATTGGCAAAGTCGCCTGCATCTAAAGAAAAGACACACGAAATTTATATTATATATTGGTGAAATGGCCCTTCTGTGCTATGAAATAAAATTCATTCTTTTTAGTAAATAAAAACTGTCACTAGAGAATGAGAAAATTGAGAGCTGATTAAAACTTTAATTTGCTGAGCAAGAATGCATTAAGTATTGAACAATAAACACACAAACAGTTATACGATTTTACTCATCCAATGTCTACATGTATATGTATTTCTATTCGCATGTAACTTGATAATCTTCAGAAGAATTAAATAAAATGATGCACAGTAATCTTAATCCTCCCAAAAACCAATCCATTCATTTTGATACTTTTATCATACATTTGAACACAATAGAATATGACAAAACAGTATTATAACACGAATTGATTTTCTTCTACTTAACTTCTTTCTTCAACTTCTTTCTTCAACTAAAATCTTAATAAATCATTTGGTAAAATCAAAATTATATAAACATTCATGTTTAAAACATCACAATATGTTTAGCACTGTTATACTGAAGGAAAAGGAAAGAATTTCACATTTATATATAAATTTGTTTGCTCTTTCAACTATAGACTTATAAAAGTATGAATCCGCTACCAGAATTTGCATACATTGCAGTACATAATTCTTGAAATGAACATAACATAATGATAAAGACGTATAGTTTATCCCTATAAACATTATTACTATTATCTTAGCGAGAGTTGTGCCATTTGTATAAGTTTGTAAAGTTTCTGGCCAGGGCTAATCTCTGGGTGTAAGAGGATTTATTTTCTTCAGCTCTACTGGACCTTCCCAGTTCATCAAGGCAAAAGGACCCCTTGGAGGTTCCTAGCCGGGCCTCCCCATACACTTCTATGGCTTTCAGCACCGCGACGTCATTGGCGTTTCCTTTAACAACTTTATAGACAATGATGATACAGGCCAGGAGAAGGAGAAACCCAATCAAGGCGCCAATGGTGACCAGCGGAAAAGAATCATCTAAAATAAATACAATTTTTGAATAAGTAAAAAGAGATCAAGGTAGGTGTTTATTATGAAAACCCTTTCAAATAAAACTTTTATTTAAATTTTATAATTCTTTTGTATACCAGAAACTTTTCTCATATTTCTCTGTAGTTTTTGTCTTTTAATTTTTTCAAACGTCAATTCAAAAAATCATGTAATAATTTTCAACTTAAGGTCCAAAATCTGTAAAGAACGGCATAACCACGAAGCTTGTATTCGTGATTTTTGAAGTTTATTGGGTTTTATCTAAAACTTATTTTTTCATTCTTTCAACTGTGTTTTTAAAATAGTTTTCTTGTCATACACTTTATAATAGTTCAAAAAGTGTGTTTGGTGTTTCTTGTCTTCTGACTCATCTCAAATTAGAGGCACAATTTATGTATGAAAATTACTGTAAAAGAAATCGCTAGATTTGACACAATTGTTTTGGTTTCTTTGCAATTCAAACGAAACTTACAATGGAATGTAAATTCAGAAGTGCATTTTTGCTTGATTAGTTCTTTTATCTGTTACTGCTAGAAAATTAAAATACGACAATTGAAGAGATTTAAATTTGATATTCAGACAAACGGGCTCCTTCGATGTTATCTAAATGAATAACACTTTAAAAGTAGAAAAAATTTTTGGAGAGCAGTCAAACTTGTATATATCTTGTTTCTTTCTAATTATGACACAACTTGTTTGGCCATCATCTTTGACAGTTTATAAAAGTTTTATGACAAATAACCAGAATCAAATTCGGTTGTCTGTAAATAAATGCTACACAAAAGAATTCATTCTTAGTTGTTCATACCTTAATACTGAAAACTTAAATGCTGACATTTAACATGTAGTTCATACATATGAAAAGTATTAATTACTAATCCCACGCTGGTGATTCAGCTAAAGAATGCCGATCCCGACTACTCGTTTAGTAATCTATTGTCCGATACCAGCGACCCAATTTCACTTGTTAGGGAGATAAGGAAAGCAAAAATGGTTGTGTACTTTACTTGACAATATATAAATAAAAGAATAAAATATGTATTTTATCGAAAAGATTGACAACAGCTTTATATGCATATATATTTAACATGGCACTCGATTTGAGTGGGGGTAAGGTGGTATGGGATACCTTTAGATATCAATATGAAGTGAAAGTTCATATTATTCAAAATATAATCTAGGTTATTGAATTTTCAAATTGTGCAATGTTTCGTCTTATGTAAATTAGACTAGTACTTTTTACTAGATACGCATTTTTTGAATTGTACAACATTGGACCCTAAAATGTATTTTTAAATTTCCTATATGTTGAAAAGTCTAAAATCCCCAGCATAATTCTTCATGCTCTCATTTGAATAAATCACGTGATATGTAAGCTACCATGAGCTTCCAAAAAGCTTCCAAAAAGGTACTAAACATCTAGAAGGATATTTAAAAGAATCAAAATATTCACAATGCATGCATGTTTAGTGAATAATTCTGATCGTCAACTCATTAATAAAATTCTAAATCATTCTCTTCAACATTATGGTACATGTACGTTTTATACCAAACCAAAAGCAACGCGTGTTGTAATTGTAGATATATCATGTAAAGTAAAAGGGTTTAAGAAGGTGCAAAGAGAGCAAAGCGCCATGCTCCTTAATCGCGCAAATTATACGTATACTTAGAACATAACCTATTTTTTCATTGATTAATTTCATGTTTTACGTAAATAATTTTTTATTCTTTTTGATTTTGTTCCTCAAAGTTGTTGATTAAAATATACGACGTCATTTGAACATTAGAAATGTCGATAATAACGTGCACCACTTCGATTGCTGATTGTATGCACAAATGGGTTATTTTATTACAAGTTGTTAAACAAAGTGGCTTTTATTCACTTGTCATAAAAGAGAAAAATATTTCTAAAAGAATTGATATCATATAGTCAAGTTAAAAACAGATTTTATTCAGAAAAGTAATGCATAACATGTATTGATCATTTTACTGTTAAAGCTTAATATTTTTAAAGAAATGCAAGCTTACAGTTTTGCAATATTAATATTGAAAAACGTAAAGTTTAAAGTTTTTGTAATATAGAAATTGCAAAATCGAAAACAAGTAAAGGGTAATACAAAGACTCTTTTTTATAATTGTCAAATGGAAAAAAAACTTTTCGCTGCAAAATATCTGATAAAAACAAGATAAGAATGACTAAATAACAATAGAAATGCACTTAATTAAAATGGCTTCAAAGACAAAGAGGAAGACAATACATATAGCAATCCATGCTTTCTTATTTTGGTGTTACTTCGATTTGAAGTTAAAGACATATTTAATATTAGAATTTACTACAACGATATATTATACAATTACACATATTGGAATTATTGCACCATGTCAGAAGATTTGATCATCTCTGGTGGTGTATTTCTTTAACTAATATGGAGTAGTTACCTTTTGTTGGATAGACAGTAGTCGTGGTGTCTATGGCATAAGGGTCAGGACAGTCTTCTATTACGCTTGTGTCTGCTGTCGAATCTGAGATAAAAAAGTATAAAAACTTTATTAGATCAGTTAGAAACTGCCTGCTGAGACATGCAGACATGGTCACAAAACGTTCTTTTAATCTTTCAAAACTTCTAAAAGAGTAAAAAAAAAAATATCCAGACGCGTCTTCAAACCACTCAAAATCAATAGATTGGAAACTTAGTGCATGTTAACTGTTGGGTGTCAGGACCTTTTCACTTATCTTAGCATTATTAATTGTTAAACGAGAATCCTGAGACACTATAGACATTGAAATTCAGCAATACCAATGTCATTGTCGAGTCACGATACATTTAACCAGTTGAACTCAATGAAGGTCCTAACATTGATGAATGATTTGTTGAATTGACTTTGATGTATACTAAAAGGTAAATAACTTCAAATTTGAATACGGTTGTATTTCTGGATACATTAAACGAGTAAAATTTAAACTATTAAAACGTTTTATACTGCAGCAATTTATAAATAATAGAATATTGTATGAATCTGTACGCTGTGTTAATTGACAATCATTGGTTTTGTATATAGATTAATATTCTGTGTAGATTGTGAACTACTAGTATATCCCACACTAGAACATTGGAGGAACTTAAATCTACTTATAACAACATGAAATTATATAGGTAAGACTTTTTAGCCAGCATGAACTCTGCCTCCCACATTCAACCGACTGATGATGATTTGTAATCAAACCAAAGAAGATGGAACAAGTATGGTGTGACTATAACAACAAATGATCAAGGCCTTTGCTAAACCGCTATGAGTCGTAGGCTGTGGGTGGTGCCAAGCTTAATAAACTAAGAAATGCCATATTTAAATTAAATTTAAAATGTTCTTTGATAGATACATGCATGTCGAACTGCAGAGACATGGAATGATGCTGTTACAGTGTTCTTATACATACCTATTAAAATTGTGATATTTGGAACAATATGACAACTGTACTTGAAGTCACTAACATAAAACGTCCTTGAATCATCCTTTGAAATGTATTGAAGCAGAGACTTATCACTGTCGGTTAAAGAATCCAGTCCCACTGTTATTATTGCATTATTATATATATTGAACAAATCTTCTGCTGCCCATTTGGTCTGTATTGTACCAGTCGGTCCTTTCACCATGATTAGCACAACTAGTTTTGTTGATGTGGTTCGGGAATCGCTAAATCCTCTTGTTCTAATGAAATCAAGAACCTCATTTGAATTTGACTCTTCAAACGATCTGTTTGCAGATTTCATTGTAGCCAAAGCAGATAGTACTGCTTCTTTGGATGAATATGCAGTTAGGTTGAAGTGTTGAGTTGCGGATCTGGAGTATGTAATAGCAGTCACCAAAGAATTACTGGGTCCGATGGTGAGGCGTTCAGTGATGTAATATATAAAGTCAACAGCATTGGACAAATCAGTAGCTGACATCACTGATGGCGTATTCAAAGCGAAAGCGAGGTCTAAAAAATTAAATATTGAAGCCATTTACAGTCAGAAGAAGAAATAATTAATTGTTATATTAAAAGTACATTAGATTGTTTTCTTAACTAACGTGTTCAAAAAAGCTCTGTCTTAGGAAATGTAGACATATATCTTAAAAACGTACCAATTTCTTGACCAGTTTCCTCCGTTGACATGAACAGCAGAAGGAAGAGATAAATTCTCAGCATGACTCCATAGAGCTAAAGAAATTCTTGTAAATATTCATCATTCTTATGTAGAACCTATCCTTTACCATCTAAACAACCCATTTTGTTAAGTTTACACGACAAAACAGCATTGTCATTTAATACAGTTTTGGCGTTAGCCTTCATTCATTTGTAAAGAAACAAAGAACCTCCGCTTCATTTCACTTTCGTTGTTATTTACGAATTTTGATTTGTTGGTTCAACAATTTTCGGGCGTGTGTAAGTCAATTTTTAACTTATGTGGCACCAGTAATGAATGTGAGAGATAATTATAGTGCTTATTGCCGTCTCTTTCATACCAAGCGTCACGTTATGTTAAATTGTTCAAGCTTGTACAAAATACATTAAAAAATCCAGAAGATTTGTGTAAAGAAAATAATGTAATTAACACATATACTGAAAATGTAAACAAAATTATGCATATACCTATATTTATATATATATGCTGTAACCTTATTGACAAAACTTGATAATTCTGTTCTACTTTTGTTATAACCGGTTTTGTCAATTTTATCTTTTTTTTCCCCTCTTTTTTTCTTTTGTTCACTTTGCTACACAAAAAAATCATGTATTCTTAATTGTATCACTTAACTCCACAATTCTTGTATTTTATACATATGACTACCTTGTACCTAGTGGAGAAGGCTTAAATAGACTTTGCCTGCTGCCCAATCCTATTATGTAAATATTATTTTGCATAATAAAATATGTTCAAATCAAATCATTACGTTACGTGTGTGACTTACTAATAGAAAAATATCAGAACACTCTTTGCAATGACCCTGTGAATAAACGAACAAAACCGATTAATTTGGTTTGACTACAGGATAAATTTTGATCGCTACGTATACTGTTTTGTAATCTCTTGTTATTAAGGAGTAACATTTACATATACTTGTTGATTATTTATGATTGAATTGATTATTTAGATTGCATTGGTGTCATCTGCTATTGCAACTAATGCTATGACATTTGTTGTTATCAGCACACTATTTTCACATCAGCCGTCTCAAAGTTATGAACTTTCGTTAAATGTAACACCACATCAGTAAAACATGCAACTTAATGTACCTTTATTTAATTTTTAGACGAAACATTTCGCAAGAAGCCATAATTTCATCTTACATGGAATCTGTGTGTGCGAGCGAGACGTGGAACGCAAACAGACACGCAAGCGGCAAAGTTGAAACAATGAGTTGAGGAATTTTAAAATGAAAAGATATAGGGTCATAAGTAATTAAACATTTACGCCTATTTTAAATTTTGAAAACTCTGGTCCTCCCATTACACAAGACAACGGCAAACAAATAACAAAAAGGAATCGCCGAAATAAACATTCACCTAACAAGAATGAGCAGCCTTCGCAAGTGACAGACGGGGAAAATTCTTAAAACAATTTGACATGTCAAAGAAATCTTGAAGTCTTTTTTTCGGACTAAAACGATGATTTGCCTTATGAATTAGGACCAAGCTAAATTATGTATCATATCAACTTTTTTGAACTCAGTAACATCTTTGTCCCGGGCGGGATTTTTTTTTGGGGGGGGGGGGGGGTGGGGTGTGGGGGTAGAGAACACAACTGGGGGGATGAAGTATTACCATAACAATAAAAAACATTCTACATGGAGGGTTAAGCGTCTGTTTATGAAATTTATATGAAAAAGCTAATTCAAAGGCTTTTAAAATTAATTTACAGTGTAATAGCTGGGGACATAGTGATGCCAAGGGTAGAAGGAGGGGAAAAGGAGAAATTTTTATGAATGCTATTTGTACTTTTTGGCGCAGAAGAAAGATGTAGCCCAAGGTCATCTTTTTTATATCTTTGAAGTAATCACATATTTGATTTTCAGCTACTTGGAGTTCTGAAGTATATGAGGTAATCATGAAAGAAACATGAATAATACGCCATAGGATAATTGGTTTTTTCGTGCATTTAAATATCTTGATAAATCTAGCAAATAGTTTTGTCCCAATGAATGCAAGTGTTTGAGTTTTTTTAATTGACAGAAGACAATGAAACATAAAATTCAACTACCATCCTTATGCAATTCCTTATTTGAACGGGAAATAAAAGGTCGTTGAAGCCGTGCTTATTGCAGGACAGACTGATAACACAAGGAAAAACACCTGCAAAAGCCCAAAATCTTCCCAAACACGAGTCAAAAGATCACCATTCATTATCTTTTGACGAATCGCCAGCTATATTAAGAAGCTAAACTGTCGTATGATGATATATAGAATGCTACTTAATACAATGCGACTTATTGGAACGACAATGAAAATGTGTAAAATCGAAAATACATGTTAAATTTCTGAAACTTTGGAATCTGATGAATATGATTACTGAATGTGCATGGTTATGTGCGTCGTTACACTGTGATCATTATCTAAAACATGATTTGCTTATAGCAATTTATTTGTAAATGTGTTACTTTCTCCAAAAGGCAAGAGAAAACATTTTTTTCACTTTCAGCGCACATGTACATCAGTTATACATAAGTTATACACCAATGATACATGTACTAGTAACCATAGTAACCATGCAATATCAATGAAATCAATGAACATTAATATTAATGAACTGAATTAATACACGATATATTGTTGAACAATACCTGCAACAGTAACGACGTCTAAGATGAATAAAATCTTCATGATGGTACAATAGATTGGTAGTCTTTCCTCTCACCAGACTTTAACAAGGGTCTTAACTAGAAGCATGCTAGTTTCAGGTAATCTTTTGATTAAAAAAACCCTACTGCATGAATTCATCATAAATTGTTCCCAAATCAAAAATACACGTCGGTATAATATTATTATTTCACAAGTATAAATAACGAGAATTATAATTTTTTAATCTAAACACAATAAAACCAATGTTTGGATTATTACGCTTAAAAAACAACAATTTAAAAGAGGTTTTCCATAAATGTCAAATTTGAACATGTCTAATTTGAAAAGAATTTAATCTTGTAGTTTCTAGTAACATTTACATTTTATTGTAAATATCGTTTACAATAAAAAACACAAACCCTTTTTAATTGGGGGGAACACGCTATAAAAATGAACAGAAACTTGATTGGACCACGTTTACGGTAAAGAAATGGAATTCTCCAAAACGGATCCAAACAATAAATTAATAGATCTATATGAATACAGGAGCTCCTAAACCACATTTATTCTTGTCTTTTGAAAATGCTTCATCTAGACATACAGCATACTACAAGCTTCGTATACTTGGCACCGATTAGTTGGAGGAAACACTATAGCTACCCTTTATTGTTCTTGTGATTAAATAGAGGATATACAGCATTACATTTTTCGAGTACATTGTAAAGACATGTGAAAATAAATCACAAGCAACGTGAATAAATAATCATTTAATCATGTTCAAAAGTGGCTGCATCTACAATGTCCATTGATGCAGTGATGTCTTCCTCCATTTTGACATCTGCCATGGCAATCGCCATTATCGGTACAACCCCCTGATAAATGAGAATAAACATATAATTTTAGTAATTATGTTGAAAAGTACGCGAAAAATAAAGAAAGAACCGAAAAGACACTCACCTGTGCCCCCAGCAGCGGTAGTACAGGTGCATTGACCATCTACACAATGGAGTTCAGCGCCACCGGAACATGTGGTGGTGGTACAATCTCCCAATCTGCTGCACGTTTCAGCATACACTGAAAAATAGAACGTAATAGATTTGTAGAGTGAATTCAAGATTTACTAGTGACCATGCATGCGAACCAATCACGTATCAATGCCTAAGGAAAATAACGTAATAAAATACATTTTGTTCAAGTTTGTCAAAAGGTTTAGCGTAAGGCATGGGTAGGGCGAAACCCTCAAGAATTATTTTGAATAATATAATAAGATAATGGTATGAAATGATTTGCAGTTGATTCAGGTAATAAAACTAGGCAATTAAACTAAATTCTTTCTCTCCAATTCTACACGTTATCATCTAACATGACTGTGCATGTATCTTTTGTATAATGTGTTCTATGATTGATACTTTGTTATTTTCATATCCATAAAACAAGCTATACAGTGAACATTTATATTCTTTCATGTTATTGCACATATAGTCCGAAATATCTGACGTTTTCCTGGCTTTTTTAACGGATGAATTTCCAGTTTTCGTAATGGCGCCGGTTCTGACGTTTTCCTGGCATGTAAAATATCAAAATCGTTAAAAAAGCCAGGAAAACGTCAGATATTTCGGACTATTGCACATACTGCAGTGTGTATGTAGCACATACAGTAGGAAGAATCACACGGATGAGAATTATTATAATAAATAAATTCGAATAATTATGAAGTGTTCAAAAAATATGAAGCCAGTATCGCAAAATTAATTAATGGGCTAATGAAAAAATGTTATCATTGAATAAAGTAATTATAAGAACCATTTTAGATAAAAGATAATATCGCTGAAATAAATAAATGTATGTGCAAATGTTGAACAATACCTGCAACAATAACGACGGCTAAAATAAATAAGGTCTTCATGATAGTAGAATAGGTTGGTAGTCTTTTCCCTCACTAGACTTCAACTTATTTATATCCAAGGAGAATGTCAAGGGTCTAAAGAAGCGTGCTAGTTTCAGAAGACCTTTAGATAATAAAGCTTATTGCATTCATCATGAACTGTTCCCAAATCAAAAATACAGGACGGAAAACTATGCTTTCACGTGTATGAAAAGCAGGAATTCGTGCAAAATGTGAGAGTTTATTACCGACCATGTTAGAACGGCAAACTTACAAACTTGCTGATAAGTCTCTGAAATGTGAAACTCATTTTGGTGATTTATATTCAGTTCATGATTTCATATATTTCCTTTGTTCAATAATCAACAAAAGTATATCAAAGGATTGATTTAATATGATAATAATTATTATGATAACGTAACGAACGAAAATTAAATTACGAGTAATTCAGAGTAAATAAATATTTTGAGATTCAAATTATGTTATTACAAAATTGCATTGATTTTTTTTCTTTGTTTTTATTGCTCTAAAACATCATGACAGACTATCGTAAGAAATAAAAAAAACTACATACTGTTAAGATATGGACGATACTAGTATTTATATTTGGTGTGTTACAATTCTATAAATAAAAAATATATCAAGAAAATAACGCGTATTGGCTATATATGTCATTATAGTATATAACTAAAATTCCGTCGAATAACGACAACTGGAATTAATATGAGGCATGAAAATGCAGAAAAAACATTACCAAAAGTTGATCAGAAAACTTTAACATGTACGCCAGTACACTGTATTCCCTTTTTTTAGCACACTAGTACTTATTTAAGACAAGATCCACCTTCTCCTAATAAACCAAACAAACGCCATCAACTACCCCCACCCCATCAAGAATTATAATACTATATATTTTTTCTGAGTATTTATAAAGCTGAACATTATAACACTGAAATCAAGGCTTTTAATCAAAACATGTGATACCATTACATTGCATTACAATTACATTACTTTATGTTGTAATCTTTAGCATCCATTAACTGACTATACGATTAAATTACGATAAGTGGTACCAATGTTTATGTAAGTAATATACATCTACACACGTGTTTTCCAGTAAATATGTTTACCACCTCAAAATGTATAGTTGTTGTATAATTTACTGTCTATATCTGTAAAGTTTCATGTAAACAAGATAACTGAAAAATGATTGATCTATGTTTGCATGATGGTAAAGTATAACTTTAAATAAAACACACTCCCTTGATTACTGTTTTCTTTGTCAAACTGAACTACAGGTTCATGGTTTGAAATTTACAATGACACTTTCTTAGTTTTTATTCCTAGTATGATTAGGTTTTCAACAAGAGCTATAATAATCATTTTAATCATAGTCAAAAAGATCTGACAACATAACATTTAGTTGCTGCATCTACATTGTCCATTTATGCAGTGATGTCTTCCTCCATTATGGCATCTGCCATGGCAATCGCCATTATCGGTACAACTCCCTGATAAATGAGAATCAAAATATCAATTTAGTCGGCCATTTTTGTAGAAAAGTACGCGAAAATAACAGAAAGAACCAAAAGGAAACTCACCTGTGCCCCCAGCAGCGGTAGTACAGGTGCACTGGCCATCTACACAATGGAGTTCAGCGCCACCAGAACATGAGGTTGTGGTACAATCTCCCACTCTGCTGCATGTTTCAGCATACACTGAAACAAATAAAAAAAGATATATATTATAGAAACAATTGCAACAAGACATTTAGTACCATAAAAATTACAAATGTTAAAACACGCTTCATTAGAGAGAATAGAGAGGTTAAGCATTTGAACGTGTACGTCTACGGGTACGTGTGGAGGTACAAGTATGTTTACACGTACACGTACCAAAATTTGGGTTATGTTTAATAAACTGTACGTGTAAGTAAATGTGTTAAAGATTTAACATTTTCAACATTTTCAGTTTACTTTCATCCTTTATGAAATAATTCTATGAATTTGATGAAACCAAAAGCACAGTCGTCCTTAATTTATCGTCTGCTTTACATAAAACAACGTTTGATATACACAAAGTGTGTATTTCTATTTAAAAATGCTACAAGTATTCACCTCCGTGTACTTTTGATTCTACACGTTTTGTACAACTTGTAGAATTACGCGGTATGCAGAAACTATGACGTAATACACATACAATTAGGGGATTCCCCTAGTTACACGTACTCGTACACGTACACGTTCAAATGCTTAACCTCTCTAATGAGATTTAAAACGTGTACGGGTACGCGTACGTGTACTAGGGAAATCACCTAAATTCTGCGCTTATTACGTCATCAGTTTTTGTGACGATAAGGTTTCTACGCGTTCTCTAAACTTGTAGAGTGTCGTCTACAAGTAAGTACAAACTTGTAGCTTTTACAACAACGATAATCTTATTGATGAGTGAATATATTCTCGTGATACATTAGAGAGGTTGAGATTAAAAACGTGTACGGGTACGCGTACGTGTATTATAACTACACGTACACGTTTTTGTAATTTATCAGTTGAGATTTCGTAACGTAGGATATAAACGTGTACGTAAATTTCCACGAAGTTTTGTGACATGAATTTACTTTATTAACTCAAAATAAATTGTGAATTTCTTATCAATTTTCATGCAACTGAAGTTTAAAAATTTATACAATATTCCCCTAGTACACGTACACGTACCCGTACACGTTTGAAATCTCAACCTCTCTATTATATAGATTTTTAAACTTCATTTGCATGCAAATTGATAAAAAATTCGCCATTTATATCGAGTAAATAAAGTTAATTCATGTTACGAAACTGCATCGAAATTTACGTACGCGTTTATATCCTACAAGTTATGAAATCTCAACTGATAAATTACAAAAACGTGTACGTGCACGTTTTAAATCTCAACCTCTCTATTATGTAGAAATATGTTGTTCTCAAGAAAAGAAAAGTAAGTTTATACTGTATCTTTGAAATAAAAACATTAAATGAATAATATTTTAAAAATCTCACTACCTGCAACAATAACGACGGCGAGGATGAATAAGGTCTTCATATTGGTAGAATAGTAACTTACTGTCTTTTTTCTAACATTTGGTCTTCTTTATATATAACCTTTTATGTAGGTCAGGGGTCTTTTCGAACGTTCCAGCTTTAGGACGCCTTTACGGTAACACATCTATCACGAATTGTTCTCAATCTATGAAAAAAGCATCGTGGCTAAAACGTGAAAATTAACGTGAAAATACGGAACAAATATAAGGAATTCGTGTCAAATGTATGAAAAGCATAACTGTCTTACCTATAGTACAAATGATCGCTTAGAATGCTCATAATCTGTCAAATGTGAAACTCTAAAGTATATGTACATGTCTTGTGAACGTTTTGTTCATTCTTCAATTTTCAATTTCACAAAATAATATATAATCGTATTTGCATTATTTCTAATCAGGAATTGTCAACATGATTTGAACGCATGTTTTTTGTGACTATAATATGGTTTAAAAACTTTCAATCACATGTATTTAGATTTGGGAATTCAAGCGCAGTTGAATGTTATCTACAAATAATAAGGATTAGAAAGTATTACGTTTTATGTACATTTCATTGATTTTTATATTTAATTTGTTAAGAGCATACATGTATACGGGTATATTAATGATTATGATATATTATAAGTATTCAGTGTGACTATCTTTATATCAATTGCAATTGAAAATCTGCAACCATTTAATTGAGAGAGAGAGAGAGAGAGAGAGAGAGAGAGAAGGGTTAAGACTGAGAAACGATTTGGAGAGATAGGTAAACAAGAATAGATATGGGTTACCCCATATCCAAAATATTCGACTTTTAAGAATTTTCACTGTGCTCAGCCGATCTCTAAGTTAAAATCACTGAACTTGTTAAGAAACTGGCGTAGGCTATATAGTTCTTCATATCCGTATTAAATACTGCCACCCGTCATCAGCAAACAGTGCACACATCAGTGCTTAAACAGAGTCTACATGATATGGTGCAGGTGTTGCGTAACCATTCCGTCGTTTAAAAAAAACAACAACACACACTCATACACAACAAATAATTAAAAGAGATTGTGTGATAACTTACGAACAATAATCATAAAAGTAATATAATTATTGTAATAATATAAGCAATATTCATTAGTGAAAAAATTGTCAATCGAAGAATGACCTATATTTTCGTGAAAAAGACTGAGGAGGCAGCTAGCGTAGGAATATGAATACTTCACATTTACATTTCTTGGGGTGGGGTGTTTTTTCAAAATAATTTTAAGTTAATTTTGTTTTCTTCCACGTATTACATATACATCGATATTCTAAACATTTATTGTAATGTTGTATCTGCTGATCATGAACAGAACTATTTTTTTCAGCGCAATTGTGTAAAGAGTACCTGACTTGAATAGATAGTAGGCACTGATCGAATATATTAAAAAGAGATAAATTAGTAGTAGAGTTATGCTATGTCTGTAAAGGTAAGAAGTTTTCCTATTGCTTTTTAATTCGTTCAAGTTGTTTTTTACATTTAAAATTTATTGTTATATGTTTATAACAATAGTTATCTCGTGTACTATTTCATGTAGTGTAAAAAACAGAAATTATTTCAGTTATCATTGTAACTCACAGCTTTAAACAAATCCTTATTTTCCACGAGCCATTGGTTAAATAATTTATCTATTTAATTCATTAAACATGGTTTTGACCCCTTTCCTGTTTACAAAATTATCGATAACTTGTTTAGATGAATGGTTTGACCAAATTGACATTTTTATATATTCTTTATTTTTGATATCAGATTATGTGAGTTTAATTTCTATAATATCAAAGTTGATTTTTTATACCAAAAATTGGCATATTGCGGTATATATTGTTGCATGAAAATAAAAAGATGCGCAAAGTCATGCGCACTCAAACTGTACTCGGCCTCGTTTAGTCTGTTTAGTTTTCGTAAGTCAACATTTAAGTAAATACTGAAAAGTTTGAATTTGGTGTCCGATGAACAATTCCTGGACAAAATACATCTGCTGAATAGTTTGTACGCTAAAGAGATTCTGATAAGAAAGAATATATAAATATATATAAAATTAAGGGTTTGGTACAAACATAAGCCAATTTATTAAATTTACACAGTTTAATGATTGCTTTTTTGATAGCTAATAGATGTCATAAAAACATGATAAAATTCCCCGATTTAATAAAAGAAACCATTGAAGAAGTATTTCGTTATAATAAAACACTTATTTTTCGGAAACTCGGACTTATATCAAGACAAGGTTTCAGTTGGCATTGGTAAATTATCCACATGATCAGAAAAATTATTTATCATTTAGTGTAGCTGAATGCTACTTACTAGCTCAAGATTTAAAGGGTCCTTTTACCCGCAATAATGGGTAATACAGTTTAAATACGGCATAAAAAGGCTAAAACAATAAGATTATTTTCTTCACAGAATACCTAATTCACTTTCAAGCGTTTTTGTTTTTGTTTTGTTTTGTTTTGTTTTGTTTTTGTGGTTTGTTTGTTTTTTGTTTTTTTGGTTTTTTTTTCTACAAATACTTGATTTCAATCAAATAAATAAAAACTGAATGAAGAAAAATTCTTACAACATAGTGTAAATTTATTGGGGATACAATGTGTTTAGAAAAAGTGTGTGCATCGACAGCGTCCATCAATGCAATGGTGACGTTCAAAACGATCGCATCTTCCGTGGCAGTCATCAGCGTTCACACATGCTCCTGCAAGTAGAATAGAAACGATATATTGTATACATTTTCTGTGCTAGTTTGTTTTTTGCGACAAGTTTCCGAAATATAACAAATAAGTGTATTTACCATCTCCACCAGCAGCGGTGGTACATGTGCACTGGCCATCGATACAATGGAGTTCGGCTCCTGTTCCACAGGAAGTGGTTGAGCAGTCACCTGGAGCTTTGCAGGTTTCGGCGTACACTAGAATCATAATCATGCCATATATTATGAAATCATGTATCAATCCAGGCCCCAGGACAATAAAGCAATCTTAGACTTAAGTCAAAACTTGTACACTGTCTTAATGTCTCTTGATTGAAAACACTGGCAAAATTGAAATACTATTAAAAGTGTTTTGATATCATGTTGTTAATTACAAATTTCAATCGTCATTTTATGATAAACAATCATTATATGACTGGCTAAAATTTTGACTTAAGTCTGAAAAAGCTTCATGATTCGGAGGCCAGGATAATAATAAAAAAAGTAAAATATGTTCAGAAATAAATAGAAAGAAAAATAAATATAGATAAAAAATAAAATATTTTTTATGTTTTTCTTGAAAAACATGGAGTTCGATGTTTTACAAAGATTTTCCGAAAAGTTGCCGAGTTGCAGGTTCAATTGCAATAAACATGTGATATATGATTGAATCTACATCACATCTTTAAAAAAAATCCATTAAATCGACACTGCGACACTGGAGAACTTAACAATAACATCTAAAAATTAACCATAAGCTTATCACATTTGGATAAACAATCTATTTTGCAATTAGGGGACAAAAATGTTTTTGTAAATTGTGTTAAAACTACACGTATTGTCTAGGTATTCAGAAATAACGTTAATAAATTACATCTGTAATTTTTGCTTATAGAAAAAATACATACTTTTACCAATGGACTTCTTGCTTTAAAAGTAATAGGTTGGTAAATAAAATATATAGAGTATACTTTTTGCAAGAAAATCATAACACCACCGATTTTTTTCAGAAGGGAACACATCAACAACATGAACAAAAGGTTTATACTTTAATGGAGTATTGCAACTACTACTATACTTCTGAAGGTGATAACAGCATACTGATTTTCGTACAAAAGATAGTATATTTATAACTTAGCCAAAAAATAAAAAAAATCCAGTGCAAAAGTATGATGAATTACGCGATGGAAACTTTAAGTTCACGGTCCCCCAATTATCCTTAAACGTTTACAATTATAAGAAAAAAGAATAAATGTTTGAAAGCAAAACCGAAGTGATGTTTCTCGAACGAATTTTTGATTTGAAAATGTTTCACCATAATGTTAACTAAATCAATTGATAACAAATTAACAAACACAAAAACAAAAAGAAACTCTACCTGCCACAAGAACACAAGCTAAGACAAGGACGACCTTCATTGTGGATAAGACTTGAATGTGTGTGTTGCTTATGGCATGGTGCCATTTATATGATCTTGGTGAAAGCTCGTGTTTCTGAATGAAACACGTTCCTGATAACGGAGCACATTGAGAGCACACGGACGGCGGACACCTCAGGCTCACCGACCACCTCAGGTCACGCTATAGCTCTGACCTCATTTTAAGACATAGGTGTTACTAGTAATTTAATTCAAGTTCTATACTAAATCATAACAAAATTAACTCGTCATCCTCTTTGGAACGTCTTATTCATGGTTCTTTTGTTGTGTATGAAATAAAGCACAAATCTTTTTTATTCATTTTGTATCGTTTTTTAGAGTAAAAGCTAACTACTAATTTACACGGTAAAAATGCAACTTATTTTTGAATGAAAAATTCTTGGTCTCATTTCGACAAAGTCTTTTTGCAAATGAAATATTATCTAATTCAGGAGGGTTGTTCGATATGTAATGTTTATTGTACGATATCTCAAAAGCATTCGACTTTATTAGTGAAATGAACATTACATCCTTCAAAGTATTCTCCGCGGTTTGAAATACATAATTTCAATCTCAGAATCCATTTCTGAAATGCGTCACGGTACGCTGATTTAGGTAGACCTCTGAGGCACTGGCTGATGGCTGAGCTAAGGGCTTGTCGGGACTTGTAACGACGACCAGATAACTTTTTTAAGTTTTGGAAAAAGGAAAAAGTCGCATGGGGCTAGATCTGGAGAGTATGGTGGGTGTGGCAAAACGGTACTCTTCGACGACTTCAAAAATTGTTTCACAAGCTCAGGTGTATGTGATGGAGCATTATCATGAAGTATCATGTGTACGACGTCCTGACACACGACAGGGCGTCGTTTATGATAATATTTCTTGACCTTTTTTAGTATAACATCTCGGTAATACGGTCTTGTTACACCTTTGCCCTTCGGCACCGGGTATACCATCACATGAGAAGAATATGCAATAAAGAACCTTTTTTGTGCTAATGGTTCTTTTGGCAACTACAGGCCTTTTACCGTCTTTAGTTAGCCATAATTTGTTTCCAATAGTTCTTACTGGTTCCAAATAGTGAACCCATGTTTCGTCACCAGTAACAATGTTTGCAAACTGTGTTTGATTGAATTTGGGAAATATTTTTAGCTATTGCAATTGCGTAGCGGTTTGTACTCGTACCTGTTTTTGGTCTTCTGTCAATATATGCGGTATCCATCTGGCAGAATAAATCGTACTTTTAAAAAACGCTTCAAAATGAAATGCACCCGCAATAGCGATATGCCAACAGCTTTGGCAATATCACGAATCGTGTATACGTATCTGCCATCAGTACTTTCATTTATTTCCCTGACTTTTGAGACATTTGCCTTGCCTGTTACAGTCACAGGTTGGCCAAATTTTGCTGCATGTTTGACTTACTTTGTGCCAGTCAGAAATTTCTTTCTCCACCTACAAAGTGTCTCATAAGATACCTTATCAGACCCATAAACTTCCCCTAATTCAGTAAACACTGCATTACCGAATGACCGAGTTTTGTGCGAACTTTTTTATCCATAACTGATAATGTTCCAAATTAACGATTATAAAATCACTATCATCAATATTAACCACCTGTGTCCTCCATCTGTATAAAGTAAAACTAGGAACAAAAGATGTATGTTGCACCCTGCCACTATTGTGACTTTATTTTTATCCCAAATAAAATTACAAATGAAACCAGATGACAATAGATGATTATGTAATAATCCCCTTTTATAATATTAATATCAAATTATGAATATTTGATCCTTTCTGCCCAAAATTATTTCACAACCAAAATAATGATAATTCAATAACTCATAAAATTAATGACGTAATTGGTTACATAATTTAAAATTCTTATATAAGCTCTAATTTCTTCAATATTCTCAACCCGTTTTCCAACCAATTTTACAACAGTGGTCAACGACTGGCTCTAATGAAATGACTATAATTTAAAATCTATATGGAGTTGAAGGCTCGTGTTTATACCGTTTGAAAGGTATTGAATAGAGCTATTTAAGAGTATTATCATCCACGAAATCGTGCAAAGCGTTATTGTGCAGTGTTACAATACACATTATATATCATCAAAGAGCCCTCGTATTTCTTATCTTAACCAAGCATATACAATCTAAGTCTTTCATTTTAACATAATATATATCTATTTTGATTCGTTATAGATACACATATAATTGGATATGAGCTCAATGAACCTAGTACCATCAACCGCTTGTTTTTCATGTATTTTGCCTTTGTACCAAATATTTTTGTTTTGTGTTTTTTCAGCAGATAGGCTTGTGCATATAGTATTTTATCGATACCACATAGATATGACATTGAATCGATGTATTTTATTTACTTGCAGGCATATAGTTCAAAGCCTAAAATCTCTTTTTTCAAGCACTAATAAAACTTTAAACAGAGCTTTAAAAAGAGAAACTTTTGTATGGGCGTAAACATTTATCAACCAAGAGTTTCGTTTTTTACCAACACTACATGCTTTTAAAATGAAGGTATGAAAAATAAGGATAACTCTTACAATATATGTAGAAAAAGTTTATTTCTCCAGAGCTGATACAAAAGTTTAAAAGTGGGTGCATCGGCATTGTCCATCAATACAGTGATGTCGTCCGCCATGATGACATCCTCCATGGCAGTCGTCAGTGTTCACACACGCTCCTGCAAGTCGTATTAGGAATAAGAAATGATTTCTGTGCTTATTTTAAATTAATACAAGTATTCCAAACATTGAAATGGATTTACCATCTCCACTAGCTGCGGTGGTACACGTGCAGAGGCCATCGATACAGTGAAGATCGGCTCCTGTTCCACAAGTAGTGGTTGTACAGTCTGCAGGAGCGGAGCAGGACTCGGCGTACACTACAGACACATTTATGAACACTGATACAGATATTTGGAAGAAATTCTTTTACATTTTACGGTAATAACAAACAAACAAGATGAGTATCCTATTGCGTTTTGATTTAATTTGAGCTTCATCAACGGTTCCAAGAAAAAAATGAAATGATAATTTTATTTCGTTCAATTAATCAACTGGTATCTAAAAATTGCGTCTTGAAAGACTTTTTTTTAAATGAACTGTGTTCACAAGAAATGTAAGTTGCTTTCAATCTTAATCAGTTTTTAAAACCACTATACAATGGAGATGGTTTGTAAATTTTAATTTCGATAACCGACTCCAGACTAAAATGTACTCTATTTTTTCCATCTATTATTTGTATTCAACGTCAAGCAGATAAATTATTTTGCAATTGTTGAAATAGTTTTAACTTTAACCCTTTTTCACAATAAGTGGCTTTTAAAATATGTTTGTTAGCAATATCGAACAAGTCGAAAAAAAGTATATCAATTATTTTTCAAATAGTTAACAATAGTTAATACTGTTAGGGACCGTGACATTTGATTAATCAGTGATCTCTCACTGATTATGATAGTTTTAATGTATTTTGTTAAAAAAGCTAATTCTATGACGTTCTTTTTTCTAATTCAATTTTTAGGAATTGTTATTATATTTGTGTTTCTGACCTATATCGAATATTTAAATACACTATAAGTAAACAAATTGCAGCATGTTAAATTTTCAAGGCTTTAAATAGTCAATCAATTAGTTTTTTCTTGAAAAGATAATAGTTTATTTTTTTTAAAAATAACCTTTTTGCTGTTTTAAAAATTGAATGAACGAATAATAAGAAACTATATATAATAAACATGATAAAAAACAAACTACACAATATGTAAATATATATAAACAAACGACGTGATTTTGAAAATTTCAAACTAAGACTTAAAAAAATAATCCAATGCTTTTGAATTTCAAACTATTTATTTGAACAAATGAAAGTAATATGCCAACGATTAGAAACTTTACCTGCCACAAGAACACAAGCTAAGATAAGTACGACTCTCATGATGAAAATGAACAAATAGATAGGGAAATGTTTCGGGCCGTATATAACGCGGGGAAGTTTATATAATTTTGATAAAGACTCCTTACAAACAACGAACTTTACTCACGTTCCTAATACATGTTACAGTGTATATTGGTTAGGATGGCATTAATGTGGTCACGACATGTATAAAGTTTTGAATGAAAGATCGTTCTTTCGATGATTCAAACATAATTTGAGGAAAACTTCTAAATCAAACACATCGTATATTCATTCTTAAAATACTATTTTGATTTTTTCCTACATCAAAAAGTAACAAGAAGTAAAAACATCACCTTTATATTTTATTTTTGTCATGTATTATAATTTAATTTAAATAATGATTAACTAGTTCGAGAGCAAGTAAAATTAAATATCTGAGGTTTTAACTAAAAGATACAACTGTAGATAATTATCATTAATATCAATAGTACATTCATATGATTATGTGCACACACACATATCACTCTATGTGTATACATGCATATAAAAACTTTCGTTTTAATTTTCGTGCTAGAAGCAGATATAATGAAGAGATTCTACGTTGAGCCGCACTTGTTTATTTTGCAATCTATTGTCTAGATGTAGAAGGCAATACAATTTAGGTAAAATGCCTATGGGTCTGAAACAATTATGTTAATCAGAATAAGTGTTACATTCATTTCAATTTCATTTAATCATTTCAGAACGAAATTTGTGAAAATTTAAGTAATGTTAGTAGTACTAGTATATAGATTAAGGATGTGTAAAACAAATATGTTAGCGACAGAATATATTGTAGATTTTAAAATTTGGTAAAATTTTACACTAGAGTACATGTATGTTGCAGACAGTATCGCCGCTTAAGAGGGCCCCGCTCTGCAGGCGACCAATAGTAACCAGTCTGTTCGTCCGTCCTTCCGTCTGTCCGGCCGAGATCACTTGTCCGAGGCATATCTTCTTTCCCCTTGGCCCAATCTAGCTCATACTTCACCTAAAGTGTGCCTTTAAGTCAGGAGTGTGCAGTGACCTTAAAGTTTCTAGGTCAAAGGTTAAGGTCATAACAGAAAAGTCCTTGTCCGGATCATATATTCTCCTCTTTTGATAAATTATGACTCATACTTCACCCACAGAGTGCCTTTGGTAAGTGGGTTTGCAGTAACCTTGAATGAACCTTGAATGAACTTTTAAACTCAAGGTCATATCAGACCAGCAAAAATATCTTTCTTCAGAGCATATATATTCTCACTTTAGCCTTATTTGTTGATACTTCACATAAACAGAGCTTTTGGGTAAAGGATGTTCAGTGACCTTGAACCAAGTTTCAAGGTCAAATGTGACGGCATATCAGATCTGTATAAAATCAAGTTTTAGACCATAAATTTAAGCGGGGTCCATTGAGATGATCACCATCTAAACCGTGTCTGGTTTGTTCTGTTATTAAATTAAAATATTGCACTAGAAACAAAAAGAATCTAACCCAATTTTGCTATACAAATAATATTTAGGCAGGCATTACATTATAATAAAATCTCAAATATTGCATTACATAAAACTTAACGCTACAAACGTTACAAAAACCATTTCATTTATTTAAATTTATTTGCTATTAGTTTGCTACAACGTTGGTGTTAATCAAAGAGAAGTTTATCCACATATCAGTGCATTAGCAATAATCATAAGGGAATTGTTATTTGTTTAAAAATTTCATTTTTTTTTTATAGGGGTTGAAAAGCAATGCACCAATGGACGGATAAATTGATTCGAAAGAAGAAAACTGGGGAAGAATATTACGCCAACATGAATATTTGATACACTTTTAATGTATTTTAAAAAAATTTGATTTCGTTATTATAGGACTGTAATCATTTTGAATGATTGTTGTATTTCTTATTTGTAGGGAAAAGAAAGCTCGTTTAGTTACAGTTTAACATATTAATACTTTAAATTTCCTATACATATAAATATCATTTTAGAATGATTGTCAAGAAGAGTTATGTATACATTTTATTTCAGTTAAAAAGAATATTAAGTAAAAAAATATATAGTAAATATTTATCTGATCTATGTGTATAACTTTGAATAACTGTAACACATATGGGAATAGTTTATTAGTAAATGTTTTCATAAAAAAAAAATAATAAAAACGGGGGCAATTTTATTCAAAGCACTCACATATGAAAGGCTTTTCAATATATTTCATTCAAAAGTGGATATGCTTTTAAAAGAGACGACAATTGAAAAGTAGGTAGAGAAAGAACTAGTTTGAATATCTTATTCTGAGGAATCACTGCATAAGAAAAAATGCCGATCGTTCATTTACGTCCACAAATAATAGATTACGTGACCAGGTAACTATAAATACAATCGACAATTCATATTCGTTATCGACTCTCGCTATAACATGAAATCACGTGAATTCAATCTGTTGATCTGTTTATTTATTTACAGACAACTGAAAGCAAAGCTTGACACATAAGGTCGCTATATATGATACACGTAACGATACACTTTCGTAATCTTGTTTTTAATAGAATATAACTGACTCAAATTCAGATTAACATAAAAAGGGAGAATGTAAATATGCCAATACGTACAGAAGATCTTTATATGGTATCATTTACTTTTCTGCTAACAATGATAACCGATATGTGATTGAAGTTATCATTATTCATAAAGGTAATATATTCTTATCAGTCAGACAAGTGACTCCCTGATCACCTATAGCAAACGTCTTCCCCTGTGTGAAAAGGCACCTGTTGATTACATTACAAGTTTCACGGGTTGATGCCTTATTAAATGAAATTCACATATCATTATGTAGGTTATATTTAAGATGGTGTTTATTCGATTGAAAAAAAGGTTATTGCACGTTTTTACTCATTGTTTAAAACGTAATACAAGAATGTAAAGGAATATAGGAATTTAAAACTAAAAATAAGAGACCACAGTTATACCTAATTCAAGCATTTTGTTTTATTCTCAAAGATTTTGATCATTCCTTTAGATAGTGTTACTGAGAACAAACGATATAACATTTTGTAGAAACAATTGATAAATTCGTATAGAAAAAAAGAACAAAAGCACTATCAACTATTATTAAGTATCGAAAAACTCCAAATATTTCAGCTTTAAAATTTAAACATTTTTCTATATCTTTATACAGAGCTCTTCATCTAAAGAAGATTAATATAGCTCAAATATGGCCACGCCCATCCATTCTTCTTGAATATTTCCATAATATATTGAAATTTGTTCCAATCATAGAAAATGAAATTTTATAAACCACGTCATATCAGAAGATCGATGTGTTGACAGTCAATGTTTTACAAATTTTTTTTGTACATAGCAGAGACTCTCTTAGAGATTCAATGTGTTTGCTTCTTACATACTGCGTTACGTTTCAAGTCGGCCATTTAAACATGTAAATGTATTCTGTCTTATAATTCATGACTTATAAACAGTACACAAACAAGATAGGGGCTTTGTTTTAATGTTTATTATATTGCTGACAAATACATATAATATATTTTTAAAAGTTACTTAATTCTTCGCTTTATGGGTTTCTTATTTGAATATAGCCTCTTAATATTATAGGTACCGAACGAACTTTTTCCGTTTTGTTGACGGTATTAATTAAAGAACAAATACAATGGCATACTATTGAATACCTGTAGGACAGATGCTCTCTGTATCTAAATTGCAATATTGCAATTTCACTCTAGAATTTATAGGGATTTTCTTATTTAAGAAAATCAATAAAATCAACGAGAAAATGTTAAGGTAATCGTTTAAAATGATATACAATTACGTTGGTAAACATTGACTTTCAGTAACTTTAGAACACAATTGACGATTTAAACCATATCCAACATAAAATAGCTTTATAATATTGTATACTTTTACATAATATAGTCCACAAAAATGCATTCCAGCTTTCAATCTTTAATTTGGTTTAAAACATAATTCTGTGAGTTTTTTTATAATGTTAAATACTGTAGTAATTATACGCGAGGAATTAATATTCGCGTAAAATCGCGAGAAGCACATCTCGCGAAATTTCAAATCTCGTTTTTATTTATTCGGACAGATATTAACTAAATAATTCGGCGTTCGCGATTTTATATTTTCGCGATTTGATGCAAAACTGATGAATTGCGGAATTAAGTACTCGCGTAAAATAAGGAATCTACAGTATGTTAAATTATTCAAATGATGTCAAAATATCATGATAATTTCAAATCCATCTATTTTATATCTTTTAATCTCAATTTCAAAAAGATATTGATAATGATTTGTTTATTAAATAATAAGCGTAATATATAACTAAATAATCTTACGCCTTTTTGTTGTCTTTTCGTCTTTTAACTATGTAGATTTACTGTAACTTTTATTTTAGCGTACTTTTAGATTAAATTGTGTAGTTAATGCAAAGTAGCAACCCTTTTTGTCTAGTATAAATTGAATTGTTCGAGCTTTTCTTGAAATTCTCTTTCAAACAGTCACCAGAATAATAGATAAAAAGAATGGAAATATTTTTTAAAACTAATATGTGGTTTATTGTTTTAAAAGTGAGTACATCTGCACTGTCCATCGATGCAATGGTGTTGACGTCCGTTGTCACATCTTCCTGTGCATTGATCAGGGGTAGTACAGGCTGGAATTTACAGATAAGAAATAATTAAAGAACATTTTGAGTTATAACAATGTATAGAATTCATATCCAAACTACGGCAAATGACTAACCTCCAGAGCCGGAAGCGGCTGAAGTGCATGTGCACTGGTGGTTTACACAGTGAAGCTCAGATCCTGCAGCACACATTGTTACGCTGGAATGACAGTCTCTGGTTTCTCTGCACATCTCGGCAGAAACTGCAAATAGACAAAGAGAATAAAATGGATGGATATATAGATAGACTCTATTCGTTGTCTACATACCTTAATGATATCTACTCTACAAGCATATACCTCTAAGTACAAAGAAGAATTTGCGTTTAAATTATAAACCTTGACGTACCTGCTACAAGAACAACAGCCAGAACGATGAAAGCTTTCATGATGTAGACTGGAACCTGACGGAAAAGGACAGTAATTTCATTACTCAAACTGCTGGCTTTTATACAGATTTACTTAATCAAGAAACCACGTGCTCGATCGTGTTTGACCAGTAGTAGTGTATCACGGCCAGGTTATGATGACATCATTCCAGTACAGCTGACCAATTCAGATTGTTCAGTGGTTGCTCAAAAGACTTTTTAGCATACCTGAGTGAGTAGCATAGGGTTCTAGTGGGACCACAATGTGAAGAGGCTGAAGTCTAAATTTACGTACGTAGAATTGTACATGTATAGGGAAAAGATACAAGATAGATATGAAATGATTTGTAAAAATAATGCTGAGGAAATTTTCCAATTCAGTAATATTGTAATTCCAGTGTTTTCGGGATTCATTGTTACAGTTTTTCACTTCAATATAAAACATTTTCTTCCGAAGCAAATAGATGATATGAATTCGTCAAGGTATTAAAGAATAAAGCTACACTGTAGCATATTCAATACGTTTTTAAATACCAGATAACCACTTGAGGTCAAAGAGACTGATACTAATAGTTTTTCTAAAGAAAGTGGAGTATATTACCTGTGATATCAGTGTAAAAGCAACCTAATACCCAGTTAAGTCATTCCAGATAGATGTCTAGACGAAGAAACTAGATATATTGGACCCTACATCTGTGTGTTTTAAAACAGTTATACCAAAACTCTTGGAAGTCAAACATTCGTCACACGGAGTAAAAATGATATGGAATGAAGATTATACAGGAAAGATGAATATCTTAATTAAATTGTAGTTACTATAAAAGGAATGTTTATAAATGCTACAACTTTTCTTAGCAGAATACAATGTCTTTTTGTACAATGTAACAAGGCGCAAGCTATTATCTATAAATATGGACAGATATACCGGGTATCTTAGTATACACTTGATATCATAAAATTAGCCAGCTATAAAATGCAGTGACCTAGGATCGACATCGTTGCGAAGGTGCGCAATGTGATCCCTGAACCTCTCTTGCATGAATGTTGAGGAATTTTGCAAAGATATGTATGTGGTGCTTCAATTTTCTTGTATCAATTCCACTTCTTATGAAACAAATGGCAAGACGGTATTTTGCAGGAGCTTTCATCGGTGTAACTTGCACTGTAATATCATGCTCCTCTGAAGTTGGTTTCTTTTAAGACCGCTGTGTATGCTCCCAGATGTCTATTCCTCGAAAATAACGAATTGCAGACAATTTTGTATTTAGTTGGAAAGTAATTATTTATGGAAGATAAATTTACCAGAGACATAAAATAAAAGATATTTCTTAGTACTTTGTTTGTCTTTCTCATAGAAGTATGTTTCCTGTCTGTTTTTGATTATATACACGTAGATCGGATCACTTCAGAATTTTAAAAAAGCGAAATACTGTGGCATCACTTATATTGTGGCATCACTTAAACAATGTTGTATGTCTGGGTTTTCTAGATCAATATGACCTTTTGCAACAAATTTCGATGTTGACCTTAAATGAGTTTAAACACATGAGATATGATACTATTACTAAGAAAATCGATATTATCCAGGAAATTTATACAATTATCGTGTTATTATGTTAATAAATTTCGATGTAACACTTTAATTAATTTATACACTTGGAATATGATATTTTTACTAAGAAGAATGATATTCTAATGTCCAGGTTTAAAGGTTACATTCCTCTCAAGAGTTTTGTCCAATAATATTTCTTCTAATAAAAAACTATGAAAACTAATCTGTACGTCTCAAAAAGGATATTACAAAGTTTGTTTATTTAAACTATACTTTTAAAGTCATTTTGAATATTATTTTATATTTATTTTCGTTTAGATTTTAATATTGTCGAAGATTTCAACACAAAGAGAAAGCATAAAATTATTAAAAAAAACCAAAACTATAGCAATTATCGCTGGAGGTAAAAACTGGTAAGTATAACTCCTTTTAAAGATTAGCATGAACATAAACTGTATGTGAACCAAGAATAAGTTCAGCACGAGTTTCACCATTATCTTCGCGATAGGACTCCATAAATAGGTCATCAATTGTATCTGTTGTTTATGTAATGCAGATTTACGAACTTGGTTTTTTTTTTCTCAGGTCATATTTCAACTTACGCCATCAATTGCAAAAGAGATATCTTCAATTTGATTTCTCAAAATTTCACGTACAGTAAATTTTATCAAAAAGAATTTGTCAATATGTAGACATTATTATACTAACAATATTCTGGGTTTTTGCATTGTTTAACGACTTACATTCTTTCACTTTCATTTCTGAAGTTTCGTCGCAAAAATAACTAAGATTGATAAGATAATACAAGATAAGATTATAACTGGTCGTTCTCAATTGAAAATGGTGCGTATAAATAAAAGTTTGAAAAATAAGACTAGTTTCTTGAGATGTCTTCAATGTATTTTATTGAGGTTAATTAACGTTAACTTAAAAGTTAGTACATCTGCAATGACCGTCGATGCAGTGGTGTTGGCGTCCGTTGTCACATCTTCCGGTGCATTGATCAGCGGTGGTACAGGCTGCAATTTACAAGTAATTAGGTGAGCATCCTATTGAAAATAAGATAAATAGTCTAGTATTTTGTATATACATGTATTCTAAGTTGACAACTTACCCCCACCACTGGAACCGGCTGTCGTGCATGTGCACTGGTGGTTTACACAGTGAAGCTCTGATCCTGAGGCACACGTTGTAATGCTGGAATGACAGTCTCTGGTTTCTCTACAGGTCTCTGCAGCAACTTCAACAACAAAGGTACACGAATTGAATGTATAGACAAATAATTCATTACAATATACAGAATACATCTTAAATGATTAAAGGTAAAGTTTGCGGCTTGCATTTTTTAGGAATTGTACCAAAATTACATAACAGTTTGTTCACTATACAAAAGTCTTTTTTCTTGTAAAATTCAAATATTTTTGCCGGACACGTTTTATAACTACAACAGGTCAAAGTTTATGATTTCAAACTGTCATTTTGATGAAAAGTAAATAATTTTGTGAAAATGTGAAAATATGTTCATTTTATATGTGACTGGTATGGGGGGTTATTTAAGCTTAAAATATTCGAAAATAATATATATATATATATATA
>WFKH01011581.1:44806626-44820556 GCA_016163765.1 Magallana hongkongensis | reverse complement strand
ATTATTGCTTTTGATAATATTTATATTTACGACTCATTGATTAAGTATTCTGTATAGAAGCATAATTAAACAGGTAATAATAATTGATTCCTTGAATATTTGATGCACTTCTTAATAAAAAAGCGAAGACCAAAATTAATTATTAATTAGTTTATTTAAACACCCTCTAATTTCTTCTTTCATTTGAACAGTATACTTTTTTATATCCCGCAAAACAACTCAGAGTTAAGCCAAATGATGGAATTGTTGATAAGACACATCTGCCATTTTGAATCACATTTTTGAATTGCGCACATAATGTACGTCATTTCTATGATGACTAGAATATAATTTTAAATTCAACATCCTCAAATTAAGTTAAAAACTATGCTAGCCTCCCAAAAGTGAATTCCCGTTAAAACCTATTTTTAGTGTCCAGTTTTTAAAAAAAATTAATCCAGGCTAATATAAGTAATTCGAGACTATATATGCCAAGTTTTCTCATCACTCAGGTTTATTTTTAGAAAATTAATAGAGAAAATTCGGAATGGATTATGTAAACAATGTGGAGCTTAAAATTTTTAAGTAAATTTTAATTTTTTATATAATTTTATATAATTTATTTAATTTATTTAATAATTTATTCAATAATTTATTTAATTTTATTTATAAATTTTTAGATTATGTAAACCATGTGGAGCTTAAAATTTTTTAAACAAATTTTTTAACAGTTTTTAAACTGTATTCAATTTTTTAAAATTATTAATATAGTCACAATTTAATAAAGCAAAGTGTTAATTTTGAGAGAATTCTTCTAAACAATTAAAATGCTACGAACTTAAAAAGAAGGCCAATGACCTAATTTTTTTAAAGTGAGAAATGATACTGCAAAATTGTGCAAGCTGATCAAAAGCAGCTATTCTAATACCCTACGGCTCTCGATCTCGAACAGCTGAATCAACTCGCTCATACCATCCTCTTTATATTACATCTCCCAGTTTCTCCATTGGTCTACTTTGCTATGGTTTTTGCAATTAAAAAAACTTAAGACAGATTGTGTTGAAAAATAGCATTTATTAAAAATGCCAAAAGTATTGAAAAATGCAATATACAATGGTCACACTTGGTAGAAAAATTATACAGCATCTGCTAATTCTTTTATGCTGCACATAAATACAATTAGAAAACACGTCGAACGACCGAAAATCTTAATATTAAAAAAAGGGTCATAACCTTTTCGATCTATCAGAATTTACATATCTTAATTGTTCAGTGACACGCCATCTGGTTTAACCAGGAAAAAGCTCCCAGGAACAAAAACAGAATTCCTTACGGAGATTTATAATGAAAAATGTTGATATCTTTTCTCTATTCAGAAGTACTCAAAACACCTACAATAATATAAGGTGGTATTGTCTAATACCTGAAGACAGGAAAACGATATTCAAAAGTTTAACTAGCTGCACAATTTTCAGACCTAATTATTGTTGAAAAAGCAGGCGCTTTAACAAAATTAAACTGCTCCGTGAAACAGAGAAACAGGAGAAAGGCTAATGCCTTGTTGCTAAAGTTAAGACCTAATTGCTACGGTTAAGACCTAATTGCTACAGTTACAAGAACTTACAATCGGCTTTCTCAGACTCATTCGTAGCTACACCAAGCTAAAGTCAGAAAGGCTAAGTAACACAATGGTGATGTACAATAACAGTTTTTAACTTATAGTAAATTTAAAGTTTGTCTTTGTTTTGCAGTTGACGTAACACTGTGATGATTTCAGCTATGTTCTTTGGTCGCTCAATTTAGTTGACCTTCAGTAATGTATTAAAAAAGCGAGAAGTGTTGGTGAAATTCTCCAGATTTAAATGAAATTTGCCAACGTCCAGAACAATTGAAAATTAAAAAATTCTTTTGACTATCTGTCTCGAAATTGTAATCCTGTCATTCCATTTGTTATTTTTATATTTGTTCACGTAATGTCCTTTATAAAGTCGTTATTTACCCTATAGTTAAATAAAGTTTAATTTCAAACACACTGAAGACAACTTGACAAGCCCTATAAATAAATGATGTAGTTAATTAATACATTTAGTTTGATTTTTGGAGTCCTGAGCTTATATGTTATTCCCGAAGGGAAAATAGCAAGTGTTCTCAGTTAAAAAGTCGTATTACACGAGTTTCACAATCATCTATCGTGTCTGTTGTTTAGAATGTTAAGAGATAAAGTCCCCTCTTATGTATGATTACGTTAATATGCTAACACACCCCCACACATACACACGTATATCCATAACATCTTAGGACACATACCACTGACAATATCACGTTTGCCTTTTATACTTTTTTAAGTTCAAAAATGAAAACCATGAAATGTAGGAATTACAAACCTGTCGTAAGAATAATTCAAACACCAGCATTCCAACGGCTCTTTTTTTTTCTCAGTGGTAATTCCGCACATGTGAAGTGTACTGTTTTTCATTTGAGACTATTACTAAAGACTAATGTCAATTGCAAAAAGTTGCTAATAATAGGAAGCACATGCTGAAAAACGCAAATTTTCTTGTTTTTTTTTCAGGTTTGGTCACGGGTAATTGATTTCAATCAGTATTGTTTTATTTTATCTGTGTTATTGTTGAGAAGATATTGGTTACGAAATGTTGAAAATTTCATATTATTTTATATCATAATTTTCAAAACTTTTTGTTTAGTTTACATTGCTTACGGGAAAACAAATACAGTGTGCATTTATTTTGTCTGAAACCAATATTTAAAACAATGTTACTAGTGCATTTCAAGCCTGGAGAGTATAAATACTTTAAATCAAAATGTAAAGGCAAATATAAATCGTTTTCGAACAGACAAATAATCGGACGTGCAGACAGATGAAAGATAGGGTAGAATAGCATGCCCCTAATCTTCGAACTTGGGGGCATAAATAGAACCACTAGCCCTCTCGGGAAGCATAAGCAGAGGAATTAAAGGGATTAATCAAAAATAAAATGTTAGCAAATAAAATATTCCATTCGTCAACCTCTTACATATGTTTTTTTCTTAACAATAAAATCACAAAAAACAACCCAAACCTTGTCATATATATCATGTGACGTGTATATTACAAACTATGCAAGTTGTTTGTCTAATGGGATATAGAGTTAGATTTCGATCAATTACTTATTTGATGATTGCAGCTAGCATCTCAGAGATTGCATTTAAGCTCGTGTCTATTGTATTGCTTCTGTCCTTATATAATCCTTATACGGCATTAAACGTTTACAAATATTTTTTGTTTTTGGTGGATTTTTTTGCCTCACGGGCGAGATAATTGCTTGCTGAATAGATCTTCAATAAATGAATATGACTACTAATTCTATTTTTTCTGTATGATATACAAAATATATCATGCAGGGTATTTCTTATCATAAAATAATAATTTCAAACCCTACGAAAACTAAATTTACAGAGCGAATGATAATCGCTATGCAGAGAAATCGACTTACAGAAGACGTAAATATCACCATGTTCTTTATTTTTCTAAAAATGAGTACATCTGCACTGGCCGTCAATACAGTGGTGTTGACGTCCGTTGTCACATCTTCCGGTGCACTGATCAGCGGTAGTACAGGCTGAAAATCACGAATGAGTAATGCATGTAAGGTGAACATATTCTAAAATGAGAATACCCAGCACAGTTTCCCTTCAAATCCGAACAAAATAGTTATAACTTACCTCCACCAGCGGAACCGGCAGTTGTGCATGTGCACTGGCGGTTAACACAGTGAAGCTCAGATCCTGCGGCACATGTTGTTACGCTTGAATGACAGTCTCTGGTATCTCTGCACGTCTCAGCAGTAACTACAGTGATAAATTTAAAAAAGTTTGTAAAGATAGAAAGATGGAATTTGACACACATGTTTTTTTCTTCAAATAATTAACCTAACATACCTGCTACAATAACAACAGCGAGAACAAAGAAAGCTTTCATGGTGTAGATTGGTTTCTGGCAGACAACTGAAGTATTTAGAGAAACCGCTGGCTTTTATACAAAGGATATCACGTGTTAAATATTGTTTGCCCATGCACATGATAAGTCTATAATAGGCACGTTCTGATAACATGACTCCAGGACATGTACAACTATCAGTATTATAATTTATATGGTAAAACAATGATGGAATTGGTTTATATATCAATATTTATGTGCTGTGTTATTAGATACATGGCTGATAATTTTTCTATATGATATTGTCAAACAAAATAGAATCCAGTGAAAAAATGTAATACTGGCCTTTCGAATTTTCTGTACATTATTAACGGTTCTGTATTTTTTGGTTGTGACGAAATAAATATATATGTTTTTTTTGTAACTTATGAGTATGCAAACAGGATGCCTACAAATCTTAAGTAATAATGTTAATAATTGGAAAGTACACATTAACACAACTAATATGATTTTATCTGGAAAAAAAGGAGATGTTAGATATATGAAAATATGAATTCTAAAACCATTCTAAACAAAAGAAATATTTTCATTGTTAACAAATAGATAAATTATATTTTTTTTAATTTTTGAACATTACTAATATGCTGCTTTCTCTAAACTATTCGGGAAATCTTGTTAAGATGTAGTGAATAGTCTTTTTTTAGTCCTTCACGATAAAGCTGGAAACAAGTCATTTTTTTCGTGGGCATAAATTTTCGTAGGTTTTGTGAAAATCACAGAATCGGGGATAAAAATAGTGGCCAGTAAATTTAACATTACAATATGTTATTAGTAAACATTTAATTTCATGGATCAACTCAACAATGAAATCGACAAAACTTGGTGTTGAACGATTATTGATGAATCCATAGTATGTATCGTGTAGGACTTTTAAAAAACTCTAAAATGTTATAGTGGTCATTGAGTATTTGAAACTATCGACAAATTTAACAATGAGTTAGATCATCTACTTCACACACATCTCCTCCATTGACCCCTCAACCTCATACCAGATCAATATACGACTTTCTTATTGATAACAGTTATCTACTTCTGCTGGGACAAAAATGTCAGCTATCATTTTGTTTCAACTTTGTATTAGAGAGGGATATTTCTAGTATATAAAAATTAATAAGCACGTTTTTTTTTTAGTTTTTTCCACGCTGTACCAGTTAAATAATTGTTTGAAGATTCAAAATATTCTGAATGAAATAAACTGTAAAAAAAAAAAGAAAGTTAATTATAAGAATGTGAAAGACATTCATGATAATCACTGCTTTGTATACGTACAATGATTCTAAGATTTGATTTTTAACACCATCAGCAACAAAACTAGCTACAAAGAAAGTACAATTTTTTTTTCAGGGCCAAGCAAATGACTTTGGAATAGATGAACTTTTTAATTTTGTGCTTTTGCAATAAATATTATGCTTCGATATTGAGTTCAAATTAAGCCAGAAATTACATCTACATGGATGTGATACATTTATTTATTTAAAAATAACTTAAAATGTCTACTAGTCTGGTAGGATATAGAATTCCTGACTTCCTTTTTATTTTTCTCTATTTAGAAATTCTCAAATGACAAGTTTAGGCAACATTTCTTGATGTATGGATATCCCAATAAATATCAATTGTTAGTACATTTACTTCAGAAGCCTTTATCCATTGGAACAGACTGTATATGAGAGTAATGTTATTGGGGGAAATTCAGGGTTTTCGGGGAGAGCATTTTAGTCGGTGTTCTTTTTGGGATGGATGGTGTTTCCCGAAAGTTTGTACAATTTTCGCATCATTTCTCAGGTATTATACATTTAAGTTTTCAAATATATAATTTTACAAAGTGAATAACCCATGCAAATAAAAAGAAAACGTACAAATTACTTTAAGAAAAAAAATGTTTCGTAAGTTTATATTGTAATGCAGGTTCCCGACAGAGTAAACACAGTGTACAGTGATTATTGTTCCACTAGAATGACTTATGCAATATTCTATCCGCGCAGATTAACCTTTCCATCATTTGATCACCCTCTCTGGACTTTCGTTGATCCATGTATGCTGCTTGTTTAATGAAAGGGTTGGTTTAGAGAAAGTAAGATAAATGGAAAAATATTCTACTTCTTGTCATATAATCATATAAACGCCATTCCTTCCAAAAACTCGCTGAAATCACGATTTTTCAAGAAGTCGCTACTCTCTAAGAATTTCTATTTTGAAAAGAATACAATAATTCTGATGGTTATATTAGTCGACAATGAAAAGAAAACTTAAGAATATTCTTTGAAGATAAAATTCTTTAAAATGTTCGTAAAAAGTTGTGTCATATTGGCAATTAAGTTAATTGTGGATCTGCTAACTTTATTGACATTGATCAGTAAATATGATAGATTACAAAAATGAAAAGTATTTAAGTTCAAATTCAATAGTGTTGAGGGGTTTTGGTTAACAATTGATAAACAAAGCATAAAATGTAGAACATTAACGTTGTCCATTGGATGTCATGATATTTCTGAAATCATGATCTCGAACGATAGTTGACTTAAGAACATAGGTTGAAATATTAGTGACCAGAAAGGAGTTCAACACGAGTTTCACCATCGTCCCCACGATATGATTCTAGGGACATGTAATTTTTCGCATCCGCTATTTCAATTTAGGTTTGAAGATACATTTTTATATCTCTTTGGGAAAAATGAAAAATGTTTTCATAATTAGGAAATTTCTAGCTTTTATCAAGAGGACAGAAGAATGCCTTGCTTAACTATATTTCTAATATTATTCAATGATCCTATTGAACTATTTAGCTACATGTATTATACCAAATTTAACCATTAAAACTAATAGTACACTTCTTTCCTCAAGTTTTAGAAAAAAAAAGAATTTGTATGAATTTTCTCTTCAGATAAAGATAATTGTGCTCAAATGAATACTCCGTTTGCTGCAAAACGAATTGGAATGCATCTGAAAGATAATTCGAGTGTGAGCAACCCTACTAAGTTAGATATTTCTATGTGAACCACGACATTTGAGTTAAAATTTATCAACACATTGATAAAATATGAAGTACAATTAACTTATTCTAAAGATTTTTTTAAAATTATGTGCAAGGCCTAAGTACGAAAGCCTAAAAGGCTCATTTTTAAAAATGTTAAAAAAATATTTCATTCGTAATAACGAGATGACTATCTCGTAATAACGAGTTAGTATCTCGTTTTAACAAGTAAGTGTAGCTTTATAATCAGTTAACATCTCGTTATAAGGAGTTAATTATCTAGTAATAACGAGTTAGTTTTCTTGTTATAACGGGTTATAACGACTATGTGCCTCGTTATAACGAATTGATTATCTTGTAATAACAAGATAATTATCTCGTTAAAACGAGTCTATTTCCTGGTTATAACGAGAAAATTTTTTCGTTATTACGAGTTAGTATCACGTTATAACGAGTAAGTATCTCGTTATAACGAGATAATGAACTCGTAATAACGAGAAAATTATCTAGTTATAACGAGATAAATATCTCGTTATTACAAGATTATCAACTCGTTATGACGAGATACTTATTCGTTATAACGAGATACTAATTCGTTATAACGAGAAATTAACTCGTTATAAATAACGAATAAATCATTACTTTTTTAAGAGCCATCGAAAAAAATGATCAAATATACTACTCTATCGAACACAAAAAGAGTAATAATTTATTTTTAAAAAAGGAAAACAAATTTGCATAGAGTATCATGGCCAATTCTTTGTTAAGAACTAAATTATAAAGTTTTTTAAAACAAAACGCCAAGAATCCAGAAATGACGTCGCCAGAGTGCATCGACTATGCCTACCTCACGCTTTATAAAATGTATTATCTTCAAAAATGAAAATCATAATGCATTAAAATGCTCAGATCTGAATTGAAATAGGCAGATGTTTTAAAGTACCAATTCTTGTCACTTTACGTCGATTTTTCACGATTTTATCGCATCTGTGACATTACTTTTGGATCAACCCTCCTCGCATTTGCGATTTTGATTGTAAATAATATCTTCATGCAATATTTTTTTTTTTGCATCATATGGAAATGTAATCTCATTTATTAATAGAAACATTCAAAATTATAAATGAATAATATTCAGATATCTATATGTTCTTTGCTTTATATGGAATTTAAGGTTATAGCAGAGTGGGCAGGGTTTTAGAGGAAAAGTAAGGTGGAAGTGTTCCCATTCTATCAAAATGGAGGGTATTTCCAGAAAATTCTGCACATCTTGTTTCATTAAGTGGGAGATTTGTCTTCATTTAGACTGTTTTTGACATTCGAGATTTAAAACACAAGATAATTCAAAATCAGATTCAACCACTTAAAATAAAGGTTTCAATGCATGTTTAAAGCATAAATACTATGATTTAAATGACCAGTGTATTGCTGTGTCCCAGTGTCACTAAATTTGACAGATTGGCATCATTCAAACATAAATGATTTGTAATGTTGAAATATTCCTCATAAGATAGTAGCAAAAACAAAAACAAAACCGTTTTAATGATCATAAAAATCGTAAAGTATCATACAAAGACAGATTTTGCAGGCGATTGTAATTATGGAATGCTTTTGTTTAAATATCAAAAGCCAAATAAAGTTTGTAAAACCTACGTAGCTACTTTCAAGATTTATGATGCGATAACTTTAACTTGTTATAAATTTTATATAAAATTAGTTCTCATTTTTTGTTAAAACTGAACTCACAAAATGATCACAGCTTTATACGTTAGAGATGGGAAGAATATTTTAGAACGTCATACGAATTCACATAAATAGGTTTCACACGTCTCCTTTATTTGCTTTTACTCCACCTAAATAACATTGGTAAAAACAATTTGCTTCATACAATCCTGTATAGAATCACATTAACAAACAACTTAAAGTCTTATATGCTGTATACAACTTTTATATAATATATTATTCTAAAAGTGAGTACAACTGCAATGGCCACCAATGCAGTGGTCTTGATGTCCGTTGTCACATATTCCGGTGCATTGATCAGCGCTGATACAGGCTGCAATTTACAAATAAAACAATATGATGAACATCGCTTTGCATAAAAGATTTGCATTGCCATATTGTTGTGTATAATAACTGGAAGTGGCTGTAGTGCATGTGCACTTGTGGTTTACACAGTGAAGCTCAGATACTGAGGTGGTACATATTGTTGTGTGACAGTCTTTGCTTTCTCTGCACATCTCAGCAGAAACTACGGTAAAGTAGTCGTGATTGAATAGATATTCAATCCTTCTCCCTCCTAATCCTCCCCAACTCTCCAGAAATGGCTAGGAATCATTTCGTACGTAAAATGTTTAAAAACTGTATTACAGAGATCTAAAAAAAAAAGAAGATATTTTGAAAGTTCTAAGCTGGAGTTACAATTGTATTATTTTTTATGAAATTAACGTACCTGCTACAATTACAACAGCAAGAACAATAAAGGCTTTCAGGGTGTTGATAAATACCTAGTGGATAGCTAGAATAATTCTTGTGCTCTGACTGATGGGTTTAATTTAAAGTAATATCAAAGTTCATCGATCTTGAATTTCGTGCACCTAAAATATGCTAAGATAGAGTATTTATATTAGGCTCGTTCTATTATAGTCATTCAAATATCTGTGCTGAAGCATAATGCTATGAATGTTGTGGTTTTTTTTCGTCTATTTCTGGCTTTTGCAATAGATATAATGCCTATGAAGTTTTGAATGTGGCTTACACTTTGCTAAAATTTCAGATAGTGTTGATGACTGAAAATATTTTCATTCTTTTTCTTCGACAGTATACATTTTTTTTAAAACTTTATTATTCATTAGCTTTTTCAAATAAATGGCCATGCATATTTAGACTTATCGACCCACAAAGTTATTGAAAATTGGACGAACTTTGTAAATGCTATCTGGTAAATGGTATAAAGTCAATTTTGTAAATAGTAGCTTATCTGTACTTATTACTTTATCCTCTTCAAATTACTTATTATGTTATCCTCTTCATCCTCTTTATATTTTCTTCCAGTTTTGGTGTATAAACAAGGCCAAACTTTTCTTGAACTGTTCTACTACTGACATTGCAACAGACCTTAAAAATTGTATGAGGGGTGTAAGTGATTAATGGAGTTCCAATTCCCTATTATCATGTCTTGCATGATTCCTCATTTAAGATTGTCATTCGTCGAAATGATGTAGTATGGAAATATCACAGATTATGACATTAAATATTCGGTCTTGACTGTTCGTACACATTGAAAATACATGTATACATATATAGCATGTTTCCTAATAATCATTATAGTATGTGTACATTTTGCAAGAATATAATATATAATTATTCATGATAAATGATAAAACTAAAAGACTTTTGTAGGCCATAATATTTTTTGTTTAAAATGCCTAATTCTCTCTTTCTATTGGTTTAAATGAAAAACTATAATTGATATAAAAACCCCCCAGAATATTCTACATAATGCAAACAATGTTGGATATTGTGTCGGAAACATTTCGTTCTATTTATGGCGTTTGAAATATCATAATTAAAAATATTTGAAACTAACTTTATGAGGTTTATATGAAATAACACTCGCCGGCTTTCAGATGTAATACAAAACTGACTATCCGCAAAGCGATTACTATCTTGCTATCTAAATTATTGCTGGGAGTTAATAGTAATGGTTCTTATTTCAGTTTTCCTCTTCATGACATGTCAAGCAGATTTTCCTGTAGAGCTACAGATCTGCACCTACTTCATATTTTCTTCACGTTTTGGTGAGTATGAACAAGGTCAAACTATTTATGAACTGTTCTACAACCGATGATGCAACAAACCGTACAAATATATAAAGGGATGTAAATTAGATAAATTAATAAATTTCTAATTATTGTTATCATATCTCATATGAATGCTAATTTTAAGATTATCATCAGTTGAAATATTAGTGACCAGAAAGTAGTTCAACACGAGTTTCACCATGCCCTCACGATATGTCCCCAGGAACATGTCACCCTTCGTATCTGATATGGTCAATGCTAAATGCTAGTTTGAAGTAAAAACTAAAATTCTAAATCAACTTTAAATATTGGCCTAGATTTAAAAACACAAAGGATGTCTCATAATTGAATTAATAGAAATAAAATTACAGTGAAAATGACTGTTCGGTATCGTATTATTGAAAACAAAATTAACCACATATCTAATTCCCTACACTCAAAACCATCAATGCATCAACGTTATAATAGTTTTTTTTGCACGAGTTTTCAGATTAGGGAAAGACGATCCTGTCTCCGACATATTAAACTTTTACCAAAAAAGAGCCAAATGGGCCTACGGATACCCTAGTGAAATGCAACACTTTTGAAGTCAAACGTAAAAAAAATATTGTGATAATTCAGCCATACATAAAAAAGAGGGACAGATCGTCTTCAATCGGGTTTGAACTAGGGACCCATTGGCCAAATAGCTCATCTTAGTAACAATGTCTTTTGTTATATACACTACCATTAAATAAGAACCAAATGGGCCTAAACGGTCACCCGAACTGTTTAAGTCAAAATTAGAAAAATCTGGTAATGATTCAGCCATGCAATAACTAATGTAAAAGAACGTCGGCAATCGGGTTTGAAACGAGGGACCCATGGTTCATATAGGTCATCTGAGTCATAATGTATTTTGACCCAAGTATAATACTAAGTAAGTTAAACACAATACATTAATATGTTTAAATGCGCATTTATTAATGCACACATAGACATTATCAATTGTCACAGATTTAGATTTGAACACCGTCCGCAGCAAGCCGGGTACATATATCCTTGATTATGTTCTTGGCTCTTAAATTGATGCAATAAACAATGACTATAACATAATTTGGTCAAAATACCCGCATATTGAATAACAGCTGAGCAGGTAACAAGCTATATTTTACGATGTTTAGTCAAAATATTGTGCAGGCTATTGTCCATGAGTCAGGTACGCTCCTATCCAAACTTCTATCTCCATACAGGACAAAAGTATTGGACAAAAAAAGTTCAACACCATTTTGTTATTTAAAGGGGCATGGTCACAATTTTGGTCAAATTTTATGTTTCTGTTTTTATTGTTTAATTACAATGCTTTATTAGTGCATTTCTAATGATCAGCCAAAATATTAGTGTCAAGCGAAGAGTTATAAGCAAGATACAGATCTCACAAATCTTTGTTATGTAAACAAGGCTCGTGCCATGTTTTTGTGTACATTGGTTCAATATACCGGTAAAAGTTTTAATCAAGCTGACTTTTCTATTTGCTAATTCGTTTTGAACATAGATGAACAGTTCCAAGCGTTTGTCACATTCAGTTTAGGTCTAAACCTGGAATTTTCAAAATTTAAACAAAAACATGACCTGAGCTATGTTTACATAACAAAGAACTGTGAGCTCTGTATCTCGCTTATAACTCGACAACCGACACTGGTTGACTATTAGAAATGCCTTACTGAAGCATTGTAAACATTAAAAACGGCAAAATCAATTTTGACCAAAATCGTGACCATGCCCCTTTAAGGAATAAATTAAATTTCAATCTTTGTTTTTAAAGATATAACATAACTAAGGCAGTTTACGCTTTATAATCCGTGATGCGGTTTGTGTAGAAAAACGTAAACTGTCGCAAGTTATGTAATACTCGTATAATTTAGTTGTAGAAAATAAAATTCATTCTTTATAATTTGATTTTCTACAGCTAATTCTAAAAAAAAATAAGGGGCATATTTTTAGAAACTGATGTTAATTTGCATGAAATTTAAATGTAACGTGAAGCGGATCGAAACGTTTTGCACAAGCGTCATATAGTGACGTAGGTAAGTTATGTTAAACGATATAGATGAATTTGTTTAGCCAATCAAATAGCGCGATACAACCAAAATTAAATTATTTGTGTATATCAATTATAGCTGATGTATCATATATTTTTTCTTCACGAATAGAAATGTTTTTATTTATTCATTTTAACGATCTATTTTATTAGATCCTGTTTTTGTATCTAAGATAAGGGAACATTTTTCTATAACGTTTTTTATGTACAGAAAAACGAGTTTTCTACGCATTCAAATAAATAATTTTTACATACGCCTTTCATTGAGATATTCCATGTTAAGTCTATCCCATGTTTTTCCAGCCAGTTTCCAGCCAATTTACCAATTACCATCCTATTCAAAACTTATTTACAAACAACTGAAAGTATGATGTTTTATGAAAAACATATACAATTTGACTGCCGTCACGAGAAAAGGGCCCTTAAGGTCAAAATTTCACAAACTCACTTTTTTGTCCATTTGGATTAGCCTACTCTTTCTGAATGCAAATATACGAAGATATTCAAGATATTGTGTTTTTTAAGCATTTTGTGACAATTTTAGTAAGACATGTTAACACTACTTTGACGTTGCTCGTTGAATACGTCACGACGTCACGAACGTCAAACTTTGTTTTGTATTTTTTTTTTCAATACTTCGTTTAATCGTTTTTAATTGTTTGAAGAAAAATTATCAATAACTATCTACAACTGTACATGCCTAACAATATGAACAAAAATGAACAAAACCATTTTGAATATCCAGATACACTCTCGGTGAATCAACATGCGATTAAAAAACCCCGAAAACACGATAAGATAATTAAGGATATTTGGAGCAAACAAGCATCAAACGTCTACCCCGCCTTGAAATACATCTTAGTTATTTAAGCTGCCGAGGAGCTAACAAGCAAACATGTATCAAAAACACATAAACAAATATGATTAAATTCGATGTCTCTGTTTCAACAATTTTAGAGTATAATTAAAAATACACATATTAAGTGTTTCATTCTCAAAAGGAGAATTATTTATCACTTTTGATCCTTTTTACACCATCATTTTATCGCCTATTACCGACATTACATTTCACGTATTTTTACGTATTAAGCCAGTTTAAA
>WFKH01011581.1:44776539-44790432 GCA_016163765.1 Magallana hongkongensis | reverse complement strand
ACTTGTCAGATCTTATGTCGTCTTGTCAAATAATTATGTCGATTTGTCAGATCCTTATGTCGACTTGTCAGAAAATATGTCAACTGGATGGCACAAATTAGGCATGGAAACGTTTTAGTGTTGAATTTTTGTACACGCGAATAAGTGACAAGTCGACATAAAAGATCTGACAAGTCAACATAATTATCTGACAAGCCGACATCAAGATCTGACAAGTCGACATAATTATCTGACAAGTGGTGGCAGAACTATGCCACCATACATATTGACAAGCAAATACAATAAGAGTGAACCAAACATTGATTAACTCAGATACTCTTCAACAAAAGACAAAAGACCAAACGTCTTATTAATTTATTTTCATGCCTCTTGTTTTGATATTATGGTACAACACACATTTAGTTGCGTGAAATATTATATACAGAGAAAGTATCATAGCTACTTTGCTTCGTGGACAATATGATTATTACCAAATTAAAATGACCTCATAGCAAAGTCAGAACTATCATTGTCTCACATTTTAATTATGAATTTGTAAAAGAGACAATGAAAATGGTATTTCTCTTGCTCTCCTAGAGCGCGTGTGAAGGCTAACTAGGAATTAAAAAATATTTTAACCTTTCTTGATACCTCAAATATATGTATTGTTAACATTGCCTTTTACAATGATCTTTAGGCCTATTGTTTATTTTTTTTTGTGTGTTTGAACTTTTTTTTGAAAGTTTTTGATCGAGTTTCGGGGCAAAACACATCGACAAGCGGCAGTCATTTAATGATAGAGTTAACTTTTTGTAACAAAATGGCGGCCAATATGGCCGCGCCCATGGCTGGAAGAAAAATTTTTGGCCCTTAGTACCGCTGATTCAACTCTCATTTTCCACTGATTTTCTTATATATACGTGTTACCATTAAGCATCGCTTCGCGAGGCGGGCTTCGCCCGCCTCTCGCTGCGCTCGGTATTAGTGGATGAACGTAGTTTGAGCACAAAGGTATTTATTATCGAAATATCAAGCGAAAAGTGGTGGAAGCAAAAACTCGGGACATAGTATAAATAGGAAAGAGCAGGTTGATGTGCACACTTTTTGTTTACATGGGTCCTATATTTCATTTTCAGTTGGATATCATTCAAAATCGATTAACAATAACGTGTATCATTTAATTTATAATCACACATCTCACTCATTAAAAAATTGCTCCTTTCAAATATTAATTACTGCGATTCATTCCTTGAATTACATTGAAACCACTGTTTTAAATTTTGGATTTATTTATTTATTTATTTTTTGATATTAAGGATGGAAAGAGGGGTCTGTAGTGTCTGTTGTTGTTTATACAGACATATATAAATTCGCTAAGGAATCTATGAAAAATTATGTACAGAAACCAGGAACGTTCCCAATGCTTTTAAATTAAATGGGGCTTAGGCCGGAGATATAAATGGAACTTCATGGAACTATGAAGAAATATTATTCGACTGCATTACCATCTATAAACGGAAATGGGCTGAACGAAGAAATCCTTTATCTTCTAGTAAATCACCAAACGAGTCTTCTCCATCAGACCAGAAATTTGTAGAGATCCACAGTGTAGTGTTTGTAATTTATGTTAAGTATTCTAAGAGAGATAACTCTATACCATCCCTTATTATGTTGGGTTATTGCCCTGTATTGTTGTGACGTTGTTTCCGGTTTGAATATAGGTCTTCAATGACGAACGTGTTATAAGTCTGGTTTAATCCGTATGTGTAGAATGCAAAGACGCTACAGACAGGTTATAAGCAAAACTTCACGTCTACGTGTTTAATACCTGACAGAATATTGTGGTGGAACAGTTTGTGACATTAAAACCATAAACTTGTATCCCATCTTACAATGATGTTTATGAACGTTTAGGAGAAAGAAGATAACTAAAGGATTACGAGCATAATTCTTATTTTCCAATGATAAAGAGAAGAAGGACAAAATTTGCCGCCATTTTTTTTTAGGTTTTCAAAATGAAAAATCTTTAAAACATATTGTTATCAATAGACAACACTGAAAAAAAAATTATTCTTATTCACATTTTATTTAAAGGCATCTATCTAAATTTGTTTAATATTTCTTGAAAAAGATATTTTGAAGGCTTGATGTACAACGACTCCAACAAGGCACATGATGATGTAGCTGTTCGATATTTTCATCCTCCCGGGGACAATGGTGTTGTAGTCGTGGGTGAAGTCGTCATCCTCGTCGTCGTCGTCATCGTCGTCGGGTGCTTGGTTGTTTTCATTTCTTTCATTACGATCCAGGAACTACCGACCAATGCAGGGACAATAACCGCGACCAACACAACAAGGAGGACTGTGTTTGAAAAGAAAATGATCAGAGGAGACAAATAAATAATTGGATTCAACAGTTTGAACGATTTACAGTCAAATCATATACAGGTCATCTCGTATACAAGATGTCAACTCGTATACAAAACCGAAAAGTCAACTCGCATACAAGAATCTTTTTATACCCATACATGTACGTACAGCTGTATCAATGCAAGTTGCTTAGAATACTTTTAAAGCCCTTAAAAACCAACAAATATCTTAAATATCTGTTTTATTCATATTAATTTATGTATTCTCGCTATTTTTTGATAATATTATGAACCGTGTAAAATTTTAAGGACAATTAAGTAAGATGGACTGGCGAAGGTTAAAAAACTCAGAATATTAGAGCGTTCAGGGCGAAAAACATGAGTTCAAAAATATTACATGGTATGATGAAAACAGTGATGTCTGACTGCGCGGCTTGAGGTACGATCATAGGTTTTGGGTATTGAGCATATACGCCCTGGCCGTAGGTCGCCTGTTGGTACACCTGGGAGGCGGCGGGCTCTGTCAAAATCAGGACGAGAGCGAGCAGAGCTACTCCGGAAGTTGTCATCTTTTTGATTCTGTTTGATGTAGCTGTTTATAAAAGCAAACATACATACAAAATATTTTTGACAATTTTTTCGTAAAAAAGTTTACTAGACATTTTAAGAAATCAAATTTATTTTTATAACGGTTTTTTTTTTGTTTCAAAAGGGCGCATGTTCAGAATATTTATGCTTTAAAAGCTGACTTAAGCAAGGATATCCTTTATTGCTTAACTTATTCCTTCTTTGTGTTGAAGTGTTAAGTATCTAATACAAAATAATAAAGAAGTATTGAGGTTATTCTAATACGCGGATGATATTATATTACAATAAGGTCTCCTACGTCATTAGATTATAATTTAATGGTTCCTGAAGAATATGTTATTATTTATGTTCTTAAATAAACTATAGTCAAACAAAAACTAATTTAGTCAAGAACTAAATAATACCATTATCCAAAACCAACGAAGATAGCATGAATAAAGTACCTTTAACTTTTCCAGATGATCTAAAATATCATTTTACAAATTACTTACATGTACTTCCTATGTCTGCCAACTGACTATTTTGTCCTGATTTATTTTATATACTGTTGATTTGTATGATGCTTACATTTATTCGTGGTGTATCATAAAAGGTGAACGTAGACTTTACTTACAATCAGAGGATTGGATATTTCCTAAGATTACATTGTAATTGGAGGTACATGCTTTTAAATATAGCTACTTACTTTCCGTCATATATGTAGATTCTGGCCTCATTGAATTCGTCCATTTCATTTGCTATGACGATCAGCCTTCTTTTAACAGTCACATCTGTACGGCAATGTAGTAATCAAGTAATGAAACAGACAGATACCTTAGTTTTAAATCTTTCGAGACTTCCTAAACGATATGCCTAGATGAGATTTATCAATATTTATTGAGTAATTTGTTGTATCTTTATTTTTGCAAGGTATTATTTTTGTACGATTTTTTAAAAACTAAATCTACCTTAATCAAAATCTTTCAATATTTAAATGTTGACACATGTTTTTGTTGACCTTATATTACTACGCATTATCCAATTGAGTTTCGCAAGATTACTTTTTTTAAATTTTAAGATGTTTAGCTTTTTAATATTTCCCACTTTTTATGACACCTTATTTATCAGGTGTTTCTTTGCCGTTGGACTGCATCCGTCGACGTGCGTTGTCCGACGTCCAAAAAGAATTTTATCCCTAGTCCCCCACAAAAAACTGCGGCCCTTACTACCATTTATATTTGTAAGGTTAATAAATGTTTTCTATATATGTGTTCTGCTATGCCTTTGGTAACAATGAATGTATTTGAACACAAGTGTTGTCATTCAAGGCCTGTGCATGCATTTAAAGGTCTGGATCGGGTTAGTCTGTCTGTCTGTGAGATATGCTTTGTGCATAACGCCGCTGCGCATCCAGCAGGTGGTGGCCAGTTGCCTGTCTCTAATAATTAAGAGGGCTCGATGGTCGTGGCCATTTTTATACTGTATTGATCTCCTTTGAAAGGAGAGCTCTATATAAGAATATAGGAAAATGCCCAAATTTACAAGGTAAAATATATGGACTTTTTCTTTACTAATAGTTTATAGCTAAAGACATCATATCTAAAAATTTAAGGAAGATCTGATGGTTAATTTATTGACCACCCAGCCTCCTTAATCCAGATTACTTGATTTTATATCAAATAGCCAAATATCAATTTAGGACAGGGCATGTAATCGTTTATTCAATTATTCAATTTTACAAACTAGAACATCGCGAGCGAGTCGAGGTACAAGTTAATCAAACTGTTCACAACTGGATGTTTTTCCTTTTAGCAATTCAAGCTGCAGAACACACGTATTTTTATCCCTGCCCACCCACCCTATGTTTTACTTAATTTTAATTTCAATTTTCTGCTGCTTCCTTCTTTTTATTGCTCGAGCGCTAGCAACTACGTTAGTCTATATTTCTAATACGCATGCTCGACTTCACGGTCGGGCATTCTGGGAAAACTACTGTAGATAGGCTGTAAGATGACAATTTCGTTTTATCAAAAAATAGATATGATCCGAATTCTTAAGTTTCTTAATTTATTGTCTTACCTACACATAAAAGTACAAGAAAAACTTAGGTCGTATATAATGCCAAGATTGTAGAGATCAACCGGTAAAACCTAGCATTTCTTACAGCTATACCACCTTCCTAGATAATTCCAACAGGCTCATAAAAAAGAAAAAAAGACCACAGGATATCTTTTCAGGGTACGTTGGAAAGCCAAGAAGCGATTGATACAAAGCAGTACCACACTGATATAATTCTTTAATTTTTCATTTTTCCTTTTTTGACGGAAAAGCCCGATTGAAACAACATTCAAGAAAATTTTACGTCGAAGCACAAAGAAAGATAATTTCTCATTGGTCAATTTGCCTAGAGTCTATCATACGGAAAAATCCGAGCAAAGAAACGACATTTACGCGGAAAAATTTCAGCAAAATAACCCAGTTGATCACGAACATTCCTTTGTGTGTATAAAAATGGCTACAGCGCTAGCTCACCTCTTTTTTTTTTAAAAGATAAGCTTGTTTCAGAATATCGCAGCATTGATCTCGCAGGACTCTACAGGAAGAACATGCTACTTGTAAACCAAATGGACGCTGAAGACAAAGACTCTCCGCAAGTCATTACCCTCTGCATAATAACCAATATTAGTAGTTTTAAGGGGTTTAAATAACTTTTCACAATGTGTTGGGAACAGGGATTTCGACTAATTGTCGCAATTAAGGGTGGGGGGCAGGGACTGCGGGATACTTTGGTGTATGTTGTGATCAAGTTGCCCCATAACTTGGTTGTCTCCCCCACCTTGCCACTGCAGAAGGGCGTGGTCGGGATGTTATGCATAAGTGTTTATAAAATATATAACCTAATACGTTATTATTAGTGTTTCATGGCCTCATGGCTGGTAGACGTGTGTGATAAAAAATGCCAACCAAACAGGAGAAAACCCAATCAAATGAAATAGTTGGTACCTAAATATCTTGAATATCTAAACATTTTATCAATTAGGTGTCTAAAAGTCTTGATGTTGAGAAGTCCTGCTTAATTCATTCTTTGAATCGAGCTTAAAATCAACTGAACAAAACGTAGCGGAATCAGTTGTTTAGTAGTTTTACTCGGTCGCCGCCATGTACAAAATTATAAAGAGACAAGGATCGTTCGTGGAGTGTCTGACTAATCATCAGAGTGGGTATTTCTTTTTGACAGAAAGATAAATTGATGTACGTCTATTTAATGTAAATACAGTACTGCACCTAAAATCTTAATATCCGTGTTTCTATTTTTTCCTACAAAACATGATTACATTATGAAAATGTATGCAATTTTTTCTTCTGCGCATTTGAATTTGGCCTAAAAGTAGGCCTCCTTTTTGCTATAGAAGCAGAGGTGGGGTTTCAAATTTTTTTAATATTATTTTTTTTTTTGCAGAATTCTCATGTTTTTTGCGAGAGCGTTTTTCAATCATTCAAAATTCTCGAGCAACATTTTCTTAAACAAAAAACTACGCTGTCAAAACATTGAGAGTCTATCCTTTTTCTCTTGATGTAAACCGTGAATTTTATGTAACAAGGATAATTATATTTTGACTTCTTGAAATTTGCATAAAGTATGATTTCATAAAGCAGGAAGTTTTTTTCACTGCCAAATGGTTTACTTATACATTCAATGTTAAAGCATGATATTTTGATAATCTGGTTGACCCATTAGTTAACGTAATCGAATGGGTAAAATTTTATCACAAAAACTAAACCGAAGTATCTCTTTTGGATGTCATCAAATAAATAAACTGTTGATAAATCTTTAAGATTATTATTTGATAAAGACATATACCCTTATCAACAGGTGTAAATAAGCTACTTTACTGCTGTGTCATCTATAATCGGAATTCTCTAATTTTACAGTAGAACACAAACCGACTCTTCTTCGTCAGAATATAAATTTGAAAAAATCGACAGGTATTAAACAACTACACGTATTTGATACGGGACTGAATATGGTGGAAGAACAATTTGTGATACAGAAACCACAAACTTGTATTCCGTAGTACAATGATAATCATAGAAGTTAAGGAAAAAGGAGATAACCAGAACTCTTCGATTTAAATCAAGATTAGGGGAAAAAAAGTACCAAATGTACCACCAATATTCGTATTCAAATTTTATTTTAGATATCTATTTGAATTTTATTATGACCTGAAAACGGTATTATCGATAGCTTGAATGACAACGACTCCTTAAGATACGTGATGGTGATATTGTCGATATTTTCATCGTCCCGTGACCGCTTCCTCAGTTGTAAGTTGTTGTTTGAGAAATCTGGCGTGTAGGTGGGAGTCTCGCATGTAGGTGGGAGTCTGGGAGTCTCGCGTGTAGCTGGGAGTCTGTGTGTAGCTGGGAGTCTCGCGTGTAGCTGGGAGTCTAGAAGGAGTTTTCATTTCTTTCACTACTCTTCACGAACTGCCGACCAATACAGGGACAATAACCGCGACCAACACAACAAGGAGGACTGTGTTTGAAAAGAAAATGATCAGAGGTGATAAATAAATAAATGGATTCAACAGTTAACAACTGTAAAAATTAATTGTGTGGACAACTTAGCAATAGCTTAAATCCGATCAATATCTAAAATATTTGTTCTGCATATAGAAACATATGAGAGAGAGAGAGAGAGAGAGAGAGAGAGCAAATTAATCGAGTGATTGTTAGCATAGACTATTCAAAATGGTAAAAGGCAAATGAAATTTAAATAGTGACCTCAGAATAGAAATCTTCAAATCCATCTTGAACTATTGTGTCAAAAAAATCATATTTTTTGTTCAAGCAAAGATGATTGTATATAAATAAAAAAAAAACAATAATCAAATTATCAAACTGTTGATTAAAGCAATATGAGCTGTATTTTTTAGAATTTTATTTTGCTGCAAAAACCTGCTAGTATGATAAGTCTGCATGTAACTTAAACTTTAATCATCAATATGATTTGAAAAAATCATTATTTTTTGTCAGAGGAAAGATTTCTCTTCTAAGGAATATATAGCAGATCAATTTTTGTACAGGACGACAATAATTCAATTTTGCTCCAATTAAGGCCTCTTAGCGACCTTATTCACAAAAATATGGCTTACAGAAATTTAAAAACCATGATATTTTTAGTCATTTTAGTAGAAAATAACATTTTCGTAAAAAAAAAATTCAACATGAAAATTGCAGCTCATATTGCTTTAAACAAACAGTTTTTGTTCTTCATATTTGAGCGTAATCTTGGTGGGCTTTTCAGTAAAACGTCCACCTATCGATCTTTATGATAACTTCTAAAAAGACAATCTAACGGAAAAAAAAATACATCATATGGTGCTAGTTGGTGCAAATAATTCACAAAAATGGCCCTTTTTGCGCAGGTTTCTATTCATTAAGGTTGCTTTGAACCAGAAACCTTTACACTGAGTGTATACATATAAGTGATATCACTACAGTGTTGTCCTATGCTTCACAAGCGGCAAATTTCAATATAAGAAGAAGACTCTGAGCTAATTGCACATGGTTCTTAATCAATTTCAATTTTATATTGCAAAATTCTGTGTCTTGTTGTTAACCATAGAGATATTGCAATAGGAAACAAGCGTTAGACTTGAATGAAAATAAATATATAAAACATAGTGCTTTATTTCTATTATCTTGTGTAGTTATCGTAGCTTTACTCAGTATCTACATTGTGCAATGTTAGAGAGACGGATGCAACATGCATTCGTTAAATCTCTGGTTAATCACCAAAGAGGGGGTGGGGGTATTTTTTAATAAAACATGTATAGATGTAAAATGGGACATTGCAAATGAGGAACTGCACCTACATTACAAATATCTGATTATTTTCTATCTGAATATAGTGAGTAAATAATATTTATTATATATTGATATATGTTATCCTTACGTGACTAATTCAGGCCTTAAGGTAAACTGCTTTTCCAAATACTTTGGGAGCGACATCTTTCTTACCTTTTGCAATGCTGCTTTCAGATTGTTGAATTGGTAGTTCTTCCTTAGACATTTTTCATGAACAGCACTAACATTGCATTGAACTAGCACTTTCTAGCAGAAACGCATGCAGACAAGATGCAAATGAAATGGAAGAACAAGTCTTAATGCTGTAGCCATAAGCAAAAGTACACCGGTCGGAGAAAATTCAACGTTCTTATCCTAACTTTTCAATAATCTCCTCCGACTTCTACATTTTATAAGTTTGAACGAAAATTGGTAAATAAACTATTATTACTTAAATATGCAAATTAATTATTTTGTTATTGTTTGTACAAATGTGATAGTTGGTTGTCTCGGAGATAACAAGTCCACTTAAGGTCAGACGACACGTTCCTCGAAAAATGATGATTATTTTTTAAATTTTCAACGGCCTGATAATATACCAAATAAAATTATTATTTTTTATTATCATTTTTAAAATGATTAAAATTTTAGAGATAAATATATATATTCCAAAAAATTTATATCAGCAATTCAAGTGTATTTTCAATAAGATTATATAGAAAATTGCATACTCTAGTATCTTGCACAAATGCCTGGTAAGGTACCCTAATTTTTTGCAAGAAAGCTTGTCAAAGTAGTATTGAATCAATAACAAATTTCTGAAAAAAATTATATAAAATTGAGGAACGTGTCGTCTGACCTTAAAGGGTTCTTCCATTTATTCTGATGAGATATAGGTATTAAACCCTGTAATATAATAAATAGTTATCAGCATAAAAATGACCAGTGATAACAAAATGTTCAGCATAAAAATAAACAATCATATTCAAATATACATATATGTAATACATTACTAACATGCTTACTTGCTCAGTGTTCACCAATTAACTATTTGCAAAGAAGGATAACTCTGATCACAATACATCATGATGTTATAATTTCAAGGTAAATAAGAGTTATTCCCCTTGACCACAATTTACAAACAATATAGGAATCGGCTCTATATCATAATCAATATAATATTTTTAAATAAAGATATAAACGTTCAATGTAGCTCCTTTGTAGATTACATACTAGTTTCTAGGTACATATAATAAAAATTTAATTTAATAAAATGTAACATTGTACGATCACCTGTTTATGGAACAAGGTTTCACATGATATGATGTCTGAACATTCTGAATGTGGTACTCTCTAACTACAAGTATTAATATGTAAAGGATATAAACCGAAAACTGTCCATTCTGTGAGAGAAAGAACTGATCGAGGCCCATTGGGTCGAGATTAGTTCTTTCTCTCACAGAATGGACAGTTTGAGGCTAATATCCGACTTAAAACATTAACTTTGTTTTAAGAATGGACAGTATCAGGTAAACCTGTTGACAATGCTGATAAACATATTTTTTAACTTTACACAATAAAACCAGTCTTGCGTAGAACTTTCGTCACTTAATGGACAGTTTCAAGTATGTGCAAGGGGTTAATTTATAAAGCTGTGCTGTGAAAATTTCATATCTATTCACTCTTCTTCTAAGCAACACAAACATCTCATTCTCTTTTGGGGAGAGCATTTCTTATTTAACACTATTCAAGGATGTAAAAGAGGTACTGCGTATACTGACGCTGTTCTTAGTGGTATTCTGGATATAGAGGGTGGGAATGCTGTGTTAAATTTTGATATAACTTACAAAATCATTTGATGAAAGATTAAGCCAACCAAAACAAAGAATCCATTGACAGGCTCAGATGCAAAAAATTTTCCAGGAGTGTGGAGGAGGTTGAGGGTCAAGGTTTAATTTTAACTTTTTCCAGGTAGAATGTAGTCCGGATGATCGAGAATTAACTTTTAGATATGTGAAGAATGTGATTTTCCTATAGTGCAGTGAAATTTTTCTTAATCTACGTTTTGATCATATATGATGTGATTTCTAGTTACAAGTAATTAATATGATAAAGTCGATTAATTTTGATTCGTGATTCTGAAAAATGGAGTAGATAAATATCATACTGGATTATTAAGTAGTTTTTAGTGTTTCTCCGTTGTATCGCTCTCCAGGTGTTAAATATTAAATCTGTTTCTTTATTTGCAAATGTGATGTCTTTATTCTTGTTTCCAACTTACCTGTAGCCGTCCAATAAGTTAACAGGTTTACCTGTCTATCCATTATTTTTAAGAATGGACACCTACAGGTAACTTATTGGACTGATTTTAAATTTAGAAGTATTTTATCTTGTATAAAAGCCAAAAAGAACAAATGATTATGTAACAAAAATGTTTTAAGGTAACAATAACTTACCTTTTCACATATATTAGAAATAAGATATCAGAGCTTAGATATCAAGGCTATAAATTACTGAAAGAAAAAGCACTACAGTCACTATAAGGTCTTCCGTTGGAAACGGCAGATCTTAATAAACACTACAATCTCAAATTGGAAACGGAAGTAGTGCTTTTTCTTTCTTTCTTCTTATTTTCCCTCCTTTTTTGTCGGCAGAATTTCTCTTTTCCGTAATGAATTTTGTTTAGTTTCCAAAGTATCCATACCCCTTAAAATAAAGAACATAAGTGGACATGTAGTAACTAAACTTGCTACTTGTGTTTCTTTGCATGACAAAACGGAAATCATAAATATGAAGAGTTTTGATATACATGTATAATGATTTTTCCGATATTCCCGTTATGTTGCTAATTTTCCCAAAAAAGTTCGCCAGGTGCCAAAATGCGGCGTGAGAGCCCGGGCAATGAACATTTATGTGTTCTAACGTAACGTATACAGCGGTTTCTTATATAAATCCCCTTGTCATTGCACCATGCGGCCTACCCGACATCGTCGCAAACCACGGCCAATATATACGATCCTCTCCCATCTGGGTGTGGGTAGGAGAGAGCTATGCGGACTCCGGACCGTGGCTTGAGAAGATGCATACCCGATAACAAAATGTTTCTCTTAATAACGTAAAAATAATCCTCACGCATAGACAATCCTTAATTAGACTGATCACTCTACGCCTCAAACTTGTATATATGTCTACGCATATTTTAGTATCGAAAGAATGTATCCCACCAATGGATGAATTGAAATTTTTAGCTAATTTTCTATTACATACCGACTGAACTAAATATTGCGGTTTAGAGACAGAGACCGCTTCAGAAATGAAGTTTAGCAACATTTTATTAGATTTTTTTTAATCAAAAGTTTGTCGATTTTATAGTTTTTATTTTTTAAACTTTTTGTCAGTGGCCGAAAAAGATATTGCATTGTAAATTCATTTGAGAAGCATAAATGTACTTAAAAGTTTGCAAATTAACACTATTCAGTATACCGTTAAAAACACTCGTTGTTGATTATTTTCCCAGGGAAACTTTGTAGAGCAAAGTTGATTTAAGAGAATGCTATATATGAAAAATTCTATAGGTTAAGTACTGGACCCCACCCCCCCTTCCCACTCGCGGCGGATCCGTTAATGACTTCACGTGCAATTGGGGAACTTCATAACACGTTTAAGGTTGTAAACAAATGTATATAATATGTGTGTAGGTGTAAAATCTATGAAAATGAATATACGTACAAAGAAATTTATAAATATTGAAAAAGTTCTTGTATTTTAATCTTTATGGATGCTATGACTACTTTTCCTCACCAAAGATATTTATTTTATGGAATGTTGTGAAACGCAATTGAAATAAACTACGTTTTATTTTATACGGTCCCTCTAACAAAGCAATCTTCATGATACTTTATGATCAATGTATCATTGAATCCTGTTCTTAGTTTCTTTTTTTGTGATAGATTTAAAAACTAATTTATAGCCAGATGTTGACAAACACAAGAGTCATCTAAAAAGTAAATCACATTTTAATCCATCATCAACCAGTAAAAACGTATAATTTCGATTAATCGTTAATGAAGAACATGGTCTTCAAAGGGGTGTTATGCTAACGTTCATTAATACATGTATATAGATGTATATAACCAGTACAATCGGGTAAATTGAAATATGGCGATTTACTTCGAATTTATCAATAATTTCTCTCTGTTTTTTGCAATTTTTTATTCTTGACCTGTCGCTAGATATATTTGTGACCTGCCGCTACATATATAAGAAGTGCGAGGAAGGATCTAATTCCAAGGAGATAACGGCTTGTTGCAAAGTTTTATAGCAAACCTATACATGAACCTACTACAGTAGTTACATTTGAAATCGATAATGTTAAAATGAAAGAAAGAAAGAAAGATTAGAAGAAATAAAAATAACAATGATTGCTGTGTTTCTGTAGAATTTTATAAATTCGGGTTCTGTATTTGTGAAATTAACAGCAGGTCAGCAGCTATGTTTCGAACGAAGTTTTCATTGAAATTATTAAACAGCGATGACGTGTTTATGTTATATAACAACAGTGACATTTCGATATAAATGATAAAATGTGCACGTAAGCCAACTGCTTGATATTACCAAATATGGATATCCGTCAAACTTAAGTCCAATGTGACTTGCCTTTCTAACCTACATGGCAGCATGGCTAGTGATGGTGTATGACATTGAGACATCTTCCATTCGCCGTCTCAGACTGGCTGAGCCCATATTGCGTTCAAATTCTGATTTTTTTGTCGTGGTTTATAAAATAAAAAAAATTAGTTAATGTCCAACAACAAATCCCGACTTTTGATTTATTCTTATCAGTCAAAATGTGTTACGGAAGCCTTTTACTACTGGTTTAAAACTACAAAACCAAACCTTACAAATTGACTTTGGAACTTTTAGAACTTTTGAAATTTCAAGACTTCTTATCATTTTTTCTTACATTTTCTAAGTAATTATTTTATTGTTTGTTAATATTTTGCTTATTTCAATGTTCTTTAAAAGACATTTTATCAATCTTCAGAATCATCACTGACTAAATCTCATTTAAAACTCACAATGCATATATATATATATATATATATATATATATATATATATATATATAT
>WFKH01011581.1:44750569-44776439 GCA_016163765.1 Magallana hongkongensis | reverse complement strand
GATTTGATGATCGGCGCATAATTTGTATTTTGATGATTGTGAATAAATGGCCATGACAAGCACTCCCAAGAATTAGTTTATAGTTATTGTTTAAAATTCCAAGGTCAAGGTTAGAAAAGGGTAATTTGCATTATGCTGTCAGAATCGTCTAATGCTTACTATGTTAATATTTCATTTTTATTAGTGTCTTAAAATAATAACTATGGTGGTTGTTTTTGGGGTCCAAACTCGGTGTAAGGTTTCATTCCGATAGACATATCACTTATCTGCGCTTGAATTCATATCAAAACTTTTAGCCCAGATAGACCACATATAAGTTTAAAGAAGAGAAATAGCCTGCTCCAAATTTTAAATTTAAATTTTCTTTTTATTTCGAGAATTTTCCATGAACGATACATCCAAAGAAAACATATATCCTTATATTTTAAAAACACGTTTCACAAACTGACAAATAGGTATATGAGTAATTAAATCGCTTAAGGGATGCTAGAGATTTAAAAGATAGGCATTTACTTATTACCATATTGTTATGGACTTTTTACTGGAGATTCTATGTCAATAATGTAGTTATCATTCTTTATTTGTCTACTTATTTTTTTATTGTTATAGAATTTCGCTTTATGTTTTGTCACGTGAATGTCATGTATGTAAACCACGATTCTGTTTTGTGTAACTCTGTCAGTTCTGATTAAAAACTGAAGGTTCAAGAACAGGGAAACACACGAAGGCCTAAAAAGGCGTATTCCCCGAATAAGGATAGAGCTACTCGGCCTGATTTAAGGCTAAACATACATGTAGTCCATGTACTTTTATTATACCCAGACTTCTACTGATAGCCTTTAAATAAACTTTTAAAGAATCTGCTTGTTTTCATTTGAGAACAAGAAATAAACAAACTGGTAACAAAAGTTAAGAATAAAAAGTTGTAATATTATTATTTTTTTGTTTCAAACCAAACAATTTTTGCTTATAATGCATGGATATAAAATCGTCCTCCATTCAGCTTTTCACTTTCAGATTCTCAGATGTAAGTTTTATGAATAACGTATTACAGAAAATCAAGAATCAATAAATATATGTCGTATTGAATAGTTTGTGCAAGATCAGAGTTTTCTGTAATACCCGGTATTTTCTCAATTAATAGAAGAAATAATTTGTTTCATTCACTTATTTTACAAACATTCCAACTGGTATATATTTTACGTAGCTGTACTAAACATGCATACATAAAATAATCTCGCATTCCAATTAAACGTAAATTTAAAGTGAAGAAAATTTCTTTAAATAATCTAAGGTTTTTACGTTGAGCTGTTTATTTTCAGTTATAAGCACCGCAACTTTTTTGCTTCGGCCAAAGAGGCTAGTAACAAACGGTGATTTGATATTACGTCATCTTTCAATGTTTCCGGCTCCTGTGATTTCGGTCGCATATTCTGATGTTTTGTTGTTGTTGGTATTGTTGTTTCTCTTGTTTTTTTGTTAATTTTACATAATGTTTGAAAAATATGACTGCTAATAAAAAAGATAGTCATGGTTCATTACTTGTCGGCAGCAGCCTCTTTGTGTAATTAACAGATTTAGGCACGAAATTCATTATATTGATCAGTAATTTTTATAATGCAGTAATAACTTATTTACAGAGAACAAAGTTTTGCGACAGATCATTTAGAAGTGAGTACATCTACAGCGTCCGTCAATGCAGTGATGATTGAGACCGTGACTGCAGGATCCAGAGCAGTCTGAGGCCATCGTACAGGATCCTAAAAGACAATGTCACAGTGAAACTACACATACAAAAATCGACAACATGAGAAGATTACAACAAAACAGTTTACGTTGTCTCAGTGTACGTAGAGAAAAGTTAACAATAGATCAGTGCACTAAGAGTAAAGTTTACAATGTCTTAGTGTACTAAGAGTATTGTTCACAATGTTTCAATGTTTTAGTATTCTTACAGCAAAGTTAACAATATCTCAGTGCTAACAAAGTCTCACTGTACTTAGAGTAAAGTCACATTCTTAAACTTACTCGCAATACTTGTTTAAATGTCAGAGACATTTTAGCACCCTCCGTTAGCCGACTGCAACCCTCCCCAACACATTATACAGTACTCAGTCATAGAACGTACCCTTCCCCTATTACATTATAAAGTACTCAGTCACTGAACGTACCCATCCAATTATTACACTGTACAGTACTCAGTCAATGAACGTACTCATCCAACTATTACACTGTACAGTACTCAGTCACTGAACGTACCCATCCAATTATTACACTGTACAGTTCTCAGTAACTGAACGTACCCATCCAATTATTACACTGTACAGTTCTCAGTAACTGAACGTACCATTCCAATTATTACACTGTACAGTACTCAGTATCTGAACGTACCATTCCCCATTTACACTATACAGTACTTAGTCACTGAACGTACCCTTTCTCCTTACACTACATGTATACAGTACTCTTTCACTGAAGTAACCTTACTGTATTCTATTTACACTAGTCAGTACTCACCTGATCCTCCACCTGACGATGTACAGGTACACTGGTGGTTAATACAGTGGATCTCGTTGCCAGTGGAACACTGGGTGTATGAACAGTCGCGGGTTTCTCTGCACATCTCACAGGAGACTATAGAAACAAATTAATAACGTTTTCATTATACAATTTCATAGCTTTCTTTAACATTTTCTTATAATAAAAATATGTGATTTTGTTTAGCTGCTCTTATCTAGTATCAATATTAAAAAATTAACTTTACATTAATATTTTTCTAAATGTGAATTGAGCCAGTATCAACACTGTACCCCTTTTTTTCAATTAAGATCTGACTTATGCATGCTTTTGATATTAAACATCATGCGTTAAACATAAAATTTAAATTAAACAAATATTGGCTATTTTCATCATTAAAACAGTTGTAAAAACAGTATTGTGAAGATTTTTATTTTTTAATATTTTAATTATTTTGAAAAACATCAAACGTATTCAGTTCAACAACTTCTCAACCTGCAACCTCAAAGAATGAATTAAAAATTTTGTTTTGATTCAATATCCATTTATTGAGTCATTCTGTTAAACAAATGTTAATTTTAAAACTTGTCGATTGCATTCCCATGGATCTCCGCCTTGAAATATATTCTCTGATCTTCTTCGTATAAGAGAATATAATATTTACAATACAAGTTTAAAACTTACCAGCAACAATAACAGCAGCGAGAACAAAGATGACCTTCATGGTTAAACGGAGTGCTTGATCTTGTAGATGAGACTGATCACTTTATGTGAAGATTTTCCTTATATACTGCTGCTTCACAAATACGTGTACTCATTGGTCATTCGTTTACAAAATCATATCATAGATCAGCACGATACAAGTGACCAAATACATGGACTAATCCTCACGAGACACATCTTTCTATAATCTCGGTCGTGTTAGATCTGTTCCGGTGGGGATTAACAAACAACAAGGAGAAGACAAATGGTCTTTCTCATTTTGACTATTATCATGGTTTCACATTAAATTCTAAGATTATATATTATTTCATCAGTCATAGAGGATAAGCACTTCATCAGATTTGGAAACAGTATACGGATCTTCCCACATTCTGAAATGTCTTATTCGTGTAAAACGTATCCAAATTTTATTGTCCTTTTTCCTAGTCAAATAACTATTCTGCATTGCAGATTAACAACGACCACCTACCATTATAAACATAGTATACAATTTGATTAAAAGGGTTTTTTTTTACACTTTACTATAGAACTTATTTGAGTAGATATATTAAAGGGGCATGGTCACGATTTTGGTCAAAATTTCTTTTTCTGTTTTTAATATTGACAATGCTTCAGTAAGAAATTTTTACTTGTCAACCAAAATTTGAGCGTCAGCCGTCGAGTTATAAGCGAGATACAGAACGCACAATCCTTTGTTATGCAAACAAAGCTCAGGTCATGCTTTTGTTAACATTTTGCATGTTAAAAAGAAAACTCCAGGTTTAGACCCAAAATGAATGTGACAAACACTTGTAACTGTTTATTTATGTTCAAAACGAATTAGCATATAGAAAATTCAGCTTAAAATGAACTTTTACCGGTATATTGAACCAATGTAAACAAAAACATGACACGAGCCTTTTACATAACAAAGAGCTCTGTATCTTGCTACTAACTCAACGACTTGCACTCAAATTTTAGATGATCATTATAAATGCATTACTAAAGCTTTGTAAACAATAAAAATAGAAAAATAAAATTTGACTAAAATCGTGACTATGCCCCTTTAAACAGCTCACCATGTTGCATATGTAATAAATTTACCGTAAGTTTTAACCAAAAATGGTTCAGTTTTTTCCTTCCCTATTTTGTTGAAACAGATATTGTGTTCCAACAGCCTAAAACAGCAATTTTCACGTCAAATTAATTGATATGAATAAATTTTATTTTTCCTGCAAAAAACAAGTTTTATTAACGAGAAAGTTCGATATAGATTAATTTTATTTTCAGAATAAAAGTATCATGTTGATACACAATCAGAGTTTTATGGCTTCCAAGACAAAAACTTGAATGTTATAACATGTTCTTTTAAATCGTACAAACTTAAAACGATCCCTTTAGTCGATGAACTAAGTCTTTGGGTCTTTGGGTTCTTTGTTGTTATTTCTTTCCAGAAATTGAAGCAATAAACACTCATTCTACCATTATTGAAGCACAGGCTCATTACTCCAATGAGGTATAAAACCTCTCTAAGTAGCAAACATTGTTACCCACAAGAGACTACATCCTGTGATAGTTATAATGGTGATTGGTATCATACCAACAGCTATGGAGGTAAAGAACCACTCTGAAGAGGAAAGAACAAAACAGGTATTATTTGTTAATTCGTAAGTTCTATATAATTATGTAATTTGCTTTCATTGATACTTGTGGGTGTCATTATTTGTGAGTTTTGTCAAACACACAGTCTCTGAGATACGTATATTAATGTGTATTGGGTTTGCTCCTACAATTGATATGTGGTTTCGTGGATCTGCTCAGCAACAAAATCCACGCAAATCTATGCTCAACAAATAATAATAAAACCAAATCGTATGTATGTATATAAGGGTCATGGAAAATGACTCTGGGTCAAAAAGGGTTTGCTTACTAGGAGGTGTATAAGGTGCTGTGACCACGGGCTTCTTTATATTTACTATCAACACTCCCTCCGCTCGATTCTGGGTATCATCACAGCACATATAAATCATATAGGAGTTGAAATCCTCATATCTGAATCTTGCTGTGCGAGTGGTTATGACGTGATAGAAGCTGGAGCCTGGAGGGTCATTGGTGACGTTGAAGTTGAAGGTCTGTGGGTGAGTGTCGAACAAGGTGCAGCACACTGGATCACCATAGAGATCAGTGACCTCAGTGGTGTAGATGACCTCATTTGGAGGCGTGTCTTCTTTGATGGCGATGGAGTTGGGTAGAGACTGAATAAACGGTGGCTGAAATATCAGGAATCAACAGAAGTAAAATACTTGCATTTCGGAAGTAAATGATTCATTGATGTGTGCTTATGATCAATATCAGAGTCAGTTGAGATTTTTTGTTATCAAGTACGCATCTCAAAGTATGTACTATTTTCTACCAGTTCATTGTATCATACCCAGTTCTCTGCAGAGATTTCCAGTGATACAGAGGCTGTGTTTCCACAAGAGTCGTCAGCTGTCACAACCATATGGTAAGAGTCCAGATACCTGGACGGCAGCAAACGACGAGTTGTTCTCAATATTCCTGAAAATATAATTTCAATTTGGTTGACAAACTTTCTCCTTCTCTCTCTCCCTCCCTCCCCCCCTCTCTCTCTCTCTTTCTCTCTCTCTCTCTCTTCGCCACAATAGTCCTACCTTCAGAGTTCACGGAGAAATATTTCCAAGTATCATTGACATCAAGTGGATCTGGCAGAATTTGATAGTTAATACTTTCCATGTAGTCCACACCTTTCAAACCTAGATTCGCCACATATCCTCCGATCTCAATGTGGTCCTTAACACTAATGTTGTATGATGGAAAGTAATTGGCTGTATCTTAATCAAATTAAATCAAATTTAAAGAATCAAAACCAATAAAGGAATACGTTAATCTTAGATAAGTGCAAATAAGAAAGTTAGGTATAGTGCATCCTTACTGTTCTCGAGCGTAAATTTGACTACGTAGAATGTTCCTGAAATAACGGCAGAGTCCGCAGTCCAGTTGAACTCTGTCCCCGGAACTAGAATACTGGGAGAGACAGCCTTCCGTGTATGTGTTGGACAGCCTTGAAGGCTTGCACAATCCTTGAACATTATCAAATTTTCATCTGCACATCGCCTAAATCCAAATAATTCGAAATCTTCAATATGCGTGATTGCAAACATCGCACCATTCAAACAGTTTATCACAAATATCTATATATTTTCATTTTTATCCAACTCTGGCAACCTTCCACGTTTGTTTTCCTTTTAATCTTTAACTTCCATAAATAAACAAAAATGTCCATTTTTCGATCACTACTTATATAGGTGAAGTTCATGAGAACTCGTTCATAAAAAAGTATATGCATTGTGAACCTTTTAAGATAAACAATAAATTACAAAGTTATTATGAATAATATAGAAAAGAAATGATACCATCCTATGACGTCCCCGGGTAAAACAGCTAACCTCTCTTCCTGTAAAACAGTTACATTGGTGGTCCCAGCCTCTGTAATTAATAATAATAATTTTTTTTAATTTTTACGTCCTTGGCTAACTCCTAAAAAACGACACTTTGATGATTTTTACAAGATTTAAACAAAGATGATAAAAAATTATGAGAATTTTATAAAAACAAGAGGTCGATATGGCTACATTGCTCGCGCAAGCAACAATGTCGAATTTTGATCCAAGCAGCATTATTTATTAATACGTAAAAAATGTAACAGGTCTTCTTCCATGAACTTTAAAAAATATATACTTCTGAATCTTATGGTTCTGTTTTTGAAAGAGAAATAATATATCATCAAATTATTTTATAAAGTAATACCAACCGTTTAATAAAAAAGAGTTCATTCCAACAAGTTTATATTTTCCTCCAATAAGGGGACGCCAAACCATGAACTCCACGAAACCGGAAGTGGAATGCTCCACCTCCCACTCAGATATCCGTCCACAACACGACACTGCGGTGTCACTATCGTTTAGTAAGTACATTCTACCTACAAGTTCATGTATTCATGTACTCTACATTTAAAAAAAATGCATGCACATATGAAAATAAATCAAACACTTAACGTTGAAATGGTGAATTATTTTTTTAAGTTTTTAATAATATTTTTCTTGGGGAAAGTTTGATTTATAAAACTGTTTGTCCTTTCCTTGTAATATGATGCGAAAAATAAGCTATCAAAATATCCATATTTAACGAAAAATACATAGCAACATTTGTGTATTTTGATCTGTTAAATCATATAACATGCATATTTTTAGGATTCCTAAAATGAGATACATTTCAACGTCATACCCAATTACTCGTTCCTCAGTTAAGTTTTTGCAGATACTTACCGATATCGTTGTCTACTTTTGATTTTAAAGAGCTGAAATCAGGATAGATTTTCGATTCGGATCCGCACCCTGTAATCAATCAACATTTAAATACTGTAGATAAAAATAATTAAGCAAACTTCACGTAAATAGTATTTATTAAATACAATTAGTTATTTTCATGTTCAGGATCCTACCCGCTATTGGTTGCTCTGTCGTCGTTGTAAGGATTGCTGTTTTTGTTGTTGTCCATGCTGCTGAAGAACTCATTGTAGTCCCTGTTGTTTCTGTTGTGATATTCGGTTGCTGTGAAGTTATCGTTGTGTAAGATGTGGAACCTTGTGATGAAGTAGTTTGATAATCTGATGCTGTACTTGTAAGTGTTGTGGTTGTCAATTTTTGAGTTGTGGTATCCTCTACTTGTGTCGTTGCTAAAACAGTTTGAGATGTGACCGGCGCTGTCACTGGGGATGTTGCAGAAGTTGTTGATAAAAGCGTTGTTGATGGAGATGTTGACATAGATGTCGTTGTTGTTATTAACTGGTCTGTCATTGTTGTACTATGTTGCACTAGCGAAGTTGTCGAAAGTTGGGTGGTTATTGTTGCTGTTGTAAGTTTGTCCGTCGTTGTTGTTGTAGATTGGGGGGTTGTTGTTGTCATTTGCTGAGCTGTCGTTGTTGTAAGTTGATCTGTAGTTGTTGTAAGTTGGTCTGTAGTTTTTGAAAGTTTGTCTGTAGTCGTTGTAGGCTGAGATGTTGTCGTGGGTTGGTTTGTTGTCGTCGTAAGTTGGTATGTCGTTGTTGTCGTAAGTTGGGCTGTTGTTGTCGTGGGTTGGTATGTCGTTGTCAAATGGTCGGTCGTTATCGTCGGCTGGGCTGTTGTTGTTGTTGGTTGGTATGTCGTTGTCGTAGGCTGTGTTGTCGTAGGTTGAGTTGTAATTTCTGCTGTCGTTGTTGTCGTAGGTTGTGTTGTTGTTGTGTAGATCTGACAAGTTGTTATGGCTGCTAGAACCTCTAATTGAACATCTGACAAGGCTGAGTAGGCAGACACATAAAAATACTTCTGTTCATCACCAACAGTATTCTTCCACTCTGTAGGATAACCACTCGCAATGTCTAGACAGAAAAACAGAATAAAACATATTTTACCAACAAGCATTGCTCTTATCATACTGAAAGAAATTTAAATATGAGATCAGGCGCCAATGTCATAAAGCATAGACGAGCTCACGTTTGAAATAGAACCATTTTAACAAGACCTTGGACTTTCAGTAGGGCGTAGCTATCTATTCCTTGCGTCAAAACAAGTTAAAAATGACGCTGGTTTCAAGCGAAATATGCACCGATTGCGTAGTCTTAGCTCAAACGCCAGACAAATCTTGTTGATTTCAAAGAGCCATTGCTGAATGGCCAGCAATGAAATAGACAGGCCTACGTCACATTGCTGTTTGACACAACTACCCAAAGTCCAAGCTCTTGTTAAAATGGTTCTAATTCATTTTGTTAACGATAGATTTATATACCTTCTGACTTAGAGACAGAGATAAAACAAACATGTAAGTTATCTTTAAATTGCAATACTTTATGTAAATGTTTGATTTAACGGAAAACCCCCCAAAATACAATAAATAGAGAAAAATAAATTTTTAAATTAATTATATCAATTCTCTGATGAATTAAAACTTAAAAAGAAATTAAGTATGTGCAAAAAATTTTCAGGTTGCGGCAAGATGTTTAGTGTTCATTTTACAGATACCATGATAAACATGAAGTATCAGAGAATTTGATCATTAACATTTGCAATAGTGTATAACTTTACAGAGTTATAGAAAATCTTATTATTGATTTAAATAGTTTGACAGACCTACAGCAAATATGTGGCTGGTAATGTTTTGGCGTATAAGCTCTCCCTCTGTGGCTGTTCCTGATCGACTGCTGTCTATAGAAAACACGTAGAAATTGTCGGCATCAGCCCTGTCTCCGTTGGCAACAGTAAAAATGTCGGACGCGGCGTAGGCCAGAGCGTCATCAACGTAATTATATGAAATCGAGTCTTCGTCTGGAATTTTCTTAATGGCATAAGCGACTTCAGCGGAAGTAGTGTAGGTATTAAGATCGAACACTGTCTGTTGGTTGTTGTTGTAGGTAATAGCTGCGATTCTTACCGTGGTTGGCGAAACGTTTATTTGTGAGGCCAAGTCAGCAAAGAAGTATTTCAGGTGCAGGAATTTTTCATCCTTGGAAGAGGAAGTTTGCTCCAGAATGAAGACAATATCTAGTTTGCAATCTTTAAAGAAATGGTAAATGCTTCAACTACATCGTGTACATAAAATATTTATATACATATTGTCAAGCCTAATTGTCTATAAACAACTCGCAATTAATACAAACAATTTTCTTCAACAATTTCAGCAGGTCGAAAATTTCAGATTGTGCATTTGCATGGGATTGTCACGTGTTAATGCTCAATACAAACCTGGCGTAGTAATGTTAACTGGTAAGGGAGATGTTGTTGAACATTGTGTAAAGTTCGTCAAAAAATTTTGTCGATTACAAGTCAAGCTAGAGAAATCCGGCCAGGTGAAGAGATTACCAAGGCCAACCGCCGTCTGATAAACAGCATTGGAAGAATATGCAACAACTGTTAAGAAAAAAAGTATGCGCATGATGAGGTATGATGAAAGAGCATTCAGCAATAATGATCTAATATGGTTCCTTGTATGAAATTTTAGCAACAACAATTACAATTGCTAACCTATTATAAAGACTTTGTTGTTTGGGTCTGACGTCAGGACGGGAACATAATCTTCCACATTACCGTAATCATAGCCATGGGTCAACAAAATGTAAACATCCATAGCATCCACTCGGTCGCCATTGTCTTCCAAGAAAACAACTTCTGAAGCGTACTCTATCGCGCGATCTGCATATCTGTATGAACGTCCGTATGCTGAGTTGCCTTGGGCAATATTTGCAATGGCGGTTTGCACGTCTGCTGAAGTGTTGTATTGCTCCAATGAAAATACCATGAACCCGTTATCTCCATACGTCACCAGGGCAACTCTTATGCCATCGTCAGAAATTTCGATGTTTTTCGTGAAATCAATGAAAAAATTCAATTGGTCATTGAATTCAGCGATGGATATGGATGTTGTGTCATCCAAGATAAAAACAAGGTCTATCTTGCATGATGGAGATACTGAAATCAACGATAATATATAGTGAAATACATATTTTGTAAAGATTTTTATCCTATTCTTTTTCAGGTTAAGTCATACATCTTAAGAATACAACAAAACTTGAATCTAAAATGAAGGGACCAGTTTACATGTATTTAAAAATGTTGTTGGATAAGAGAATACTTTTAAGTCTTAATTTACGTACTTGGTATTGAATTGGTGTTGTTCAATAGTTGTGGACACGTGGTCATCATTGAGGTAACGTTGTTTCTGATGGTGTACAGGTTTTCATCCCCAGACACGTATATATATCTTGATTCATCCCCACAGTCGTCAATAGTGGCTTTCCATTCAGTTGCATAAGAACTTCCTATATCTAAAATACATTTGGTGCTGTTTAGCCCCTCATATTCATTAATTTGAAGAAATTTTTTAAAAGATTTTTATAAATTGCATAGAGGGTGGTAACTGTCGCTATTCAAGCAAATTTTGTATGAAAAGTTGAGACTTATACCAAGAGCAAAGAGATAGGCATTGCCAGATGACCGTATATCTCTTCCAATTGAGTCTGTATCAGACGATCCTGTTCCAGTGAATATATAGTAATTCCAAGCTTCTGCTCTATCGCCATTGACGGAAGTAAAGATGTTGTCTCGCGCATGCTCTAAACCAACGTTAAGAGACCGAGAATAAGAAGAGGTCGATGGCATTGCCTCAATAGCTTGAAGTAACTCGCCTGAAGAATTATACATATTTAAATCAAACAGAGTCACTGCAGTCGATGTGTAAGTAACAACTGCTACTTGTATTTTCCCGGAGGAAAAGTCAATTCCGTCGATAACTTCCGAAATAAATGTCGATGTGTACTTTGCATCCGTGTAGTAGGAATTCTCAACTATAAAAGCAACATCCAGCTTACAACCTGTGTGATTAGAACCAAAGTGAATGCAAATTAAACAATGAAGAAACTGTATGTTAAAACAATTGTATACAGGCCTGCTTAAAACACAAATAATATTTATAAATGCCTTACTCGGTAATATGGGTGTGTCTACGGTGGTTGGACACGTTAGGAGCTTTTGTAAAAGACTTTGTCTGGCAAGAACCAAGTCAGAAGCGATGCTGTTAATGGCAAAGTAATGGCCACTATCTCCTACAGCTGTTAGTAGGTCGCTTTCCAAAGTAGATGCTGGCAACCATCCTTGAATTTAAAAAACAAATATTCACTGACCCGATTACATGTTGATATATATTCGTTTAGGAAAATAAAAGGGTTTTTTTTTTCATTAGCCAGATGTCATATGGTAAATTCAATCAACTTAAGTTATCCATTAAGCTACTTTCTATAAGCTAAGATGGTACTTTACTGAACTGTCATGTATTAAAAGATATTTCTAACATGATAATGAAAATTTGCAATTTGAATTTCAGTGGAATTAAAGATGGACAGTGGAATGTCAGCAGTACACATACATGTATATGGTATAAGAGAAAGAGCAAATGAATTTTTTTTTTGAAAAATGAAATGCATTTCTGTATAGAGAAGGTGACTGTTACCGACAGCGAACATTTTGTTTTTGTTGAACGTTCTGATGGTTGTACCAATGCCAGCGGCTGGATAACTGGAACTCTTGTAGGCGCTCAGCAGGACGTAGTAAGTGTGTGCTTCCGGTCGTTTACCGTTCTTAATTTTCACAAACTCAAAATACGCATACTCCAGTGCCATCTTGGCGTAATAAGAAGTTGTATACGATATTGGTATTATTTCCAGTTCTAGTTTTACTTGTGTTAGATTACTGATGAAAGGTTTCTCGTAGTCTATATTGGAATCGTATATTAGGTAGGCCACTTTGAGATCCACCCCTGCGTTGTTATTTCTGAGTTCATCAGTAAGGTCAACAAAGAAGCCGTTGATGTCATCTATTGAGGACCGTGTGTAGTAACACCTCTCAATTACGTATACAATGTCAATTTTACAACTTGCTGAAACAAATATTTGATTTGATTATTTATAAGAACGAAAAAAAAAATGTAAATATTTTACAAATTTCAAAGATTTTTAACTAAAAGAGAAGTAAAATGTGAGAGGTTTTTTTCTTTAGATATTTCCTGTTTTACTTCACATAGTTATTGTATATCATAGATAATGGAGGTGTTTAATTAACCTGAGGCAGTGGTTGTTTCCTCTGACGTTGATGTAGATGTTGATGACAGAGTTTCCAGTGGTTGTTTATTCTGTTGTTGCTGCAATTTCGCAGTATATGAACTTGTCGAAAACACTATTTAAAATAGATTTTTGTTCAAATATGAATAATTTAGGACAAATTTGATTTCGTTTAAATCATTCAGTGCAATTTTTTTCCTTTTTCAGATAAAATTTAAATCCGCGTTATCAAAGTCTGATAAAATTGAACACCTTAGTATATTTCGAACACTCAAGAGAAAATACAATGACCATAGTATGTCCCAAGATATTTATGCAGCACGTTTGGACGATTTTAAATAAAAACTAGACTTTGACCCGTGCGTGCACGGGTTGAAATTGCATATGATATCGGAAATTTACGAAATAGATACATCGACATACCGTATTGTTGACATTTACATAACCAAGCTTTAGGCCTACAATAATGCTATTAATAATTTCACTACACTCTGCTTAGTTAGAATAATCAAACTGTGTCTCGGGACAGGCCTTCACCACAGTTAAAATGCCTCCCATATACCCGTAATGTAGCAAAATATTGCAGAATCGCTCCGAATCGATTTTGGAGAAAATAAATGAAGCTGCATTGAAAATAACAGTGAAATTATTCATAACAAACCATTTTGAGGCTGTAAATACCGTTCATCTGAAAATTTAATTCATATTGATGAAGAATTCCACACTTTTTCACCAACTTTTTTTTTTTTCACACCATGTTGACATTCGGAACTCTCGGGATTTTTCATATTAAATGCACTGAGTTAGAGTTATCTCCCGTATTTTCTTTGATGAACAGAATAACACGTATTTGTATTATCGTTTTTGAGTTTATCCATGCAAATGTGATATTGTGGAAACATGAACTAAAGAGCCTCCCGTGATAAAGCGTGAATGTAATGCGCATGCGCAAGATTGTAAAATCCAAAAAAATCCAAGTGATTTCCGGATTTTTTAAAGGAATTTTTGTTGATTATTAATTAGCGAAGCTTGATTGAGGAAAAATAAAAACAAATTGGTAATCTTCAAGTACCAATGATGTTTAAAATATATAAAACAAAAGACAGTACTTCTCCGATTTCTCGGTATTAAAGCCCAAAAATTCGAGTCTATTATTTTAATATAGTAGTATAGATACACATACCTGTGAAAGAAGTGCAATTAAAATGGATGAAAGGGAAAATTTCCAAGATAATTTCATTCACACATTATCATTTTTCACTCGGAAAAATTCACAGGAACGAAAACTAATTTCTTACGGAGATTTATAATGGGGAATATTAACATCTTTTTTCTATTCGGAAGTCACTCGGAATACCTCGCACAGTTTTTCAACGTTATCATCCGGGTCTGTTGCAATACAAAATCCCCGTAGACATCACATTTTTTAGCCGTGTATTGAAACCTGATAAGCTAGAGGGGGCGTTTCAAAGGAGAATCTTGGAAATTTTTCATACTCGGTTGAACCCTGAGGTATTTATAAATTTTGAGTAATTAAGCAAAATGTGAATCAAGGATATCTTGGGACAGAGTATAGCATATATAAAAATTACTTGGTTATTTTAAATTCAGAAATAATGAATTATTTGGAAAACAGTATACAATACTTTTAATAAAAAGAATCTAAAATATCAAACATGTATATCTTTGTGGCATTTATTTTTGTGGGGTTTTTATGCAGTGCATTTCGTTTTCATTTATGAACGTCATTATTATTATATCATTAACTTAATACTTACGAATTATGAAGAAGGAAAACAAACAAATATCCATTATGTTCGACATCGTCCTATTTTGAAGATGTGTCCTTAATCTTAGGGGCATTTCGACGTGGCTTAGTTAGGGAAGAATAATAGAGCAAATTCCTGTATAGCATCTTTGTATTTTAGTTCGTTTAAACGACATCAAATTTCACACTGCAACACTGAAAACTGAAAAATGATGCTTCTTAAATTATAATGTTGCATGGTTGTTACTTCAAAGGATTTAAATCTATCGTTAATTATATCAACCTATTTAGTCAGTATCACAACGTTAAAACAACATACATGTAATTGAGTATACGTTTAGTTGCGGTAAATAATCTGTTAAAACAAACAATTAAACCGGTATTTAAGTCACAATGCATCTCCTCACAAAGGGATCGGGAAAAAATGGACTATCATTTGGACCAGAATTATACAATTAATTGTTTTTGAATTTAAGTACACAATCACTTCAAGCAAAACAGGGAACAAACTTGATTATGAGACGAGTTATTGAGCAATTATCACTCCAAATCTGTAAATCAATTAGGATTGAAGGTCGCATTTAAAGATTATCTTTCTTCTTTTTTTCTAACTTGCAAGGAAGCAGAAAGATAAACAATGTACCGTACTAATGTGATTTTATTAAAGATTTGGGCGGGGCAGCCGCGTCTTTTGTGTTTACGTTTGCGTCATAGCACATATTCTTGAGATTTTTTGTTTGGTTGTTTTTATTCATACCTTGGGTACATCATTCTCGAACAGAAATTAGAGTTAGTTAGAATACGCATTCCTTCATCATGCGTGGATGTAGAGGGGTGTCGGGGAGGGTCCGCCCTTCCTCCCTCCCCGGAAAATTCAAATTTCTTAAATTTACATAGTAAAATTACCGAAAATATGCCTCGGACCCCCCCCCCCCCCCCCCACCTAAACATCCCCACCCACCCCCCCCCCCCCCCCCCCCCCCCCCCGGAAAAATTTTCTAGATCCGCGCATGTTCATATATCTATATTCATGGTAGCTAATAAACCTGTATATGGTAACCTGTCTTCTTAGATACATGTAAACTCTTGTGCGCCACTGATTCAAACTTATAGATATTTCTGATTCATATTTCATAAATTTAGAAAAAATGTAACAACTATCCGCTCTTCGCACCATTTACAACCTCCTGTAGAAATATTGTTGCAGTCCTCTTTCTTGCAAATGATAATCTGATTCGTAATGTCGACAGGAAACTGTGTTGGAAAAAGCAATGTTACATAGTATTTATATGTAGATACTAAACATACATGTACGGTATCGTTTCCATTTTTTTTTAATGATTTTATTTAAAAACGGGTATCGAGCATTGCAAAAAAAGCACAAGCAATGTTGTTGTTTTTTAAATTCATAATAATCCAAAACTAAGTTTTCTGAAAACAATTTTTGTACAATAGGTATGAGAAAGAGTTCATTTTCCTTTGTTGTATGTACATGTTCACCGATTGTATATTTCGCAATTCATGTTGTATGTACATCGATTGTATATTTCGGAATTTAAAAATCTAAATTCCAGATTGTACCAATCATTGGGTTTATTACATGTAATAAATGTATCGACATTACAAAAAAATTGCATGGCACAAAATCAGTAACAGTACCTGATTTTATATAGTAATTAAATCAGTAATACACTGTATACCCAAAAGTTTTTGTCTATTTTAATATCGAGTTCAAAAATCGATGTTTTAGATTTCAGACTTTAAACAAGTAAAACAGAAATATGACAGGATTCTTTAAGAATGCGTTGTTCCATTTCAATACATTTCACTACATTGATAAGAGTTTTGGATTTTCCCGACGAGCAGAACCTAAATGTTCGGTACCTGGTACACAAAATACAGGAACAATGGCAATTTGGACTCAGTAAGTATATAAAATAACTAGAAAATTTAAGACAATGTGAATGTAAATTTGTAAAAACATGTATATTTATCCAATATGTAAATACAAGTTACTATAAATATCCATTTAATATACATTTATAGTATTTTTTCATCGTTTTAGATTATTTGCTGAAATTGAAATAATGAAATCTAATGAGATAAATGGAAAATCTGGTTATTTATTAAGTGAATTGTTTTATCTCGATTACATGTATTTATTCATAACAATAATTGTAATAACGGTATAAATCTTTTAATTTTGAATAAGACGAACATTTTATTTTCCTTTTTTTTTTTTAAATTAATTGTTTAAAATAAATGTTTCAAAATATTTAAACCATACAATATAGAATGGTATCTACACAATGTGGCTATCGACTTATATATAGAGAGTATCTTACTCTAAAAGGTTATCCCACTTTGTTCAGAAAGAAGTATTTGGAAATCAAATGTATACATGCATGATTAGATGACTGATGTCTTCAAATTAAAGTATATTTCTAGCATATGCTTTTGATTCATTCTTAAGAGAGAGAGAGAGAGAGAGAGAGAGAGAGAGAGAGAGAGAGAGAGAGAGAGAATAATTTATTGAGTAAGCTATAAAACCATATTCAATCAACTCGGGTTTTTTGGCATTTATTTCTATTAAATGTATTTTTATCACTTTGATCATTGTATACTATGAATTTTAAACAAAGTTTTTCTAGATCTTTTGATTTTAAAATTCATCTATGTTGTTGTCCGATCAAATTACATTTAGGTCATGTCGCGGAGAGAAAAAAAATCAATTATTTCCGATCTTGCGATTTTGAGATATACCGTAGCTTTTCTATTCTTTGTCCTGTCGATCGAGAGATAACAAAATACACGCTAAGCAAATCTTGACTCTATCTTCTTTCAAAGTGACACTGTGTTAATGTGACCGAACACACATAATGATGGGGGTCTTTTCAGACTGAGATTTACTCAACGATAATAGATTAAAAAACTTCACAGACTCATTGTCATAACTAAATGTTACAATGTTTGGATTCGTTAAAAATAACTAAGTTTTCCAAAACAATATTGTTATAACTGACAGTATATAAAAATGGGTGGTAAGAAAGGAAACAGACGGAAAATATTCAAAATGTAAGTTTCTCCTTGCTATCTACCAGAATAGTATTTTTAAAGGGGATGGGATTTGGAAAAAAAATTGCAACAATTGTGTTCGTTGATTTTACGTAAATAGAAGAAGTCCCTGGGGTTGCTAGTAGAGAGAAAAGAAACAATTCAAAGTTTGTTTTCCGTACGTAAGTCATGTTTTTGTCGGGTTTTTTTGTAGCCATGAAGATGTCCTTGGACCCGCTGGTGTATACAAGCGGCCCTTCACAGACGACAACTACGTAGACCGGATGAGCTATTACTACACCAACATGTTCCTGCTCTTCTACATCATGTTCTCTGTTTCCGAAGAATGGTTCGAATTCCCGGTGAAGTGCTTCTGTCCCAATACTTTCACTGACGAGGAGGCCATTTATGCCACACACGTGTGCTGGGTGGAGAAGATGTACTTCGTTCCGTGGAACAGTACCATTCCGAGCGATTACGACATCCGACAACTGGAAATGCAGATTCAGTATTACCAGTATGTCCCAGTTGCCTGCATGTTGATGTCGGCCTTGTTTTATCTGCCTAGACTGATATGGAAGCAATGCACAAACTCGAGTGGACTGAAGCTAAAAAAGTTGATAGAACTGGCGAGGTCTTATCAGTTAGAGGATGCCAATGCCTTGCAGTTGAATGAACTTAAGTATCAGTATGGCCTCATAACCACAGATCCATACAGTGACGAGCGGAGAAATGATATCGTAAGGACCCTGACTGAGTATATAGACTTGTATTGCTCTAAAGCTGAACCCTATAGGGCTGGTATATTTCCTAAAATAAGGGAACGATTTGGGACCCTGTGTTACATTGGAATAGGAAGGCACTACGGGAACTTTTTTCCGGCGCTTCAAATGGGCATTCGCATTCTGTACTTCCTGAACGCATTCGGACAGCTGTGGTTTCTGAATGCTTTCATTGGGAATGACTTTGCTTTCTACGGATATGAAGTCATGAAGAGATTCTTTAACGGGGAGGAAAACTACATCGGAACTACACGGTTCCCCATTGTCACGCTTTGTGATTTGGAGATCAGACGAATGTTCACATTTTACAGATACACCATACAGTGTGTTGTTCCGATCAATATCTTCAACGAGAAGTTCTTTCTGTTTCTTTGGTGTTGGCTGGTGGTCCTGTCCGTGTGTTCTCTGTTGAACCTCTTCATTACGTTTGTAAAGTTTGTCAACCCTCACACGAACATATCGTTCTTGAAGAAATACCTTGCAATGAATGGTATTTATTCTAGAGGAGACAAGTCGATGAAGATTCCGATACTGAGGTTTTACAACCATTTAAAGCAAGATGGCGTTTTCATTTTACGTCTTTTAGCAAAAACAACGAATACAGTTGTGGTATTTGAAGTTACGAGAGAATTATGGGAAAAGTTTCGGGAGAGAGAATTAGAAGAGTTCGACACAAATGTAGAGAAAAATAATAACAAGAAATTTCCTCACATGAATGGCGTCGTTCGATTCCAAAATACGATCATACATAACGGATATGGATTGCTTGCGCATTGCTCAGAAAGAGATCTGGTCAGAAGATTTCCACGGGAAACTCTAGTATGAAGCACCGAATTCCAACAACGCCACAATATGTGCAATAATTATGCAAAAGTATATTGCAAATGTGATAATGTAAATATTGTATAAAACTTGTTAGTGTTATTTGATGGGAGGGGGCATCTTTGCTAGCCAAGTGTCCGATTCGTACCCAAGTTGATTTAGCTAAGTTTCTATGTTTACTAGTCGTCGGGCCTAGACATACTAAGTCATCCAATCAAATTGCTTGAAACAAAATGTTCGGTTTAATTTCTGGTGGTGAGAGACAAGGGAAAACGGACACTTGGCAAGCAAAAACCGGGAGGGGGAGAGGGGGGGGGGGGTAACTTTACACATGTATATAGAAAATTGTTTTCACTAACCGATTGGTTAGTCTTGTCATGTTGTAAATTTTGAATTTACTGGGTGGGTGTAAATACAAAATTTACAACATGATAACTACTTTTTGTGTCACTTTGTGCTGAAATGAATTATTTTACAAGATATATACACTTTATTGAAAATATGAAATTATCATTACTGATTAAGCACAGCATTATTGTATAGACCTTGAGTTAATTATATTACATTAGTAGCAGACCAATGGGTTATTTTCTGCACGTTTAGAAGGTTTTGATCTTTAAATACTAAACGCTTCAAAATACTGTATTTGTACATGCATTTCTGCATTTCCACATAGCTTTACAAATATACTTGTCTTATCACTGGGCTTTAAAAATAAAGACGTCTACTATTTTTTTGGAAGAAAAATTAATTAATGACATTTTTCCCCATGTCAAGTTGATTGAGCGTAATAGGGGTATACATGTTTTAAAAGCTGTAGAAAGAAAATAAGCGTGTTGACCCCTATATTTTTTTAGCTTTCCAAGTGCAACAGATTTTTAAATCTAAAATTCTAAAAAAAAAAATAAAAAAATAAGCCATTCAACCATCAGGGTTCGACACTAACTTTTTTATGCATTAGTCCAGCCGGACTAGTGCCTGTTTACTTTAACTAGTCAATGACCCCCTCGCGCTAACATCCGTGCCAACGAAAGATATTAATATAAGTTGTAGAACTTGTTTATCAATCGTTGTAAAATAAATAAAGTTCAGTTTCAGTTTAACTAGTCCGCAGGCAATTTTATTAAATTATTATGCATTACCATATTTTGCCAAATATAATACACACTTTTAAAGAGATTTTTGAGAAAGGGGTGCGTAACATACACCACATTGTGTTTTTTATATGTTTTCCTTACAAGTGTAGAACTGGCTTAGTTGTATTGTACTATTCAGTACATAGCAATGAGCTGCGTATTCACTGTCTCCGTGTACATGGTGTATGCTGCCATTACAGATGTTATAAATAGATCTGTGCAATAGATCCCCCGGCTTCGAGCTTTCATTTTCTTTTCGATATTCAAGGTCTTTAAAAATTAGTTAAAAGTAATAGACAATTTATGACAAATGATTTAAACACAATTCATTTAAATTAAGCAACTCACAGAAGATTCGTTTCACCTTTATTTTTTTCAACACCTAAGCGTCCCTATCGAAGCCGCTGTTGTGAACACATGCGTTTATCACCTATTTTCTCGGACATCCCCGTAGGGCAAAGAAATTATCAAGTCACCCATGACATCCTGCATACCCCTGTTGTTTTCGTTCGGTAACTCTCTAACCACCGCATTGTATCATATCAATTTGCATCATGCTAGATACTAAAAATAAAGTCAGGTTTTCAAGTAAAATGTTGACAATCGCACATCGATCATTTACACAATCTTTTTAGCAGAACTTTTTATTAGTCCGACCGGACTGACTAGACAGATATTTTGTTAGTCCGAATTAAAATCTATTAGTCTGTGACTAACGGACTAAGGTTAGTGTCGAACCCTGACCATCAAATTACAAAAATATGCTAAAATATTTCAAATGTTGTAATAATTTTCATTTTCTTGTTTGGTATAATTTCTATACAAAATGGGGGTTTTTAACCGTTTATCAATAAAAATAACCACTGTGGTGCGTTTTTCACATAAATTTTGGTTTAAAAATATATATTCAAAATTTTATCACCATGAAAAAGTATTTAAAACTTCAAAAATAAAAATTGACTGGAAGCCTGTTATGAAAAGGAGTTACGTTAAATATTGTGGAGATATTTGTTAAAAAAAACCCAAGTAAGTAGTTAAAACATGACTTTTGAAATTTTTTGGTACATAAGGTGACAAACTAATGATTTTAAGTGAAAAAACGTCACTTTAACCAAAAGATTCCTGAGTAGGGACCCACCTTGAGAGCAATTCTTCGGTGAATGACAAAATTTGTCATAAAATTTGAACTCTAATATTGCGGTTATGAATGAAATCCTAAAATACTTCTATAGATAACGACTTTATTAAATTGGGGAAAGTTACAAGGTGTATCACCTTAAAAAACGTCAAAGAAAAATATGCATCGACTACTGTACAGAAATGCATTTCATCATAGTATCAAAACGATGATAACACAGTTTGTGTTAAACCTGGAACGCAAATCTCGAATCGAAATATATCGACACAGATTAATCTCGTCATTATGCAACGTCTTTCAATTAAATTTTCAAACTTTCGCTCAGATGAATGAACCCTTCAACTTCGACGTATATAAATCACCAAGGAATTGTGGCTAGTTAGGAATGCTTCTGTATGATGAATATTGAGGTCCGTTTTACTATCTATTCTTTGGACAATATCAAACTAGAGAAACGTGTACATGTATGTGGGAAACGTTGCTTAGAGCTCAGATTGTCTTCCGAACGGCTCTGCTTATATGAATTACAGAGCAAAAATTTTAATAATAACAATATTGAATGAATCTACGAATTTCCTTCCATTTTTATTCAACAGTAAAAAGATATAAAGGGAACAAATGCAATTTAATATATAGTGGTAAATAACAAAGTACGAATCTTATTTGCATTTTATCACAAAAAATGCTTAGTAGACATTAGTCAAGAGTAAACTACCATAATATAAGGACACCGATAGAAAAGTGGCAAAATGGCGTAGTATATAATAAAATATAGAGAAAAACACAAAGCACCGGTGTATAAAAAAGGTAATTTATCAATACTCAGTATTTAAATTCAACGGATTGTTCTATGCAACACAAGTATGCATTTAGAATAAGTTAGGTAGCATTAATCTTTTTTTCGAGTTTTGGTTCGATCGAGCTGCAATATTAAAATGTTTGAGGGGGGGGGGGGGGGGGCTTTTTTCATCCCAAGAGTTTCCAGAAAATGGATAGAAAAAACTGTTAAAGACTTAGTAGAGGTATTCGTCCTTGCTGAGGTGAGATTGCAGTGCCACGTTTTCCAATTTTACTATTACATGCACAAGTGCCAAAAAACTATAAAGATTTGTGTGACTGCTGTGGGTATTAAGTCTTCGACATTTACACATTTTCAAAGTATTGAACTGTCTTAATTGCTGTTGCTAACAATTTTACAACAGGAAGCACTTTGTGATCTTTATAAAAATAATTATATATAGACTAATGTATTCAAAATTGAAGACAAGTCAGCTCCAGACAGACCCCTGTCATTGATTGTCCAACATTTTAAAAAGCACCATCTTGTAACATACAAAATGAGTACTTATTCAACTCATACACGATTACCTACATTAACAATACGAGTTACTGTAGTAAAACCTTGTGATTATAAAACACTTTTCTACAGTATTGTAATGACAAAACATAAAATCTTAATTGCAGTGTCACAAGACTCACAACCTTACTGTAAATTGCATGGTTTTGGAGATTTACGCTGAACAAACACATATTTTGCATTACAAAGGACTCAACATTGAATCTCATCCTCATTGAGATTCATATAACTCTTTATCGCTGGCTTTTTACAATAATTCAACCACAGTGCATCTACTAACTCTGATGCCAGAACCTGACTAGTATTGGCTGATACCATCCAGATTACAAACACACCGTCTCTCTTTAGGTATCTGTCCACGAACTTGTCCACTAGGTCTTTCTGCCTGGCACTCCCGCTAGAGTTATAGAACATGGGCCCCGTCAGACTTAGGTACTTTTTTACATACTCGTGTTGCCTCCAAGGTAGACAAAATATTATGATGCTCCATATGAAATGAAGTCCATTGAGGATGGTCATTCCAAAGAGAAGGAACCAGATCACTACGAAAAGTTTTTCGTTGAACAAGTTCACTGGTAGCGAACACTGCACGGTCCAACGTTGTAAGTTAGACAGCTGTCTGATGTCGAAGTCACAATACGTGACCAGAGGGAAGCGAGACATGTCTTCCCATTTCTTACTTTCAAACATTAGTTTGAAAAAGTCCGGACCGACGCGAAGAAAGTGATTACCTAGAATAGCCTCCAATAGAAAGATCTGGCCGAGTGAATTAGCAAAGTACAGAAAATCTGTGAAGATGTAGAAAACTGACATGAAGTTTCCCTGATGAAATCCACCGTTTGCGCACGCTGCTTTGATCTTCGTCTTAGTTTTTGATTTACTTACAATACAATCTCTAACTTCTATCCATCTGTCAACAAAAACAGCCAAATATCCGATTTTCTCTTTCCTTTCATCGGGACTGTCGTAGGCAGCATCTTCTGCTATCTTCAGAACTTTCTTCAAGTCAAAACCAGAATATCCATTCCAGTGCTTCCAGAACATTCTGGGAAGAAAGAACAAAAAAGCTTGAAATGCAAAGATGACAGGCACCCATTGATAGTACATGATCTCCATTTCTTCTCGCTCTTTGTGTTCTGTTGGAAGAACCTTCTCAAACGGTACAATGTAAGTGTTTTTGATCCAGCAGTAAGCGTTTGCGTAAGCCACGTGGAATTTTTTGAACTGAGCCGGGCACCAGCATGAGATTGGTTCCCCGACAAACTGTTTAGCGCTTGAGAACAGGGTAAGTACAATGAAGAAGGCCATGCAGTAAAGCCGGTTAAGTCGATGAACTCCTGTGTCATCTGTGGTTCCAATCTTTATCTTTCTCAGAGCCTTTCCTGTGATGTCTTCCACGCTGCAAGTAACCAACAAAGGAAAAAGTCAAAATGACTGTGCTCTTCGGAATTAATTCTTTTTGCAGTTTTAATTGAGTTAACAATTTTTATTTTCCAAGAATCGCGATTCTTAAATGACTTATGTACATGGAATTGAAGGGACTTTCTAAGACTCCATAAAATTCCATTTACGTTTAATTTTAGCCATTTAAGAACTATTGTTCCCTCGCAGTTAGACAGTTAAATCGTATTCTACTCAAATCAAATCAATATACCGGTATGTTCTCTGACTAAATAAGGTTGTGCCATATTTGGTACATTGGTATATTTGCCCATTCCGTTCAGAGGCGACGTCATTTCATTGAAATTTTTAAAATATATGCTTAAATAAATTTGGGGATTAAGTTGTGTAAACACACAGGAACTATTTTGGAATTTAAAGGGAAGTGTGGGATGTGTTTGGTCTTAACTTGATTTATAACATCTTGATGCTAGATTTTATACACTGTAATTGGATACTTTGTACAGATATATCAAAGACCCCACCTGCCAGGTGACCTGGCGATGTCGTACAAGTCTTGTCCATGACAACACATATATATCATAGTATACTGGTGGACAGTTATCTCCTTTGATCACGGACCACCATAAGAACCCAGGGACGTTAGGATGGCCCCACAGATAACACTACGTTCGATTATAGAGACGATCGATCGGAAATCAATATACGCTTTCATAATCATAAAAGATATCATTACTTATCGTTTGATTATTATCATTAGCACACGTGCGTGATTGATTGTTATTTAGGCACCTTATTAACTGGGGGGTTTTTTTTCGTTGTTGTTTTTACATGAATGGAGTCAGATACAAACACACCTAAAACTGTTTCTTAAAGTTAACGTTGAAAAACCTTATCCATGAATATAACAAACACATTCATTGTGGATACGAAATAAATCAATATTAAAGGTAGAGAAAAGATCTTTTTTACTAACTCAAATTTTTACAGATGAAAATCAAAGCTTCTAAGAGTTGAAAAAAAAACTAGATTAACTACGGTAGATAATTAACCATGTTGTGATCTAACACACCGGTTTAGGGATGGGTATCTCAGTTATTACTTTTCTCCCACACCTGAACACGCTATTATATAATTTATACATACAGATGGCCCATTTTTCCGAGAAAGATTTATGTCCTGTAGGTTTTAGAAAGATATCCAATGCGAGGAAGTCATCGCTCCTGGAATTTTTCTACCTTTTCCTCCAATTTCTCCCCACAGGTAAAAACATTCTTTTGAAGTCGCCTGTGTGGGTCTATGCGTGCGCAGTGTCGTAAATTTAACCTAAAAACGAATCATCGAGGGTGTAGATATACTTGAATGTCACGCAGCCGAACATGCCGGGGACAAAAGATTTTAAACGCCACCCTGATATTTTGTTCATTAAAGCACAGAAAAGAAATTGTGAAGGGTAAGAGATTACAAAGAAAGACGGGAGTTTAAATTCCATTGGATATAGATCTATTGACACTGAACGTGGAACG
>WFKH01011581.1:44688860-44740569 GCA_016163765.1 Magallana hongkongensis | reverse complement strand
CTGAGAAATCTTGGAAATTTGTCATACTTTTGAATGAACATCGTTTGAATCCTGAGGTATTTATAAATATAATGCAATTAAGCAAAATGTAAATCCAGGATATCTTGGGACAGAGTATAATTGATAAAATGTTTAGATATTCAAGATATTCAGGTACCAACTATTTTATTTGATTGGGTTTTCTCCTGTTTGGTTGGCATTTTTTATCACACACGTCTACCAGCCATGACAGGCCATGAAACACTAATAATAACGTATTAGGTTATATATTTTATAAACACTTATGTATGACATCCCGACCACGCCCTTCTGGCAAGGTGGGGGAGACAACCAAGTTATGGGGCAACTTGATCACAACATAAAATCCCGCAGTCCCGCAGTCCCTGCCCCCCACCCTTAATTGCGACAATTAGTTAGTCCCAACACATTGTTAAAAGTTATTTAAACCCCTTAGAACTACTAATATTGGTTATTATGCGGAGGGTAACGACTTGGGGAGAGTCTTTGTCTTCAGCGTCCATTTGGTTTACAAGTAGCATGTTCTTCCTGTAGAGTCCTGCGAGATCAATGCTGCAATATTCTGAAACAAGCTTATCTAATAAAAAAAAAAAAAAGAGGTGAGCTAGCGCTGTAGCCATTTTTATACTTACTTACTTACTTACTGCCCGTGACGCCTTTGGCGTATAGGGCAGTAACGAGGGCTCTCCATCCCTGTCTGTCACTGGCTAGCTTCTGGAGAGTGCCCCAGCTTCTCTGATGCTCTTTCATCTCGGCTTCCACTGTTCGCCGCCATTTTTATACACACAAAGGAATGTTCGTGATCAACTGGGTTATTTTGCTGAAATTTTTCCGCGTAAATGTCGTTTCTTTGCTCGGATTTTTCCGTATGATAGACTCAAGCCAAATTGACCAATGAGAAATTATCTTTCTTTGTGCTTCGACGTAAAATTTTCTTGAATGTTGTTTCAATCGGGCTTTTCCGTCGAAAAAGGAAAAATGAAAAATTAAGGACTTATATCATTGCTTTGTATCAATCGCTTCTTGGCTTTCCAACGTACCCTGAAAAGATATCCTGTGGTCTTTTTTTCTTTTTTATGAGCTTGCTGGAATTATCTAGGAAGGTGGTATAGCTGTAAGAAAAGCTAGGTTTTACTGGTTGGTCTCTACAATCTTGGCATTATATACGACCTAAGTTTTTCTTGTACTTTTATGTGTAGGTAAGACAATAAATTAAGAAACTTTAGAATTCGGATCATATCTATTTTTTGATAAAACGAAATTGTCATCGTACAGCCTATCTACAGTAGTTTTCCCAGAATGCCCGACCGTGAAGTCGAGCATGCGTATTCTAGAAATATAGACTAACGTAGTTGCTAGCGCTCGAGAGCGCTAGCAATAAAAAGAAGAAAGCAGCAGAAAATTGAAATTAAAATTAAGAAAAACATAAGGTGGGTGGGCAGGGATAAAAATACGCGTGTTCTGCAGCTTGAATTGCTAAAAAGAAAAACACCAGGTTGTGAACAGTTTGATTAACATGACTGTACCTCGACTTACTCGCGATGTTCTAGTTTGTGAAATTGAATAATTGAATAAACGATTACGTGCCCTGTCCTAAATTGATATTTGGCTATTTGATATAAAATCAAATAATCTGGATTAAGGAGGCTGGGTGGACAATAAATTAGCCATCAGATTTCCTTAAATTTTTAGATAAGATGTCTTTAGCTATAAACTATTAGTAAAGAAAAAGTCCATATATTTTACCTTTTAAATTTGAGCATTTTCCTATATTCTTATATAGAGCTCTCCTTTCAAAGGAGATCAATACAGTATAAAAATGGCCACGACCATCGAGCCCTCTTAATTATTAGAGACAGATAGGCAACTGGACACCACCTGCTGGATGCACAGCGGCGTTATGCACAAAGCATATCTCACTGACAGACAGACTAACCCGTTCCAGACCTTTAAATGCATGCACAGGCCTTGAATGACAACACGTGTGTTCAAATACATTCAATGTTACCAAAAGCATAGCAGAACCCATATATAGAAAACATTTATTTAACCTTACAAACATAAATGGTAGTAAGGGCCGCAGTTTTTTGTGGGGGACTAGGGATAAAATTCTTTTTGGACGTCGGACAATGCACGTCGATGGATGCAGTCCAACGGCAAAGAAACACCTGATAAATAAGGTGTCATAAAAAGTGGGAAATATAATAAATATTAAAAAGCTAAACATCTTAAAATTTAAAAAAAGTAATCTTGCGAAACTCAATTGGATAATGCGTAGTAATATAAGGTCAACAAAAAACGTGTCAACATTTAAATATTGAAAGATTTTGATAAAGGTAGCATTAGTTTTTAAAAAATCGTACAAAAATAATAACTTGCAAAAATAAAGATACAACAAATTACTCAATAAATATTGATAAATCTCATCTAAGCAGATCGTTTAGGAAGTCTCGAAAGATTTAAAACTAAGGTATCTGTCTGTTTCATTACATGATTACAGTAAATACTACATTGCCGTACAGATGTGACTGTTAAAAGAAGGCTGATCGTCATAGCAAATGAAATGGACGAATTCAATGAGGTCAGAATCTACATATATGACGGAAAGTAAGTAGCTATATTTAAAAGCATGTACCTCCAGTTATAATGTAATCTTAGGAAATATCCAATCCTCTGATTGTAAGTAAAGTCTACGTTCACCTTTTATGATACACCACGAATAAATGTACATCTAAGCATCATACAAATCAACAGTATATAAAATAAATCAGGACAAAATAGTCAGTTGGTAGACATAGGAAGTACATGTAAGTAATTTTTAAAATGATATTTTAGATCATCTGGAAAAGTTATAGGTACTTTATTCATGCTATCTTCGTTGGTTTTGGATAATGGTATTATTTAGTTCTTGACTAAATTAGTTTTTGTTTGACTATAGTTTATTTAAGAACATAAATAATGACATATTCTTCAGGAACCATTAAATTATAATCTAATGACGTAGGAGACCTTATTGTAATAACATCCGCGTATTAGAATATCCTCAATACTTCTTTATTATTTTGTATTAGATACTTAACACTTCAACACAAAGAAGAAATAAGTTAAGCTATAAAGGATAACCTTGCTTAAGTCAGCTTTTAAAGCATAAATATTCTGAACATGTACCATTTTGAAACAAAAAAAAACCGTTATAAAAAATAAATTTGATCTCTTAAAATGTCTTGAAAACTTTTTTACAAAAATATTGTCAAAAATATTTTGTATGCATTTTTGCTTTTATAAACAGCTACATCAAACAGAATCGAAAAGATGACAACTTCCGGAGTAGCTCTGCTCGCTCTCGTCCTGATTTTGACAGAGCCCGCCGCCTCCCAGGTGTACCAACAGGCGACCTACGGCCAGGGCGTATATGCTCAATACCCAAAACCTATAATCGTACCTCAAGCCGCGCAGTCAGACATCACTGTTTTCATCATACCATGTAATATTTTTTTTCGCCCTGAACGCTCTAATATTCTGAGGTTTTTAACCTTCGCCAGTCCATCTTACTTAATTGTCCTTAAAATTTTACACGGTTCATAATATTATCAAAAAATAGCGAGAATACATAAATTAATATGAATAAAACAGATATTTAAGATATTTGTTGGTTTTTAAGGGCTTTAAAAGTATTCTAAGCAACTTGCATTGATACAGCTGTACGTATGGGCATAAAAAGATTCTTGTATGCGAGTTGACTTTTCGGTTTTGTATACGAGTTGACATCTTGTATAGGAGATGACCTGTATATGATTTGACTGTAAATCGTTCAAACTGTTGAATCCAATTATTTATTTATCTCCTCTGATCATTTTCTTTTCAAACACAGTCCTCCTTGTTGTGTTGGTCGCGGTTATTGTCCCTGCATTGGTCGGTAGTTCCTGGATCGTAATGAAAGAAATGAAAACAACCAAGCACCCGACGACGATGACGACGACGACGACGAGGATGACGACTTCACCCACGACTACAACACCATTGTCCCCGGGAGGATGAAAATATCGAACAGCTACATCATCATGTGCCTTGTTGGAGTCGTTGTACATCAAGCCTTCAAAATATCTTTTTCAAGAAATATTAAACAAATTTAGATAGATGCCTTTAAATAAATGTGAATAAGAATAATTTTTTTTTCAGTGTTGTCTATTGATAACAATATGTTTTAAAGATTTTTCATTTTGAAAAACCTAAAAAAAAAATGGCGGCATATTTTGTCCTTCTTCTCTTTATCATTGGAAAATAAGAATTATGCTCGTAATCCTTTAGTTATCTTCTTTCTCCTAAACGTTCATAAACATCATTGTAAGATGGGATACAAGTTTATGGTTTTAATGTCACAAACTGTTCCACCACAATATTCTGTCAGGTATTAAACACGTAGACGTGAAATTTTGCTTATAACCTGTCTGTAGCGTCTTTGCATTCTACACATACGGATTAAACCAGACTTATAACACGTTCGTCATTGAAGACCTATATTCAAACCGGAAACAACGTCACAACAATACAGGGCAATAACCCAACATAATAAGGGATGGTATAGAGTTATCTCTCTTAGAATACTTAACATAAATTACAAACACTACACTGTGGATCTCTACAAATTCCTGGTCTGATGGAGAAGACTCGTTTGGTGATTTACTAGAAGATAAAGGATTTCTTCGTTCAGCCCATTTCCGTTTATAGATGGTAATGCAGTCGAATAATATTTCTTCATAGTTCCATGAAGTTCCATTTATATCTCCGGCCTAAGCCCCATTTAATTTAAAAGCATTGGGAACGTTCCTGGTTTCTGTTCATAATTTTTCATAGATTCCTTAGCGAATTTATATATGTCTATATAAACAACAACAGACACTACAGACCCCTCTTTCCATCCTTAATATCAAAAAATAAATAAATAAATAAATCCAAAATTTAAAACAGTGGTTTCAATGTAATTCAAGGAATGAATCGCAGTAATTAATATTTGAAAGGAGCAATTTTTTAATGAGTGAGATGTGTGATTATAAATTAAATGATACGCGTTATTGTTAATCGATTTTGAATGATATCCAACTGAAAATGAAATATAGGACCCATGTAAACAAAAAGTGTGCACATCAACCTGCTCTTTCCTATTTATAGTATGTCCCGAGTTTTTGCTTCCACCACTTTTCGCTTGATATTTCGATAATAAATACCTTTGTGCTCAAACTACGTTCATCCACTAATACCGAGCGCAGCGAGAGGCGGGCGAAGCCCGCCTCGCGAAGCGATGCTTAATGGTAACACGTATATATAAGAAAATCAGTGGAAAATGAGAGTTGAATCAGCGGTACTAAGGGCCAAAAATTTTTCTTCCAGCCATGGGCGCGGCCATATTGGCCGCCATTTTGTTACAAAAAGTTAACTCTATCATTAAATGACTGCCGCTTGTCGATGTGTTTTGCCCCGAAACTCGATCAAAAACTTTCAAAAAAAAGTTCAAACACACAAAAAAAAAATAAACAATAGGCCTAAAGATCATTGTAAAAGGCAATGTTAACAATACATATATTTGAGGTATCAAGAAAGGTTAAAATATTTTTTAATTCCTAGTTAGCCTTCACACGCGCTCTAGGAGAGCAAGAGAAATACCATTTTCATTGTCTCTTTTACAAATTCATAATTAAAATGTGAGACAATGATAGTTCTGACTTTGCTATGAGGTCATTTTAATTTGGTAATAATCATATTGTCCACGAAGCAAAGTAGCTATGATACTTTCTCTGTATATAATATTTCACGCAACTAAATGTGTGTTGTACCATAATATCAAAACAAGAGGCATGAAAATAAATTAATAAGACGTTTGGTCTTTTGTCTTTTGTTGAAGAGTATCTGAGTTAATCAATGTTTGGTTCACTCTTATTGTATTTGCTTGTCAATATGTATGGTGGCATAGTTCTGCCACCACTTGTCAGATAATTATGTCGACTTGTCAGATCTTGATGTCGGCTTGTCAGATAATTATGTTGACTTGTCAGATCTTTTATGTCGACTTGTCACTTATTCGCGTGTACAAAAATTCAACACTAAAACGTTTCCATGCCTAATTTGTGCCATCCAGTTGACATATTTTCTGACAAGTCGACATAAGGATCTGACAAATCGACATAATTATTTGACAAGACGACATAAGATCTGACAAGTCAACATCATTATCTGACAAGTCGGCTTATAATATGAATGACAATTTTCTTTAAACTACTGACCATTTTGTTTTTTTCTGTCAGAAAATTATGTTAACTTGTCAGATCTTTATGTCGACTTGTCAGATAATTATGTTAACTTGTCAGATCTTCTTGTCGACTTGTCAGATAATTATGTTAACTTGTTAGATCTTGATGCGACTTGTCAGATATTATGACAAGGAAGTGGCAGTCAGTGGCACTAACACGCTTTGACAACAAAATATTTACTTTCTAGTTAACATGATTATTTTCTGACAAGTCAACATAAAGATCTGACAAGTTGACATAAATATCTGACAAGTCGACATCAAGATCTGACAAGTCGACATAATTATCTGACAAATGGTGGCAGATCCACGCAACCATAAATATGTTGAAGATGTTGCGAAGATGTTGCGATAGGTCTGACACCACCCCCCCCCCTCCTCCTCCCCTCGGTCGTCTGTCTGATCACGGTAAATAGTAAATGAAAATACGAAAGGTCATTTAAAATCTTTTCACATTAGAACCATTTTAACAAGGCCTTGGACTTTCATTAGGACGTAACTATCTATTTCTTGCGCCAAACAAGTTAAAAATGACGCTGGTTTCAAGCGAAATATACACCAACTGCGTAGTCTTAGCTCAAAAGCCAGACAAATCTTGTTAATTTCAAACAGCCATGGCTGAGTGGCCAGCAATGAAATAGACAGGCCTACGTCACATTGCTGTTTGACACAACTACCAAAAGTCCAAGCTCTTGTTAAAATGGTTCTATTTAATAAAGGAATTTATTCCTCTCTGCTGAGAAGCCCATGTAACCTGCTTGTTGACGCAGAGCGATATCGCATCATCCTTAATCATGACATATTTTGTTTACCTCGGAAACACTGCTTTTTCACCACGATATTCAAAATGAGCTCATATTACGGGAGAATACTCCCAGCTGGAAAAGAAAATTCAAGAGAGGTAACTTATTCATTGTATAAAAGAGAAAATGCAGGTGCGGATGTTTTATATTCGTTGTCAATGCCCTTAAAGATAAAAGAAAATTATATATGTAATGATGTGTAATGTGATCCAGTTCAAAGAGATACATCGGTTTAATATTTGTGTCAAAAACTTCCCATTCGATTACGTTGATACAACAAATAGATAAATATAATTAAATATCAAGATGAGAACAAATGCAAGTAAACCATTTGGGATATGAAATAAATTTCGGACGAAAAATTATTGGTGCCATTTTATGAACATTTCAGAATTTAAACATATTTCTGTAACATAATTTACAACAAGAGGCCCATGGGCCACATCGCTCACCTGAATTATAGTTCTTGTATCGTTCTATTTCGAAATGTTTGAATATGAAACTTTTTAAAAGTATTAAAAACTCTCTTATATTCCAAGATTTGACAATACATTAAACAACATATAAAAAGAAGCCTACTTTTTTGAACATCCTATCATAAGATCTAAGATGCATCAAATGGCCAATCTTATTATTCTAGGCCTCAACGTATTAAAGATAACAAAACTGTAAAATGAACTATACATAATTATAAAAATTGAAGGAAGGTCAATGTGACCTTGATATGAGGATATGAAGATATGAGGATGCTAATACATAGTTAAATACCGTAACTAAACGTAGCATTGTATTTCTTGAGAAGAAAATTTTTAAACATTTTTCCTATATACTTCCATGTTAAACTTTGAGCCCATCTTGGGGACCCAGTATTCACTATTGGTCTGGGGGTCACGGTTTTAACAACTAAGAATCTACTAGTACACTATCTTAGAATGCTTGCATAATAATCTCACAATTTTTTTCAAACAATTTCCCTATATATTTGAATTTTGAACTTTGAACCCCTATTGGGGCAGCAGTATTGGTTCGGGGGTCACGGTTTTAACAATTTAAAATCTACAATATTTGAGTATGCTTGCATAGTAATCTCACAAATTGTAGGATTGTAGTTCTTGAGAAGAAGATTTTTAAACATTTTCCCTGTGTATTTATATGTTAAACTTTGAACCCCTCCTGGGATCCCAGTATTGGTCCAGGGGTCACAGTTTTAACAATTCAGAATCTACGCTATCTTAGAATGCTTGCATAGTAATCTCACAAATTGTAGCATTGAAGGTTCTTAAGAAGAAGATTTTAAACATGTTTTCCTTATATAGTTCTATGTTATACTTTGAACCCCTCCTAGGGCCCCAGTATTGGTCTAGGGGTCTCGGTTTTAACAATTTAGAATCTATACTTATTTTAATAATGTAGAATACCCTTCCCATAAGAATGCTTTGTACCAAGTTTGGTTAAATTTGGCCCAGTGGTTCTAGAGAAGAAGTCAAAAATGTGAAAAGTCTACAATGTACATGCAGACGGACGGACAGCCAGACAGACGGACGAACGATGGACAACAGATGATCAGAAAAGCTCACTTGAACCTTCGGTTCAGGTGAGCTAAAAAAGGGGAAAAAAAACTGTCGATGAGTTCGACACACAACGTAGTTTGTTATTTAAAAATGGTGATGCTCGAGAATTAAAAAATGATGTAAAAACAACTGGTTGAAAAAAGACGCTTTCTGGGTATTATAAGAATTGGGAAAAAACCCAAAAAACCCAAACAGTCCTAAAAAAAAAAAGGCGTTTGACTTTCGGGCTTGGTTCAGTCACAAAGAGGTAAAATTGAATATATTTTTATAATGCTGTCGTCGTATATAGAATAAAAAAAGATACAATGATATAAAGAATGTATAATGTGGATTACAAATTAATGATGCTCTGGAGAAGTTTGATTGGTTGAAAAACGCGCTTGTAAAAAAGATAAGATTTCTGCAAAACACAATAAAATGTAAACCCCTTAAGGCCTTAACCTCTGCTTATATAGCAAAAAGGCGGTTGACTTTCAGGCTTGGTTTAGTCACGCAGAGGTAAAATTGAATATATTTTCATGTTATCGTCGCATATAGGATAAAAAAGGTACACGGATTTTAGTGCATTGCTATTTACATTAAACAGATGCACATCAATTCATCTATCTGTCAAAAAGAAATACTTACTATGATGATTAGCCAGACACTCTACAAATGATACAGAATTTTGTTCACACAAAGTATCATTAATGTGAATATTAATCCGTATTTTAACCTGTATTTTATTATTTAAGTAATGTCGATTTCTCATTTTAGAAATAATATTTCTAAAAATAATTTATGAATATTAACCATATGACCAGTAGTGTTCCACCCTTACACAAGAAATTCTGATGGAGCCATAAATTTCACAATTTTTGTAAGGGTCTTCCTGCTCAATATAACCATGCACGCATATGCCCTACTAAATTTTTGGAGATTGTATATAATTATCTTCCCCCGAGTTTTTTACCCAATATATATGGCTCCTAGGCGGTAGGAGTTCAGGAAATTAATCATACGATCTACATTACTCTCATCATTGGAAAGCTTCACACCAAAATGATCACAATCCATCTAAGAGATTTTAAAGGATCAAAAATGTAAAATTCTTTTTGGATGTCGGACAACGCAAAACGCACAACGACGGAAAAAGTCCAACGGCAAAAGAACAACTGGGTATACACTAAGGTGTTCTAAAAAGAGTAAAAAATAAATGAAAGTTTGTTTATTAATTGAGCTAAACATGTTAAAGAAGTATCAGATTAATCTTGTGAAATTCAATTTGATAAATGCGTACAGTAATATAAGCTCAGCAAAAATAAATGAAACTAGACGCTATCTCGTTGCGAGCAACGAGAAGTCTTCCGTTTGAATGCACCTTTTAAAAAATAGGCTATCGGGATAGTTGATCTTTTCTATCATTTCTTAACACTTCTTCAAATGCCATTTAATCCTCTCTAAGGCTTTCAATAGACATTTATGTATACTGGAAAAAATGCACTATTATTGTGATATTTGATAAAATTAAAACGGAAATCAGTAAAATGCATCATTTCAAAGATAAAATCGTAAATCGAAACACAATTTACGGATACCTTATTGTGATTCTATTGTTTCATATTATTATTAAGGTCTTCTTTACATTGGTATTTTCAATATATAGTTTTTCTTTACTAAATAATATTTTATGGCCCAAAATGTAATGTTCAAAATTTTCAGGTAAATCTGATGGGTTGTTTGTTGACCATCCAATCTAATTAAAATTAGACTTGTAAATCCGCTCTCTACGATACGCTATATTAGTGTAGCGATCGTACGTGAGCGGATCTAAGATCTAATTTTAGTTAGATTGGTTGACCATCCAGCCTCCTTAAACGACACTTGCAATGAGTGCAGACGCACTCATTGGGTCCAAACACTGGTGACAGCATCGTCTCAAGCTACGGCCCAGTGTCCGACGATTGGAGACAATGAACAACTAGACAACACAACTGACAATCATGAACAGCTAGAATCATGAACAGCTTAACAAATTAAAGTCACTGACAATCATGAAGAACTAGACAGCGCCACTGACAATCATGAACAGCTAGGCAGCGCCACTAACAATTATGACACAGCTGGATAACGCCGCCGACAATACGAACTAGACGATGCCAGTGACACTTCATAATTGCGAGATAACACACTAAAAATCATGAACTGCTCGATAATGCGGCCCCTGCCTACACGAACTGCGATCAGCGTTCGTACGCCACCAATTGATTGTTTTTTCTGTCACATCTGGGGAAAGTAAAGGATGTGTAAAAGGAATGTAGAACACCCCAATGACAACTTAAGAAAATAAATTGCCTGAGGTTTTTTGTCAGATATTCTCATAACCACAACATTTAGAAGCAAGTCAATGAATTGTTTATTTATTAATTGGAGAAGAGAAACAACTCGTATATATATATATATATATATATATATATATATATATATATATATATTACGAGATTTCTTGAATGTATGAACATACTTGGATGTCTATCTTTCCGTGTTAACTAAATGCTAGTTTGATTGAATGAACATTTTTTATAATGAGATTCTGAATATAAAATCGGACTCAAGAAAAGACAAAGTAAAAGAAATGAATCGAATGAATAAAGTAACAACAATCACTTTGATACGTAAGTCAACATATAAAGATACGAAAACACATACATGTAAAAATTCAATTATACTTACTTTTCAAAAAATTCTGCCTACTTCTATTCGGCAAGTAATGATTTTCACACATCAGAGAGCTACAGATGAACAGACCTTATCAAAATAACACATTCAATACAAATATTCTATAACATTTATCTGAATTACTTTTTTCCTGGAAAATTATAAAAATAAATATTCTCTCTCTCTCTCTCTCTCTCTCATAATATATTTAATAAAAAAAATTAAAAAATAAATAGAACATGCTGTACACAAAATAAAATACATGTAAAATAAATTTTCCAGGAAAATAAAGCATTCTTTCATTACAGTAAAATTTTGTACAATGTTTTACAGTTCAATAATCAAGAACTAATTTTTTATTAGGTTTGACCATATTTTATAAGTATTTCAATTGTCAGCTCATAGCAATTACTGTTGATATTTCAGCCATGGAATGATTGCAAGTTTTAAAATACAAAAAATAAATTGTATCACAGAAAACTGAATTAGAAGGCTTAAAGCTTTAACTCCACATTTATGTATAATACTAGGTAGTCAATTTTGCATTAAGGAACTTTGCAAGTGAATGCTAAAAATTTCACATCTCACAGGTACTGTCTAAATGAGGGGAACTTCAAAGGGGATAATATCCCATCAGATTTCTAATTTCATGTGTAAATAGAAATTCTTGTTTTTTGTCCTTTTAAAAACTATCTTGTTTTAAAACCATTTTTATGCCTCCTGATAATGAATAAGACAAACTTTGGCCATACCAATAGTTGTATTATTGATAATAATTGTGTTTAACAAGAAACAATTCATCTCAGTTTGTAATACACTATTTGAGTGGCTGAGAGAATTATTTTATGTGTGTATGTATGAACCTTTTTGCCAAAATCACAATGACTAAAACATATCAATTCACATGACACTGTATTTCATAATCTCTCAAAAACTCACTCTTGATTAACAACTACATTTTCACAATTAACAGTATATATATATATTTTCAATCATTTTACAATCATATCTAAAAAAGGCAATAAAAATTATCACAATAAAACATTTATCAATATTTGGTGACTTTGAGTGATCCTTCTATGATTCATCCTGATCATAGAATGTAATTTGCTTGGCTTAAAAAATCTAGACTAAATAAAATATATTAAGGCTAGACTATGTAACAATGTTACTTCAATCACATAAATGTACCCCTAAAAATTAATATACTTGGCACTTTGAAGTACATGTAATATAAATACAGTTTATAGTCTTTTGTGAGGACAAATTATGTCACATTTTATGAACTCAAAGATACAGGTAGGAAAGTAGATAAAATGGAACAAATTCTGTCCCTTCACATCTTAACTGGACTAAGATTAATTCTTGCCATTGCAGTACTAGTACTTGCCATCACATAGTTTTGCTTATGACATTTTACCGCAGGGGCAAGAAGAGGTACAACTGTATATGGTGAGAATGAATAGCAAAATCTAAGTTGAAACAGTTTTTGTATTCAATAAAATTCCTGATTAAATGTAAATATTCAAACATTGCATGTATATGATGCTGAGAGCAAGGAAAAATACAAGATTGCACTGAGTTGTGACTATAGGTAAAACGACTGATATGATCAAATTTGCAATGAAGGACTTCTTATCTTTGGCTTGACTTACAGCTTGGAGTGGGGTCGAACACTCACACTGCGTCCATTTCTGCTGATCTTGATGGCAACTTCCAATCCTTTGCAGATCTGGTCTAGAACGTGGAACGGTACAGACTTGTTGACTGGCAGGTACACAACATGGTCTATGAGATAGCGAGCCTCATGGGGGTAATAATGAATCAGAGGGGCAAAGTAGTCCAGGTGGGGGTTCCACTTCTCTGGTTCAATTATGTTCAACTGTGTGGCGCCTCGATATGCATCAATGCCCATGGCATTCAGAATCTTGACTATAGTATCAGGATTTTCCTATGAATAGAACATACTGTTTTATTTGCCATAACTATATTTATTGTATTGGTTCTCATGCACCACTGCATCAGATCAAATGCTGCAGCACTGACTTATTTTATTGCCATATTTACCTTGCAAAAAATTGTTTTTGCCTTATTTTTATCTTGCTTGAAAATCTCCACAAAAGGTCAATGAAATTGCTATACTTACCACTAATATAGGGTAAAGCCAGTAATTGTTTACTGAACACTCTCCCCCTACCAGTGTCACACAGTCGGGCAGCCGCTCACGAACATACTCTCCCTTTATATTTGACGTTTTGAACTCTGCTTGCTTGAAGTTTTTGAGTCTATGTAGTAGGGTATACAGAAGGGCAGCAGACGGCTGTTGGCGAATTCGGAGAACCATGTCACTGGGAAAACCCCGCAACATTTTTATGACGTATCGTTTGTGGTCTATATTGAGTGTCCTTGTGAGCCACATGGCTGGTTTGACCACTTGAGGACAGTCCAATAACAAGTACACCAGAAAATACTTGGTCAACTTCTTGAAATATTCCTGCTGCTTTTGCACAGGATACGCAGAATTTCGTCTTGACATTTTCTCATATAATTCATCATCCCTGATTTTTGCTATAGCACCCCCAAAGGCTGTTGAAGGTTTGATCACACCAAAACTAAAAAGAGCTAAATCTGTCCGCGGGTTTCCTAACCAATCAAATCCACAGAAAGACTCGGCACAATCCTCTATAACAAATATATTGCGTTCCTGGGCAATGTCTATTATGCTATCCATCTCTACTAACTTTCCGTATATATGAGCTACTAATATAGCTACTGTCTTGTCTGTTATAAGGTGCTTCAGCTGATCTAGCTTGGGACTCGTTCTCTCTATATCCACATCCCATGGAACAACCTTGTCACAGTATTAGAAAAGATTTTACATTAAAGTTTTTAAGTGGTTTTGACATTTCTATTGAAGTGAAACATTGTTTTTGGTAAATAATGAAACAACTTAAAAAATCAATTAAAAATAGCTTCAGTATGAATATTTCCTTTTTGGCAGAATTTACAATTATGTGTTCTGTCTAATTTTGTTAAGCTATATCTACTCATCCACTGGCTGTGAGGGGGATAACTCTTTTATTAAACCAATTACTGGATCCATTTCTGTAGGGATTTCCCAGGGAAATGGTCCCTATCAAGGGTTTGATTAAAGAGCTTCATGTATCCTATACTCACATTCAGTGAATAATTTTTATATATGCATATAATCATAGTCTTATGCTTTGAAAAACAGATCAAAATAGCATTGAACTATTTATATATTTCAAACACAATATATATATTTGATCTAAAAGACTCATACAAATAATGTTTCTATAATCTAATGAGGTTATTGTGGATATCTTCAGTATAAACCACCACCAAATATCATAGCAAAAGAAACCAATATAGACATAAAAAATCTGCATAAAAAATTTCTGAGTGGTGGATGGCAAATTTTATACCTTAGTGTCTAACTTTGCTAAATGTGATCATAATCAGCCAATGAAAATGGTTACTCTCTCATGTTATTGAGGAAAAGACTTAGAATAAACAACCGTTATGATTTATTATTACCATGTACACATGTAATGTAAGAAATTTACACAGCAATAGTATTGCATCTAGTTTTCATTGTGAAAATGGGTTTAAATCTTATCTGACAGAGCTTTATGCAAATATAAATGTACCATAATGTCAATACCAAATGTTTGACAATGTATGCCTTAAATTATTTCCGTGTGTGTACCTTCAGTCCATGGTGTTTGATGATGTATACCATGTCTGGAATATTAATGGCTGACATAATGACCTCTGACCCTGGAGGATAATTTTTCACTTCTAAAAACAGGTCTAAACCAGTTCTAACTGATAGACATGGGAGTACAGAGTTCTGATTGGATGGAGTGGTCCACATCTGTTTCAGCTCTTGGACAGCTTGTTCTCTGTTGCCACAACATTTCAGGCACCGCGATGCAGCTCCAAAAATGTCTTTGAATTCTGCATCTAGTTACAAAAACAAAAAAGGATGAAAAATATCCCAACTTGCTTAGCACATTAAAAAGAATTCGCTATTTTACATATTAAAGATTCTATTCCCCCGTTAAAGAAAAACATTATTTTTGGTTCCATGGAGCAAATTACATCTTTATAGTATGCATTACATATATTATTTCAAAGTTTGAATCTTTTATTGTTAACGGTTATTTGATACACATCTACTGGTACACATATAAGGCCAATCATGCTTTTAAATTCATCATTTGAATAATAAAACACAAAATTTTAAAACCTCCCCATTTAAATTTTTTGTCAATTTGAGACATGAAATGGTTGTTTGAGCACATAAATCTGTGCTACTTTAAGGTGATAAGTGAATCAATAAATTTCTGCTCTGATTTAAAAAATCTACATACCTATGTATACACATGTGTAAGGCAAAATAGAACTGGCAGATTTATCTCTGAAAGCCATTATAGGTTTTTTCTTTTTCCTTGGTTTCAGCAAGTTCCTGAATTCAATGATAAAAAAAAGTTAGCAGGTTAATTTAAAATTTGGATGAAATTGATTCTCGTTCAAACTACACATACTAGTATTTTGGTATGTTAATATAAATCATAGAAATGTTATGTACATACAAAAGGCTTAACAGGTAAATAATAAATATTAAAGCTTAATTGAGGTGGAGAAACTGATTAAGTTATGCAGGGTTATCTTGCATCAATCATAACAATATATGATTTTCCAAGCACCTCAGAGTAAGTTTTCCTTTACCTAGTCATTTACCTATCATGGTAGTGAAATTACTTTGAATTGTTTCTAAAAAGCTGTTTAGATAGATATCAGACAGTAGGCTATAGTATTCGTTGCAACAACTCATGCCAAACTGCACTGTGAAGTTGTCATAATAAAGTTAAAACACAAAGCTTTTGCCTTTTGGGAATTACCAGTACTGCAACAATAGCACAGCTACTCAGAAATCAAACCATTCATTAATGCCTATATAGATTAAATATTTAACACATTGGCCATTTAATTTTTTTTCTTAAATCACCTTCAACTGCTATAAATTAAACACACAACCAATTTTTCAAAAAAAGGTTGGCATTCACAACTGAGATACGAACTTGTTGTTGAGCACAAAACTATTTCTACAGAAGATTCTTGGAAATCTATTAATTGTTTTGATTGATAAATACAAGTAAAGTAATACTTGAAGCAAGATTCCTTTGCAAAAGCTTTAGGAAATGTTTAGCATCATCAAATTCTAACAAAAAAGAAAATATTCTACCACAAGCCTTTTCTAAATTATCTCTTTTAATGGTCTTTAAGGAAATAAAAACTTAGCTTACTACATACTTTCAAAACTTGTCATAAGAGTTTATTCAGTCTCTTCCCAACAAACACAAATAGGCAGTGAGTGTGAAATTAGCTTCGTCCTGTTCATTACATATCTTCTGTAATTCATTCAGAGTACTCAAGTACTCAAAAGCATTACTGATAAGTAGCTTGGCAACTATTTCAATCCACAGGTATGTCATTATTTTGAATGTCTAAAAATCATTTGTGTTATAAATTAAGATTTAGTTAGGTTAGCTAGATGTTGTTCTCTTTGTAAAAACTTTCACTCTGAAAAAAATAAGTACCAGTAACCTCCGAGATTTTTTGAACTGCCAAGATGTAAATTTATTATTTTTTTGTTGTTAATGGAACAAAGCAACTTGCTACACATGTACTTTATGTGTCATGTGGTTTATCTAAGAACTTAGCTGAATATTCTCATAAATGTTCAATTTTAAATGACGAGTCAAATACAATCTACATGCTGCATTTGCATGTACAATGCACATCCACAAAGTATCTATTATCATGGTACACATCATCTTCCCAAGTTAAGGGTTTCTGATCCACACCTCTCCTCACAAAGAGGGGAGCGGAGTGCACCAAAAACCCTTGGCTAGCGAAGATGGGTACACATGTATGTGTTGAATGTATCACAATTTCATTGCTACAGTTTTTATTTGGTGGAGTGTGTTTCACATTATACTAGTACTAAATGTTTAGTATCATTAAACTACATGCTACATGTATATATGTCTCTAAAAGTGTGGTTAGTGCATACATGTACTTAATTCACTACCGGTATTTTACATTTTTCTCTCAAATATTTCCCAAAATTCTAAAATACTAGTATGATGTAAATATCTCTCCAGTAAATCAAATGACATAAAAAAAATTATTGTTGCCAATGTAAAAATAATTTTATAAAAAATTAAATTTACTAAATATGATATTTCATTTGTAATTAAAATATCATAGAACAGTTTTCGAGTTACTGTGCTATCTGCCAAAGAAGTCGATCCCTAAAAGGCAAAAAGTAATGTCATATGTTTGTGATAACACTACACAGTATTTTTTTTTAAGTTGAGGAAGTAATTAGTTTTTTTTTTAACATATGATACGTAAATAGCTTTTTTGGGAGAAATCAACATATATTGAGCAAAATACTTTAAACACATTATTCTGGAATATGTGAATTGAAGAGCTGAAGAGCGGAAATATCTGCAATAGTTATGATATAATTATGTAACAGTTTTTTACACACTCTCTCTCTCTCTCTCTCTCTCTCTCTCTCTCTCTCTCTCTCTCTCCCCCATATGTAATAGCTTACCAACAACATTTGCGAGAACTGCTCTGCTAGCTGTTGTTTACCATCTCCAAGCTGTCATTACATCAATATCTATTTTCAAGGATCACTGAAAAAGATACTACATAATTTAAATTCTGTGCCTTCACACATGAATGGGCAATGTCAAAATTAAAGGTCTCTGATGTATAATGTCATCTACTTTTTTTTCATCCAGGGTATAGAAGCCTTTCTGCAACAATGGTAATAAAGACACATTTTTTTTACAATAAAGTTGTCAGAAGTACATTTATAAATAGATCAAAACAAAATAAAAAAATTCAGTATAGTTATGCCTGAACTTGCACCAATGGCATATAATTATTCTTTTTTTTTAAGTGGCGCTGTTTCACTTACCATAACAAATATCTTTGAGATATGTTATATAACATACACAATTATCACAGTGATGCATAAATATATACATATTAAAGGGACTGGATCAATAAACATACTCAGGATATATACATGTACAGCCGGGTTATTTTTAAGTCAAATCCTGAGGTGTATTCTCCGAACGCCTACTCCTCAATTAAAAATAAAAATTAGTCAAGGCAATTATGGGGCCCTCTGAGGGGACACAGGTAGACTTTACCTGTATATACTGATCATTATTTAATAATAGACTAATGTTTAATTATCAATACAAATATTATGTATGTTCTAAACATGCTCACAATTTTTTTCCCTAAATTTCCAGTAGAATTTCTATACATGTAATATGTATGTATTAAGAAAATAAAACCTCCTTATAAATCAGTAAGAGAGAATGCAATACAAAAATATAAGAATTTATCAAAACATAAGATATTGCATAGTACAATGTACTTGAATACTCAGTACATTTAATATATACTGTAAGGGTTAGACTGGTTCGAATACCAGCACCGGATAGCTCAGTGGGTAGAGCACCTGACTAGATATTCAGGGGGTCCAGTTCGAATCCCAGTCTGGTCTTTAATATTTCTCCCCTCCCGTGCCAACTCTGGAACTTACAGCTTAACTCCTGCCAGGGGAAAAAGCCTGGGGTGACCTTCAAGGGCAAAGATCATATACACTGTAAGGGAGGAGGAATGCGACGGTCAGACCTAAGCAAATACCGGCGCCAAATAGCTTAGTGGGTAGAGCACCTGACCATGCAAGGATTCGGGGGACCTGTCTTCAAATCCTGGTCTAGTCATTATTTTTCCCATCCCATTACAATCAATACCAATTTACCTTTTCATAATTATAGTTCTATACTTTAAACATTTCAACTACTGCAAACATTTAATGTTATTGTATCTGATATTTAAAATTAAAGTAATGTTAATTATTAATGGGAAAAAATAAAACATTAGACAATGAAGATCTAGCTTACTTGAATTTTGAATGCATATGAACACTAAATATTTCAATAAATAACATTCAGAATACAAGTAAAAGCCCATATGTAAAAATAAGAATGCCAATTACTTGTATATCTTCAAGGCACATATTGACATAACAGATTTAACTCTTTATTTCATTGTATGCGGACATTAAAACAGGTCAAAATATTTTATGGGGATTTGGTGTGCATTTATATAGAGACACATACTGAAAAAAAACATTGGAAAAAAGTCCTTAAAACATAACTGATTTGGATTAATTGTCTTTTGAAAAAGTTGTGATAATTCTAAAAAGTTATGAATAATAGTAATTTATTTAATAAGAATTTGAAACAAAGAAATATATAAAGCAATTGAGGGTTTACATTTTAAAATTTTGAATAAAAGATGAACAAACATAAAAAAGATATATCAAACCTGTTGATTAGACATGGCATTTGATTTGTGATTTATGTGTAATATAGCCTGTATGTTTCATATTCATAAAGAATTTTTCATTTATCATCGTCTCTAAAGCGCCACATTAATTACAATGTCTTATGGTAAATTTACTACATCCGTCATCAACACTGAACTTCTTACTATTTATAATAGAGTATTGACCACCTTTTATGACAAATTATGTCATATAGCCTGTGACTCAATCTGACCATCAGCACTGATCAGTCAATGACGACTAACGCCGATATGGGGTTTTTTATACTCAACCAGATAAAATCACTAAAATATAACAAACAGAAAGTCGTGGTTTCTAACTTCTTACCTTCATTTTCTCGAGTTTACATCTGTCAGGATGTAGCCCATATTAGAGCGATTTAGACTAAGCCAATCTTGACCTCAGCATGAAGGTGTCAACCTCCCAATTTCGCGGATTAGTTGAACCCCTGAATATCAAACCCGATAAACAAGACCTCGGGATCGGTATTCAAGAGGGGACTCATAAAGTAAAACTAAAAGTAGTGAAGGAGACCACCAACATGCAGAACATTACCAAAGCATCACCATTTTTCTATGCCTGGAGGAAAACAATCCTCAGAAAAAGTTACCTGGACTTCTCGAAGTGCTCGTGTCATCTGCATAGTTACAGAAAAATCAGGTGTATAGACTTGAACCAAGCACAGCTGAATAATAGCTACAAGGAAACATCTCTAACCTATTCAATCATACACACACTCCAGAAACAGTTTTGTTCAGGTAAATTGAAAGTACTGTGTTCCGAAAAAAAGTAGTGAAAATACGCTTTGTATATAATCCTAACATCATAACGAAGAAAATAATAATAAAGGTAGACTGTCTTTCACTCAAAAAGTGGATAAAGACAGATGCAGTCCATGTTTTCTTGTCTCCGTGCAACTATAATTTATATATTGAGAAGTATATTTACATGGATCTTTAAATCAATATTTGTAATTGTGCATTTCATTATTACATGATTATGTAATCATCCATGTATCAATGTACATTAATGCTGTCAATGACACTATCAGTACATGGTAGTAAATGATCTTAACTAGATAAATGTACAATCTTATTGTTATCAAATGACGCTAAATGAATTTGGGTTGGTGATGTTGACATATATAACTTACATGTTTGAATAAATAACAATGACAGGTAATATACTATATTTTTCTTCAAAATAGCATATTCCACATGCACTACGTCTGATCCACCCGACAAAACAGGTCAAGATTCCAAAATTAATGAATCTGCATCATCTCAAGAGGACACCCTTGACTTTGCAAGTGTTGAATCAAAACAGGAGGGGCTTTTGGATGAAGAGATTGAGGATTTTTATCGTGAGGATGAGGTGGTAGAAGAGGAGGTGTCTGATTGGGTGCCACCTGTCAGCCTCAAAAGTAAGCAGAAGAGCATTAATTAATCTAAGAACACTTTAAGTCAAATCATGAACAGAATCTAAGGGAAATCCTTTTTTTTTTCCAAAATCATAGAATTGAACTATATTGTATGCATATATGTATCACCAAAAAGGGAATGCTTTCAAATTACTAGCAAATTATAATGTTCTAATGAGGTCTTTTTTCGCACAACAATTTATAAGGAAGGATAAATACATGTAGTACAGTTGGACTTGTTGGAAAACATATATGTACATGTATAAGATCTTTGCTGATTGCATATCAAATTGTTTTTATGACACTAGTACTGGTAGTTTTAACAAGGTTTTTCTAGAATGAAATGTTTATCTTTCAAAATATTGGAATAAATTTTCTAGCAGACATACAATCATGTTTATCATATGTTTTTATGGTATTTGTCATGTTAACAGGAGGTAAAACTGGAGTCTATGAGCTGGAGGAGCTTTTGACTGTTCTTAGAGAGGAGAATGCCCAGGATATCTGTGTAATAAATATACCTCCGGAAGTCAACCTGACTGATCACATGGTCATAGTCAGTGCCATCTCTCTCCGACATTTACGGGCCATCATGTCCACTGTCAACAATATTGTAAGTATCAATCTTCAGTATCTGTGTCATGAATGGAAAGTTTTCATCTTTAGTAGCCATGCAGCTAGCTAGGATAACATTATGATAGAAGCTTATCCTACAGAAATTTAGTGCATGTTTGTACTAAAACTTGGCTCTGTCTATCCTTACAACAAAATTAATTACATTGTATTTTAATAAAAAAAACCCCAATGTTTCCAATTTTGTGCCATGATGATGTACAGTGTAATTTTAAATGATGGAGAACGCAGCTTTGTTTTAGAAAAATACGGCTTTGTTTCCAACATTTTACATTGTATATTATTTGGGCTTTTTAGCTCACCTGAACCGAAGGTTCAAGTGAGCTTTTCTGATCACCCGTTGTCCGTCGTCCATCTGTCCGTCTGTCTGTCCGTCTGTAAACTTTTCACATTATTGACTTCTTCTCTAGAACCACTGGGCCAAATTTAACCAAACTTAGTACAAGGCATCCTTATGGGAAGGGGATTATAAATTGCTAAAATAAAGGGCTAATCTCTTTTTAAAAGGGAGATAATTGCGAAACAGTGAGTATAGGGTGTGTGTCTTTAAAAATCTTTTTCTCAAGAACCACTGCACCAGAAATGCCAATATTTACACAAAAGCTTGTATATATAGTGAAGATTATAAATTTTAAGAATTGTGACCCCCGGACCAAAGCGGGGGCCCCAGTTGTGGCTCAAATTTTAACACAGAAAAACGTAAAAAAAATCAGGGACGTACATACTAACGGGATAGGCAACTCTCGCAAGTCTCGCTGAAATCACGCGCGGTACGTGATTTCGTAGGTCATTTATAACTTCATATATCTATGATGTTACCAGGTATATCGTAATAAAACCTTTAAAAAGCTATCTGAAAATTATTTTAGAATTGTTATTTGTACTTTATAACCCTGATCTGATCATAATTACGACGGAGTTCTTAAAACCCCGAGACCCGTTTTTCGCCCCATTTCCGAGATTACGTAAAAATCGATGTTTATTTTCTTTATACCTAAATTAATTTACAGTATATGATTAGAAATGTATGAAAAACCTATCCCTTTTAACAAAAGGAAATAAATAATCTAATAAAAAACGACATATTTTACAGGGATTGAACAGAAATTGAAAAACTTGTCATGACGCGCGTGATAGTTTGGGAAGTAAACATGGCGAATGTAGAAGTTGCCAATCCCGTTAGTATATACGTCCCTGAAAAAATGTTTAAAAATCTTCTTCTCAAGAACCACTGCACCAGAAATGCCAATATTTACACAAAAGCTTGTATATATAGTGAAGATTATAAATTGTAAGAATCATGACCCCCGGACCAAAACCGGGGCTCCAGGCGGGGTTTAAAGTTTTAACATTTATAGGAAAATGTTTAAAAAATCTTCTTCTCAAGAACTACAATGCAACAGTTTGAGATATTACTATGCATACATCCTTGGGTATTGTAGATTCTAAATTGTTAATATCGTGACCCCAGGACTAGCTGCAGAACTGTAGCTCCACGGAAAATTCGGGTTGACGGACCGTGGAGCTACAGGTCCACCCATATATAAAACTGTATATTTATTGCCCACAAAAAGTTGCGCGCGGTTTTGGACTTGTTAAGCTAATTTTAGAACATATTCTGTAAATATTTTCATACAAAAAAATCCTGAGAAAATTTACTACTGAATCGCCTCTTTACTTGTCCCACACGTTTTCCTTAGCACCCTAACCGACCTGGGAAATTGAAGTATGCTAAATTCACGTCGGGATCAAGAGTCGCCATTTTTACCTGTAAACAAACCACACCATTTCACTTCACGGGGCCGGTGAGAGTGTTTAAAAGATATTCAGAGGCAAGTTAAGTAAAGACATCTTAAGTAAAATGTCTCAGGAATTTTTTGGTATTTAGATTTTCACAGAATATATATCTTATTTAGGTTAATAAGTCCAAAACCACGCGCAACTTTTTGTGCGCAATAAATATACAGTTTTTTAGATGGGTGGACCTGTAGCTCCAAGGTCCTTCAACCCGAATTTTCCTTGGAGCTACAGTTCTGCAGCTACCCCAGGACTGATACTGGGGCACCAAGAGGGGTTCAAAGTTTAACATAGAAATATATAGGAAACATGTTTAAAAATCTTCTTTTTGAGAACAACAATGTTACAGTTTGTGAGATTACTATGCAAGGATCCTCAAATAGTGAAAATTCTAAATTGTAAACGCCGTGACCCCCGGACCAACACTGGGGCCCCAGAAGGGGTTTAAAGAAGTATATACGGAAAGTGTTTAAAAATCTTCTCAAGAACTACAATGCAACAGTTTGTTGGATTACTATGCAAGTATCCTCAAATTGTCAAGATTCTAAATTGTGGAAGCCGTGACTCCCAGACTAATACTGGGGACCCAGAAGGGGTTTAAAGTTAACATAGAAATATATAGGGAACATGTTTGAAAATCTTCTCAAGAACTACAGTGCAACAGTTTGTGGGATTACTATGCAAGCATCCGTGGCTATTGTAGATTCTAAATGTGGTAAAATCTAATACTGGGGCCCCAAGAGGGGTTTAAAGTTTAACATAGAAGTAAATAGGGAAAATGTTTAAAAATCTTCTTCTCGAGAACTGCAATGCTACAATTTGTGAGATTAATATGCATGCAACCTTGGATAATGTAGATTCAATATTTTTAAAATAGTAACCCATGGACTAATACTGGTGACCGAAGACGGATTCAAATTTTAACGTAGAAGTATATATGGAAAATGTTTAAAAATCTTCTTTTCGAGAACTACAATGCTTTAATTTGTCAGATTACTAGTAAGCATCATTAAATAGTGTAGATTCTAAATTATAAAAGCGCCGTGACCCTCGATCTAATACTGGGGCCCCAGAAGGGGTTCAAAGTTTAACATAAAAATATATATGGAAAATGTTTAAAAATTTTCTTCTCGAGAATAACAATGCTACAGTTTGTGAGATTACTATGCAAGCATCCTCAAATAGTGTAGATTTTAAATTGTTAAAGCCAACCATAAACCCGGGACCAGTACTGGGGTCCCAGAAAGGGTTTCAAAGTTTAAAATAGAAATAGCATATGATACCAAATTGAATGTTACAAGGAACTGTTAATCAGGTGAGCGATGTGGCCCATGGGCCTCTTGTTTTCTTATCTGTTTATCATCAATGTAAGCAACTGTCAGTTTACTCAAATATTAATACCTGCAATATTGTAGTATAAACAGAAGAAGCACGATTCTGACCCTTTTCTTCTGATCTCTGGACAAGATGACCCCAAATCAGAATGGCTGGCAGTAGATTTAGGTATAATATTACAATAATGAAAGATATTTCCGTCAATCAAGTCATATGAGAACTCAAATTATTAATTTTTTCTCAATATTAGGTAAGCAGTAAAGCTTATTTTAAAGAGTTGATGATATTGTGAGAGTGAGAAGTACCAGGGTAAGTCAATCGTATTTGTTTTGCAGGAAATGCCTTTTTACACGTGATGATGCCACAAACTCGCCAGAGGTACGACATAGAGGGATTATGGTTGTCCGGTGACGCATTGATAGATAGGGATCTGGAAGATGAGGCAGATTTTGTTGGAGATTTTGATTGGGTCAAAGATCTCCAACTCAACAAAGGCAGCGCCAAGTCAGTTGAGGAGTCTTCCTCAGCGAGTCCAAGTGCCAAATCATCCAGCAAGAAATCTAACACAGAAGAGGACATTGAGTGGATTAAGTAGTCTAAGAGTGAATTGCATTCATGAGGACAGTATGAAAATGTCAGCTCAAAACATTGTGCATGGACTATCTGAGTAGTATTTAAATGTATTTACTAAATGAAAATGGAAATCAGTGGTTAATACTTTGAATAACATGATATGGTATTTAAAAACATATTGGTACCTGAATTGTCATCAAGTGTACATGTGGATATTCATGTATCAAAATGCTTTTTACATCCTTGCAAAGATATTTGTGATTGGTTTTATATATAATTTTGATGTCTACCAAGTTTTTGAAAAAAATAAACTTATAAAAGAGACTGCAGAACTCAATTATTATTTAGTAAAATATTTTACTTCCTAGAGAGAATCATGTAAAGTGTAGAGGGAACTTAGGTAAATAATTTACTAGGTATACATGTACTCACAAAGAGGAGTTAATGATTGATCTAATGAAATAGAATCCCATACTTACAGTAGATTCCTGCTCACCTATGTACATGTACATAATATATGATGTGTGGATATAACCACACAAGGAAATGCACCTTATTTCTTATTCACTGTATCTTTTGATCTCTGTCCTACCATTTTGGAGGAAGTATCATTTCCTTTCTATTTATCTTTCATGACAACATGGTCTTTTAAAGTGGATTGTGTATACAAAAAACCTCGTTAAAACAATATAAATTAAAACAACAAAATACTTACTACTAGAATGTACTGATCGAAGCCAAGGTGTGCAAGTAAAGCTGAAAGATGGGCACTTTCTATATTTTATCGAGAGAACAAACATTCAACAAATCCCAAAATATACTTAAGAGAATTGAAAAATTAAAAATAAAAAGAAGACAATATAGAATCCAACATCGTGAGTTTTATTTTCCATAAAAAAGTTTGAGTTCTACAATTTAAAAAAGGTGCTTTAATAAGACCAAATTCATAAATTCATCTTCTTCCAAATGCTTCATTAACGAGGCCGGGTCTAATTTGTTTTGCCCTAGATTTTTTAATGAAATTTCTTGCATGAATTTCTACTGAAATAATTATCATTTTAAAACCAAAAAATCAGACATTTACCACAACGTTTGTTTAGGAGGCCCTCTCAAAGTTTGTTAATTTTTAACATAGGACCCTAAGGGATTTTGCTTGAAATGTATCAATTTTGCACATTTTTTTCAATCTTCTGCCCTAGGGATTTTTTTCCCTCTTCTACATATGAAGGTTGTTGCTAATTAAAAGACATCAAATGGTCAAATAAAAAAAACCTTTTACCTCCTGGTTTGTTCCAGGGGTCTTATCAAAGTTTTATTAGCTCACCTGAGCTGAAAGCTCAAGTGAGCTTTTCTGATCACATTTTGTCTGTCGTCTGTCTGTCCATCTGTCTGTCTGTCTGTAAACTTTTCACATTTTCAACATCTTCTCAAGAACTACTGGGCCAATTTTATTTTAACCAAACCTGGCATAAAGCACCCTTAGGCAAAGGGGATTCAAAGTTGTGAAAATTAAGGACCACACCCTTTTATTAGGAATTCTTGAAAAATTTTGAGAAATTTTCAAAAATCTTCTTCTCAAGAACCATTTCGCCAGGAAAGCTGAAACTTGTGTGGAAGCATCCTGAGATATGGTAGTGTAGATTCAAAATTGTGAAAATCATGACCCCCGGGGTAAGGGTGGGGCCACAATGGGGGGTTGAATTTTTACATAGGAATATAAAGAGTAAATCTTTAAAAATCTTCTTCTCAGAAACTAATTAGCCAGGAAAGCTGAAACTTGTGTGGAAGCATATCCTCTAGTAGTGTAGATTCAAAGTTGTGAAAATCATGACCCCCGGGGGTAGGGTGGGGCCACAATGGGGGGGGGGGTCGAATTTCTACATAGGAATATATAGATTAGATCTTTAAAAATCTTCTTCTCAGAAACTATTCAGCCAGGCGATTCTTTAAAATTGTTTAGACTTTGGCCCCTTGACGATTCTTGGGCCTCACAAGGGGTTCAGAGTTTAATGTAGGTTTATATCCCATACATATATAAACAATTGTTTAGGATCTTTTTGAGAACTGCAATGCTCAACATGTGTTATGACTATAAAATCATCCTGTTAGAAAAGGGACTAATGATAATAAAAATAAGAATATCCAGGGGGAAAAATGGATTTTCATTTATACAGGATCTACATGTATTATACTACGTACATTGTCCCGATAGTTTGTATTTTGACTCCATTAAGCTGATTTTATCATTATGATACCTATTGCTCCTCAGGTGAGCGAAGTGGCCCATGGGCCTCTTGTTGTATGCCCAATTTCTCAGAAGTTGTCGGATAATGGCTTTTTTATTTAACAAAGGCGGAAATGCTGATCTTTATAGTGTTATTAAAACATTCAGACATATTTAAGTAATAAAAAATATATAAAATCACATATTTAGGGTCATGAATACAAAATACACGGTTACTGTCTTGAAATACATGTATTAAGCTATACATGTATTTAGTCGGGCAAGAAAACGGACAGAGGGCTAGGCTTGCTGAATCCTCTTCACATTTTCGACCCAAGCCCAAATATAGCTAATACTTCAAGACATTTATGTTTATTGTACAATATAATTATCAATTTTACACCTTGCACAAGCTATTTTCGATAAATTTCGCTGAATATCTGCAGTTGAAACCATAACGCCATAGCGTCAACCAAGCAAAAAGATGACGTCACAATGCAAATAAAACGCTGCGCGAAAGCGTGCGTACTCGAACTGTACTCAGCCTCGTTAATATAATGACATAAATGTCCAAATAAGATTTCGATCATTAGTGATAAATATTCTTTGTACAAGTTTTACCCATGCATGAATGATCATCCTATGACACTAAAAAAATGTATGACTTTGTCTTAGGTCATTTTATAAAACTCAGTTTAAGTATATTAATAATGGGCGACATACCAGTATTGTGGAATGTATTGTGTAAACTTCTGAACTTTTTCAAACACTGAAAACATTACACTGTATTCACATCTTACACGGATCTAGAGAGGGGGTCGGGGGGGTCTGGACCCGTCCTGGAAAATGAAAAGTAATTAAATTTACATAGTAAAATTATCGCAAATATGCATCGGACCCCCCCTGGAAAACACATATATGCTCTGCAAAGGCGTCGGAAGCGGAAATATTAAGAGTGATATCGAAAATTGCAGTTATAGGTATAGCCCCTCCCCCCCCCCCGGATTAGGAATTCTGATGATTAGTGTAGCCCCCCTACTTTCAATTCGGACCCCCCCCTGGAAAAATTTTCTGGATCCGCGCATGCACATCATTACTTTTGGTGTGATTATGGAAATGTGATAAGAGAAAATTATGCTGGGTCAGGGCACGAGTTCCAATATCAAACCTTTAATAAAATGATTATACAGAGAAAGTGAATGAATTCTTTAAAATAAATCAGCTTTTTTTCTATTTCTGGACATCTAGCAGCAAACTTATAGGTATAGTTTTAATAGGCAAGGGAGGATCTACCCAATTTGTTTTATTCATGACTAATTTAGGGGTTTGAGTGTTAGGGTTAGACTAGACTGATCAAATACTATTAGAGAAAATGAACAATTCTTTATGAGGGCTGGACGGTCTAGCCATTTTTAAACTATATTGATCTCTAAAAGAAGAAGAGCTCTGTATGAAATATTGAAACTATTCAATTTTAAAGCTAAAATAAATGAAATTTTTTATTTACTATATAAAAGTTTACACATATAACTTAAAACTCGTATCTAAAAATTTAAGGCAGATCTTGTGGCTTATTTGTTGACCACCCAGCCTTCTTAAAAATCCTCTATACTCCTAGGGATCTAACAGGCCAATTATTTACATAAATACAGTATGATTAGCATGCTGCACTGCTTTAAAATCCTTTAATTCACACTGTTTTGGTTTGATTTGGCAGGGTTTTTTCTTTCATCAAATACATGTAGTTATAATGCATTTTTACAGGTAAAAATTTGAAAATTATAAACCTTTATCTTTACTATTGATGCTTATGTACCGGGTACATGTAGTAGTTCAGAAAACAATAACTTTAAAACTCATTGTTTCAATTTTTTTTAATTCAACCATTCCTTTTGTATAGAAAAAACCCATTGGGTCAGAATAAAGGTATGAATTAACAGCATCACATGATTCTAATGCAAGTGTAACAAACATACACATAATTCATAGATCAAATGACTAAACGTTATGAGATGAATATGACAGCACTTTGAAAATAATTCAATTATCCAATAACTTCTTATGAAATGAATCTGACAGCACTATAGTGATCACTCTGTCACCTTCTACGATCTCTCTCCCTACTACGAACACTACTCTCTCTTTGAGGGCGGTCTCTCTTACTTTCGAGTCTGTTGTCATGATCAAGCGATCCTCTTCGCTTTTTGACAGAATCTTTTAAATTCTCACTCTCAGAGTCTGAATGCTTCCTCTTCCTCGGGGGTGAGGAAGAGGAAGAAGAGCTGTCACTTGAGGAATCATCAGAACTGCTGGAGCTCGAATCACTAGAGGAGTCACTGTCTTCACTGGAGGAATCCACACTCTGCCTGCTGTTCCCTTTAATTCTTCTGCTCTTATCCTCTTCATTCTCCCTGCGATTTCTTTTCCTCTCTTCCTCATCATTAGGAATCATCTTCCTCATGTCTTCTTCATACCTCTTCTTCCTTTCTGATCCTCTGTCCTCTTCTCTGCTCCTGCCATTTCTACTGACTTCTCTGTCTCCTCTTCGCAGCATTTTTTCTTCTCTATCATCTTCTTCATAACCCCTCCTTGATCTATCCTGGCTGTTGCTGTATTTCCTTCGATCCTCATCTTCAGTTCTCCTTTTCCTCTCTGATTCTTTATCTTTTTGATTCCTATCATCTCTTGTATCTTCCCTCCTTTGCCTTTCTCTGCTCTGTCTAACTGCAGGACTTGTATTCCGATCTCTGCTCCTATCAGGAGTGTGCTGCTTATTTCTACTCCTGTCTCTACTGTTCTGCCTATTTCTACTCCTCTCTCTTTCTCTCTCTATACTTCTGTCTAAGTACCCATTTTCTCTTTGATCCCTTTCTCTCCCGAAACTCCTGTTGCCTTCCTCTTTCATTTGATGTCTTTCAGAAGCATCTCCATCGGAGCTATCTGCATATCTTCCATTACGTTGGTCCTCTCCTCTTCTTGATCTTTCTTTGGATGACCTGTCGTAATTCTCCTCTTCATACTTATCTTTCCTCCTCTCTCCTCTTTTGTCACTGTATTTTTCAGTGTCTCTTTCATCATCACTATCTTCTCTATCTTTACGTCTACTATTTCTCTCTTCTCTGTCCCTTCTTCTTGCACCGTCTTCTTGAGAGTACCTGTCATTGTATCTATCCGACCTGTATGCATCTCGCTGTGTTCTCTCATTTTCTGGACTCTCCTGTCTACCACCTCTTCTTGATGACCTATAACTTCCTGGACTTTCTTCATCTGCTCTCCTTTTGGATCTGGCATTATAAGGACTCTCGTCAGGCACTCTTCTTTTTGACCACGCTTCTTCTGGACTTTCATTGCGACCTCTCCTTTTAGTTCTTTTATTTTCAAGACTGTCCTCACGTCCTCTTCTTTTTTGTCGAACATTTTCTTCACTGTCCTCACGCCCCCTTCTTTTTGGTGGTCGAACATTTTCTGGGCTATCATCCCGACCCTTTCTTTTTGGAGGTCGGACATTTTCTGGACTGTCGTCTCTGCCCCTTCTCCTTGGTTTTGCATTTTCTGGACTCTCCTCATATCCCCTTCTTTTAGATCTTAAACTTTCTGGGCTATCCTTTCTGCCTTTCCTCTTTTCCTTTTCCTGTATATCTCCATTAGGATACCCTTTTCTTAATTTTTTTCCATCTCTGCCTTCATTAACATTGGAGGATTTCTGTTTCTTTTTCTTTCTAGGGGCCTCATCTTCTGAAGAACTATCTGTAATACATTGCAAAACAACCATGATAGTAACTAAAGAGGTCATAAATAAGATGAGAAGATACAGTAACACACAAAACAACAGCTATGTAATCATAAAATTATTGGGCACCTCATCCAGTTTTTACCCATTTTAATTATCATCACTTAGAGAGGGAAGTTCATGGCTTGTTACCTGAGGAGCTATCAGATGATGAACTGCTGCTGTCTGATGATGAAGATGATGAATCATCAGAGGATGATGATGAAGAACTCTCTGATTCCTCTGCTTGCTGTTGAGCTACCTGTTTCTTCACATTTTTCAAATGCTCTCGGAGATCATCTCTGCAAAGAAAATCAATTTTCATTAAAATGGGGGTGCTGTTTAACTTCTTTTATAAGGTTCAAAGAAATATTGCTATATTACAATATGAAGTACATGTATTTATTAAGTTTGCTGCTTTGATATTAAAATTCACTTGTTATCTGATGTCTTAATTTAATTTCAAAGGTCTACAAAAGTCAGTGTCTCTTTGGATGGTTAAATGGACATTGTGCTACATTGTAACACTAAACTGATTAGATCAAACTTGTCAAACTCTTAACTTACGTCAGTCCACCGAGACCAATGGTGGTGAAGAAGTTGATGGAGAATCTGGTGTTTTTGGGGTTGTCTCTGGGCAATAGTCCTTCGAAGTATGGCTGAAGGGTTCTATAATCATAAGACATAAATTACAGAATCGTAAAAGACAAAGATAAACATAGGTAATCACAGATTACAAAGCTCACCGAGACGAGACATCACCTTTATGAGGCATCACCTTTATGAGACCACCTTTATCATATGATATGAAAATCATAGTTAATGATCTTGGATATTCATGGAAACTGTTTTGACACAATATCGTATATCATATGTTAAAAAAATTGTATGAAAATCATATGCTCATTTCATACGGTATTGTAAGATACAATGTTCATCAATACAATAATATATAATACGATATTGCATCCTATGATACTTACAATATAGTATCATATAATACAATATAATACTGAAATAAATAATTATGCAATATAATATTGTAACATATGATATGACATTGTATCATGTCATACATTATTGTATTTGATCACATAATACAATATCATTATACAATATATGATACAATATAGTATAACATGATACAATATCATATCACATAAAACATCACAAAATTGTAACATATGATATTATATTGTATAATATAGTATGATATTGTATTGTATGATATTGTATCATATTTGATACATAATATGATATTGTATCATATGATTTGATACAACATTGCATCATATCATATGATAAATATCATGTGATATAGTAATATATTATATAATTCAATATCATATTGTACAATATCGTATCATATAATACAATATTATATATAACAATATTATATAATACAATACATGTGATAAAATAATATATTATATAAACAAAATATCATATTATACAATATCATATTATACGATATTATATATTATACAATATCGTATCATATGATACAATATTACATATTGCAATATCATATGAAACAATATCATGTGATAAAATATTAAATATATAATACAATATCATATTATACAATATTGTATCATAATATACAACACTATACATAACAATTACATGACACAATATCATATCATAATGTACAAAAATACTGTCCTGATATCATATATCATATCGTATCATATAACTTTTTACAATATGATATAATATTGTATCATATAAAACAATAGTGTATCATATCATATATCTGTAATACTATATCATAATAATCATGTTATATCATTTAACAACAAACACATCTATCAAGCAGGTTTAAGTGAGGTAGGAGATTTTTTTAGCATCCTTGATAATGGAGATCAGGCTCTGCATCTGAAGCTACCTCTGTGATTCATTTATATTATAGTTAAATCAACTGTGCAAGTTTGAAATAGTACTAATATCTATAAAACATGTGACCTGTTCCAAAAAACTAAACCTCATCCAGCATCCGAAACCTATGGTTCAGATTCAGCATTCAAGCCTGTTAGGTGCATCAGTATCATAAGATACATCATCCATGCAAGTTTGGTGAAGTTAGGACCAGTAATAACTAAGATATATTTTTTAGCATCCTTGATAATGGAGATCAGGCTCTGCATCTGAAGCTACCTCTGCGATTCATTTATATTAAAGTTAAATCAACTATGCAAGTTTGAAATAGTACTATTATCTATTAAACATGTGACCTGTTCCAAAAAACTAAACCTCATTCAGCATCCGAAACCAATGGCTCAGATTCAGCATCAGGTGCATCAGTATCATAAGATGCACCATCCATGCAAGTTTGGTGAAGTTAGGACCAGTAATAACTAAGATATAATCATCAGAGGGCACCTGCTCCAAAAACTTTAACCAGCTCCAAAAACCTTAACCTCCTTCAGCATCTGAAACCTATGGCTCAGATTCAGCATTCATGCCTGTCATGTGCATCAGTATCATAAGACGCACCATCCATGCAAGTTTGGTGAAGTTAGGACCAGTAATAACTAAGATATAATCATCAAAGGGCACCTGCTCCAAAAACTTTAACCAGCTTTAAAAACCTTAACCTCCTCCAGCATCCGAAACCTATGGCTCAGATTCAGCATTAAAGCCTGTCATGTGCATCAGTATCATAAGACGCACCATCCATGCAAGTTTGGTGAAGTTAGGACCAGTAAAAACTAAGATATAATCATCAAAGGGCACCTGCTCCAAAAACTTTAACTAGCTCTAAAAACCTTAACCTCCTCCAGCATCTGAAACCTATGGCTCAGATTCAGCATTCAAGCCTGTCTGGTGCATCAGTATCATAAGATGCACCATCCATGCAAGTTTGGTGAACTTAGGACCAGTAGTAACTTAGAAATTGCTATCAAAGGGCACCTGCACCAAAAACTTTAACCTGCTCCAAAAACCTTAACCTCCTCCAGCATCTGAAACTCATGACCCAGATTCAGCATCCAAGTCTTTCAAGTCCATAAGTAGGTCCAGATGCATCATCCATGCAAGTTTGGTGAAGATAGGACTAGTAATAACTTAGAAACAGGACCTGCAACAAAAACTTTAACCAGGTCCGGACGCCGACGCCGACGCCGAGGGTATAGCATAAGCTCCCCCCGACTTCGTCTCGGTGAGCTAAAAATGTCTTCAAAAACTTATGTAAAATGGAAACAAATATGTTTCCATTTTGATTTCTATGTATGATAATCTTAATAAATCCATTACAATACATGTACATGTATAAATCATTCAATGTTTATCTTATGGTCATCTTATTTTCCAAATTATACTTACGGATCTTTGAGTCTATCATTGAGTTTGGGGAGACCGAGATACTCGGACAACTCCTGGAACAAGACTTTGATGAATATTCTACTTGCAGATGTTGTGTCATCTTCATTGAGTTTAATGACCTCCAGAACCTGAAACAAAAGAGCCTTCTTTAAAACTTCACAGATTCAACCTAATACAGTGTAGTCTATTCCTTTTCACAATTTAAATATTTTGAAAATTTACTGACTTGAAGTAATGTGATTTGTGGATTGCCTATTTTCTGGACTTTAATTATTTAAAAAACTTCCTTATGAATAAAGTTTCACTGTTTCTATTGAATACACACAAATATTTTAGTAGAAGAACAATTAAAAGTCTCTCACAAAATATGATTTTACAGCAAGTACATTTGTACAATTTCATTGTAATGATAAATTCTAAGCAAAAGTTGACACTTTCTTTTTAAAAAGGCTGAGTTACCTCCCATGAGATGGCGTCAGTATGAAGTAGATGAGAGAAAAACTTGGCGACATTCCTGAGTTTATTGGTCTCCAGTCTGTGAATTGTTTCGTACTGTTCCCTGAACATGTTCTGAAATGGCTCTATGTACTTCTTGTCAATCATACAAAACCTCTGCAAAACAAGCAGTACTTCACTATGAAAGAAATCTTAATATTTTTGTATTAATTCATGTATTTAGAAGAAAATCAAAGTAAACATGTTGAATAACTAAACATGGAGATTTCTTGGGACCTGGCAGTGTCCACATCTGAATTACCTGTGCAAGTAGCCCAAAAAACTTCTCATATGTTCTCTGCTGTGCACAACAGTCCAGAATCATGTTGCACAACTCAATCTGAAAAAATACATCAATTATCTTTTCAACAACTCTAATACAAAAACTGATCAGATCATTGCACCATTGTTTTTAGTCTTGTTTTCAGGTAAATGTTACGCATAAGTAAAATTATTTAATTTTAAGTAGTTTGTGATAAGACATTTTCTAACCTCTTGCCCTGGCTTCAGTTCCAACCTCAAAAGTTTGTGAGCACACTCCTCAAAGTCCAGGGCACTCTGAATAGTTAAGTAGATTGTCCTTCTCAGAGCAATCAGGTTAGTCTCTGTTTGGTCAATGATGGTCTGCTTCTCTCCCTCTAAAAAACCAGCACCACAAATTTTACTAAAACACTACCAATGTGTATCTAGATCTTTTCTGTGTAGATTTGCTACAATATCTCTCATTGCCTGCCTTACATTTTGATAGAGCAGGTGCTCACATTCAAGATAAAAATTGCTTAAAGTGCTGTTATTGAGCATTCTTTTTTTTTTTTTTTTGAATGTTTTATGAACTTTGATGACTACTTTAAAATTCCCAATAAACTGAAGTAAATCAATTAATTTAACCTAAGTCCTCTATATGTTGGTTCTTGCTCACAGAATTTAATTCTATACAAACATCGAGGTTTAAGTAAATGTAGCTCCTCTCTTTCACTTATACTGACCTTCACCTTCTCCTTCACTTTCACTATCACTTTCAGATCCTGACCCACTTCCTGACTCTTCATCAGAACTTCCCTCATCAAGGATCTCTGTCAAATAGAATCAACAATGATCAAATGCTTTACCCTACTACAAAAAAAATACAACTTCTGTAAATTTGTCTTTAAACCAATTTCCATTGTGCAGAGGACTCTATCTTCCACCTACCTCTTTTCAGTTCCTTGTACTTTTCTTCATTGGCCTGATATTCAGGATCAACCTTGAACACATCTGAAAAGAGAAATGATTCAGTATATTAACAAACCTTAAGAGAAAAGTGATTTTTAGTTGTAAATTGATTTAAAAGCTAAGTAGAGCTTAAATTTCGTACTGTTACATGTATGTATACATACTGAGGATATCCTCTGTAGTGCCCTCATCCTCCAATGTCAGGAGGTGTGTAAACTGGTCCTCTTCATCAACAAGGTCTAGTTCCTGAATGACAGACTGATGGTCCTTAAAGCCGTCCTTACGAATGGCAAACATGACCTCCACCATATACTGCACCCTGACATCAATCTTCCCTTCATGCAAGACATTTCTAAGCCTCTCAAAAATAGCTACAATAAAAATATCATAAATATATATAAAACATCAAAGGTGTGTGATGCATGCTTTGGGAAGAAATTCCAGTATGAAAGCGTTTTGCTTGTCCACCTAATACTAGACACAATAATAAAAAATAATAGACAAGTTTTTCCCACACTATGGCAATACTTTCCTCCCAGTCTTCGGAGGTTTTTACCTGTGACTCCCCGAGGTGTGACCTCTGTCAGTTTCTGCCCACACTCCTTCAAGAAGCCCACCGCTACCTCCACCGAGTCATCCGTCGGGGTCTCCAGTAACAGGGTCAGAATCTCCAATGCCAACACCTCATGGGCCTGAAACCAAAGTCTTACACTTATGAATGCTAATTTTAATGCCATGTACTATCTTCTAACTAAGGGATTTTCTCTGCATGTATATACAAAATTGTAACTAAAATAAAAGTTATTTAAAAAGTAATCATAGATTTTGTTTCTTTCTAATATTCACTGTAGATAAACTTTTAGTTATCTCTAATTTCTGTGAATCTAAAATATGACTAAATGATAAAAAAATTAACGCTATGAAAATAATTCTTCATCAAATAAGAAGAAATAATATTTACATACAATTATATGTTTGTTCATATTTTCTATAATTAACTTACAACTTGTTGGTTCACAAGATGGGCAATAAACTGAGTGGAGGAGAGACAGAGCGTCTTATCATTTCTCTTGAATCCACGACGGAACTGAATAACTAGACGTCGCAGGATCAACTCCCCAATTTGTGGAAACTGTAAATAGATCACACAATGAAAATAAATGCAAACATAAAAATAAGAAGAAAAATCAATTTTTAATTTGGAAACTGCTTAATGAAGTAAATTCACAATTTAAAAAAGATGCTGGATAAATAAATATTTCTTCAAATCATAAATCATTATGCATCAAAATAATAATACCAAATCAAAATGTCATTTGATAATAGCTGCAATTACAAACAACTTTTTCCAGATGGAGTAAAAAATCCAATACAAGTAATTACATCAAACAAGACAGATGAGTACACAAGTCTTGTGGTAACTCTGTACGTACCTTTGTGTTAACCACAGCCACCAGGGCGGCATACACGTGTGTAAACGTGGGCGAGGCAGTCTGGGCCTGAATGACTGAGCGTGCCACTAACCCTCTGAAAGTACACATCAGAATATCACACTTCAGATTTAATGATAACTTCAAAACATCACATCATATGCACAATACCTCCTCACTATTGTATAGTTATTATTAAACACTCAACTTACCTTCCCCTGACAATGTTTTCCTGAAACAGTTCCTGGACCACAAACTTGAGATTGGACACATTGACTTTGTTGATCAGACCATTAATACTTTTCTTCAGGGCTTCCCAGGCAATTCTCTGATAGGCCTCACTGTATCAAAATCAAAAATACCACCTTTAAAACAAAATATTTGCATGCGCTGAATTGCTCCCAAATCAAATGCTGCATATACTGGAGGTATTTCTTATTATCCTTGCATTATATTTTTTCAATCTAATTTTCTTAGAAAAAAGACAATCACTGATGTGATGATAGTTACTAAGCTAGACAATTACAAACATTCTGTCAAACTTTCTCTCTACACAACCTGCAGTGACCTCACCTGGACTTATCAGTGATGCTGGCCTGCATGGCCCTCAGTCTGGCGGGGGGAATGTATGCCCCTCCTGTGCGGGTGGTCAGTGCCAATACCTCCTCCTCTTTTGTTTTCTTTGGTGCTCTCTCTGTTTTCTCTCCTTCCCCTGTATCACCTCCAGCATCTCTACAAATAGGAGTGATGAGTAAGATACATGTAACTAGTCCATTATAAAATATTAACACCAATCACAGTTTTTCTTAAAACATTTTCATCTGGAATTCATAAGTTTGCATTCAGCTACAATGTTTACCTTTTGAGCATTGCATAGCATTTTCTAAAAATTCCATTATTTTCGTTAATCCCCTTGTCATCAAATACTATCATAGCCAAATTATATTTCACAAAACAAACAGCTAATGAGTGTATAAACAAATTCTAAATATAAATACTTATTTCATTTCTACAGAAAATGGAGATTCGCACAGAATGCGTACTTATCAGTCTGCCTGCTGTCTCTCTGTTTGCGCCTATCCTGAGCAGGGGACCTCCGTCGCTCTTCTCTCTCTCTATCCAAAGACCTCCTCCTTCTGTCGTCCCTCCGTCTGTCAGGTGATCGCCTACCATCTCGTCTATCATCCCTGTAGCGCTCTGTCATAAAAAGAAAAGTCTTCATTTAACTCTATTTTGATATGAGATCTTTTTTTAAAATACATAAGAAGGTGGGTGGATATGCACAATCATAAGCAATAGATGTTTCAAAGTAAGTGAAATTCTTACCATTTCGCCTATTTCTGTCTGGACTGTATCTACGACGTCGGTCGTCTCTCTCGTCTGGAGATCCACGTCTTCCTCCACGCCGCCGATATCTATCTTCTTCCTCCATTTTCCTCTAAAATAATATTTACATGTTTCAGACTTATGTGGACATATCCAATTCAGGACATAGTAACAAATTCATCCGAGTTATTACCTCTTGTGAAAGTGAAGATGTTATTTTAATCATTTAAAATTTAATAACATCAATTTGATTCAGAATAACAATCTCTAATTCCTTTATCTATGAACTTCTTTGTTCTTTTGATTGTGTAATAGTCAAATCAAATTTTGATTTTAAATTACAAAAAATACTTGATATCAAAAATGCATCCTTCAGTTTAAAATAATAAAAATTGACAATCATAAAAAAGATTTTTTTTCTCTCTTCTATTATACCCTGTAAGAGAATTTCTTAACCCAGAATTGATGCAAGAAAAGGGTCATGGGCAAATAATCAAAACTTCAATAATTATTCAAAGTTGATAAAAAAAATTTATAAAAGAAAAGACCTCTCCTGAACATAGCATAAACAAAAACATCTTTCCTCCATTATCTGCGCATGCATGCAGTAAACCAAAACAACACATAAAAGGCAAGGGCTGGAGGAATCTTATAATTTGTGCAGTTTCATATCAAGAAGCTAGGAATGCATGTGACTGTTTCTATGTATACCATAAACAAAACATTGATTTGTGTTTAAATGATTTAACTTCAGGAAATTTTATTTTATATTTCACTCAATCCAACACCTGTACATGCAATACACAGACCCTCAAATGTATATGCAGATATAAATGCCAAAACTGGATTAAAATTTTCCTACATAACACAACTGTAGTAGTATTTTGCCAAGTGCATAATGAGATGGAATAGTGTCCGTCTGTAATAGGTAAATGAAGAAAACTGTTACATTTAGCTCACCCGCTACATGTAGTTGTAACATTGATTAGTAGTTGATGATGAATTAGTAATATCCTTTGAGATCTGATAGATATAAGTACACAAAAAATAACTAGAGGTACTGTGAGCAAGCTCACAAATGATACCCCCCGCTAAGAAAAAATCATAACTCAAATATTTTTCTATTATAGAAAATAATGGATGCTATCTATTTCACCAATTCACCGTCCATGTTCTATAAATAACAACTGCTCTATTTTTTTTAAATTGTAAATGCTAATATGAGTACACAAACCAATTTCTATTCTTTGAATTCCATTTTATTTCAATTTAACTGTTAATGACACAGGCGGGGATGAGAATCTAAAAATTAATTCTATGTGGCCTGACACAAGCAAGCTTTGTGTCAAAGAATTAAGTACGGTTATAATAGTATAAATGCCTAAAATTCCAACATTTTTCAAGTTCTTTATCAAAAGTAAATAAATGCATAATTACAAATAAGATGTCAAGTGTAAGCCATAAATCCGTAAAAATACTCGTGCGAAGTGTTGCTAAGCAACACTAACATCAGCTAAATGAACGATGTTTACCGGAAATTAACAAATTCAGGGCAATTTTTACTATAAAATTTAAAAATGTATAAAGAGCGCAGCCCTCGAGCAAAACGAAACATGAATTATAAAAATATACTTAAAAAGAGGAAAGATTTAAACATAATTCCATTTTGCTCGAGGCCTGCGCTGATAGTTAAATTTCACGTTTTGTGACGAGTTTTAGTGGTGGTTTCAGTCGGGATGTAATGGATAATGCAGTTATTATCGCCGTATAATCATTTATCGATGACGACAAGATCAGTTGAATGTATCTTAAGTAACTTTCATTACAAAATAATGACATTTTTAATAAAATTTAATACATTATTATCATAATAATGAATATACGACGTGTTAATTTTATTTTCACTATCGGTCTACCGTAAACTGTATTTAGGTCTACCGTATACTGTTGACTGATGTTTTCCTCTTGTTTTCTCGTACTTGTAAGTTTTAAATGTTTTTTCCACATTCATACTACATACTTTGTAGTTCTGGAAACAATTGTTCGATTTTGCAAATGATTTCAAACAAGATGTATTGGATTCGCCATACTGCTCTTTCTAAAGGCCTTCGGCAACAAAGTATACTGTTTTCAACCGCATAATATTCCTTGTTGTTTAAACAACACAAGAAAACATACCATTTCTTCACAACAAAGTCCCGTATCTTTTATAGAAATATTCAGTAAATAATCTGTTCACCAAGAAAAAATCATTAAATTTCATTTGAAACATTTCAAACGCATGTACGTTACAAGTTTGTTTACATGACGTCACATTCTTTTAGTAAGGCGGGTCAGAAGTGTAAGTAATTAGGCCTAGCGATTTTTATTTATCTTTTTTTCGTTTTGTTTTGGATTAAGATAGGCGACAGCAGACTCCCGACATTAAACAAAAGTTTGCTGATGTGGAATGTATAAAATTAAATCTTGAAAATAAGTTTACAGGATACATCTTCAATGTTCATGTTCAAGTGACCTTATTCTTAAAATAATTCAGCTGACACTTTATTTATGATAACAATTTGACAACATATATATAGTTACCGGTATGATACTGTCTGACATTCACACCTTGCCGCAATCATATGCAATAAGTTATGTCCTGCGTTTAGTCCAAATGTGACTGCGTAGATACGAACGGTGTTAGGAAACTCGTCTGGAACTGCATCCGTCGTGTGCAGTATTAACGGGGTGAGAAAATGTTGGCTTAGAGGGTACAAAAAGTAAGGTTGAGGGCGCGCTGTGGGCCGTATAATAAAAACGAAGAATAGGTGTGCCGAGTTCCGAAGGTCCGCCAATATGCAATTCCAAAGAAATAAAAGCCAATTGTTGCAGGATTCCGAATTTATTGGACGTGTGTCTCAACGATGGCAACATTAAATGATTCAACAGACAGACATGTTTCTAACTAGACGGGTATGGCCGGTACTGGCCTCCGAACTCAGACTCTGGGTGAGTCGAACGACTGGCCGAGGCTGGTCGTTGAATTCCGGACTAAAGATTCACAATTGTACATATCTAATACTATATATAAGAATTTGAACAATGAGTAAAAATATTGACAGGTGGTGACATTATGTAAGCTGAGTGAAAGGTTCACAGATTTCACAGATATAAATAAATAAATAAACTCAATGAGTCTTTGATGTGCCTAGACCTAAAAACCAGATAATTGCACAATTTTGTTTTAACAGATTAGCAGTTCATGAGACATAACACTCTGTCTCTTTGAAGTCACACACATAGTGTCAATCACTAATTAAATAAATAACTTTGATAGAATTAAATTGTGAGAAAATATAAAATTACAAAACAGATGTTGAATTTAAAAGGTAAAGTCCAAAATAAAGTTAATAAAGAACAATGAATTTTGCACTGTGATAGTTATATATATTATTTCTATTTTGTAGAGATGTCAACGAGTATTCGAGTACTCGACTATCGCTCGGTCACACCGATCATCGATTAAAATTTTCTTAGTCGATTACTCGTTCTAAAGGGGAAAAAAGTGAAAAAAATAATTCAAAACAATTTTTTCTTAACGCGGCAGTTTTGGGGATACGAATGAAAATAACGGTTTTCTTTTCTCGGCATTTTTGATCATGTTACACTCTATTCCATGGAACCGCTGTCCCTGGTATATTTTTAAGCGGCTGATAATTGATCCCTTTTGATTTTGTAGATCAACTAATTGTTTTGAATAGATGTACTTAGGCAAACATGTACTTGAAGAGATCAATTTGTGGTTCTTCTAATGAGTTATTTATTGGATAAGATGTTTGTATAATCAAAAATTTAATCATATAGATAATCATCTCAAAGTGTTTGTTTTTATAATCATTAAACTTTAATTGTTGATTTGGCACGGGACAATGACTTAACATGAAACAGGTCACATTTAATTTGCCTAAGATGATACGGAGCTCAATTATGTAAAAGCGTCATAAGAAAAAGGGAAAGCTAAGCCATTTGCTAACGGATATTTAGATAAAATAATTTTCAATTTATTTGAAATCAAATACATCTAGTGCGTATTATCATAAGTTTTTAAATGTTTTAGAGTTCAAGATACGGTGTATGTAACAGTAGCATTATTTGATTTGAAAAGGACACACAGTTACAAATAAATCAACGAGTACTCGACTATCGCTCGACTAAAGGCTCCGATTAATCGAGTAAGCCAACCGAGTAAAATTGACATCCCTACTATTTTGTTAGTTTCACGATTTTTCTGCATCTTTAACCGAACAAAAGAAAAAAGGTAAAAAGAAGTGTACGTTGATCTATACACGAACAACTAAATGTAGTCGTAAGACAATCGACTTGGATAGAAAAGTAGATGTATACTTACGTGTGTGATGTCAACTATTTACTTGCGATCAAAATACATTGTGTACAGGAAAAACTGACTCATTGAATATATTTTTTGCAAGCACAGTTTCATTAACTTTGCTGTAAAATAATATTTGTACCGATAAAGCCGATGATAGTCTACAAACTTATATTCATGCGTTAAAATCGCTATATACATACCATTAGTGTTTAAAATAAAATAAAAAATCCATGCAAACAAGACTTTATTAATTTTGTTTTGTTTGAACATACATACATACATACACACATGAGAAAGAGAGAGAGAGAAAATGAAGCTAGAGAAAGATAGAGAGTTTCTTTTACACAACGTAGCGTATACGAAGGCAATACAATCTTAATCAAACATCAAAAAATCTGCAAAATACTTTATTGTTAGTCCCGTTGTTTTTTTTTTTGGATTTAAAATGAAAAACAATTAAACGACCATGGAAGGTGCAGCTCGCGGACTGATTTGATTGACAGATGAAACACGTGTACTGAAACCGCTTGGTTGGATAGTTTAATCTACGTGCATTACTTAGGGTTCATTTTATGGAATCTAAGTTTTAAAAATGTTTCATATCAGTTTATTACACGTTAGTTAAATTTTCTCTCTCTCTTTTCTCTCTCTCTTTCTCTCTCTCTCTCTCTCTTTCTCTCTCTCTCTCTCTCTCTGTACTTTTTGACGATCACTGAACAAAAATGAATGCGATAGTTTCTTGGAACAAATGATACCTAAATGCTCTTGTTTAAGGTGTCTTGATACAAAAGAAGTCAACAACCGAAGACATTTTATCTACTGATTGATTATACCCGCTGTAAGAATTGTACATCACATACATGTATTATAGAGAGAAAATAAATGTCTTAAGATTTGATAACGTTAAATGTTAAAGAAAGTGAGAGAAATGATTATATAGTTATGATTCTACATGTACGCACTGTTATAATTGACAAATCTACATGATATTAAACAGTTCCATACATTTAATTAACTGAATAATAGTCTTTTTAATTAAATTACTTCTATAAATCAAGAGTACATTTTGAACCGTTTTCCCCTATATTTTATGTCACGTTTTTAGTTTCTGACTTCTGTGTGGTTGTTAAAACCCTAAAAGGCACGGTAAAACTGCACCCAAATGATTTTTTTCAAATTTTGACTAAAACCCATTGTTTTTAAAATATATGTTATGGAACTGAACGTTCCCGCCAGTATATGTGTTTATTAAAATTAAACAGAAATATCAGCGGCAATTACTAATCGCTAATTGGCTCTCGAATGTAACAAAAAATAAATAAAAAATAAATAAATCAATTGCAGCAATTACGTGACGGTGACGTTTTTGATTTTCTATTTCCACGTCCCATTACAGGGGATACATGTACAATAATGCTGAATATGAGTGGAAAGTGCAGGTGATAAATATACTAATTGTTTGGGGCACGAATGCATTTATATTCAACTTATCTCAAACAAAGATCATCGTTGATGCTGGCATGTGCGAAGACGCAAAAATTAACCAGGACAAACCCAATAAAAAACGAGTTGTTTACCTCTCAAGAAAAACTTAATTTCATATTTTAAAACTACAATGCGAGCCCAAACCCTTAAGAAATTAGTTTGAATGCAAATGGGAATACGGAGATTAGGTTTAATTGGTAAAAATTATAATAAATTTACTATTTTTTAAACTTTTGTTTAAAAATATCAACCCTTGCAATAAAGAATGAATAAATGTTGTAACGTTATTAAAAATGTTCATGTGTTAACATTGATATATTGAGGACTATAATTTGAACTTTCCAGAAATATACGATATATTAAACTTTTTCTTAACTGTGAATAGGTATAAGTTAATAATTATATATATTATAATGGTCAATATACAACTTACTGTCTTATTTAAAGTTAACATTATAAAATGATTTACATGTATACAGTTACGACTGTTTACATGTATAACGTTACGATGCTAAATGCGACGTCATTAAAACGTGTCCGAAATGACCCACTATTTGAGCAGTGGCACCCATAAAAATAATAAAGAAATTATCAAAACTGTTCTATTTTATGAAGTAACATATTCATGTCTACCTTTTAGTAAAATATTGTCCAATTTGGAGATAGGGCCATTTTTGGCATTTACCGTACCTAGTTCTTTAAGCTTCTAATCATTTTTATTAATACAAGACATGACACAGACAGGTATAAAGCATTTTTAAACGATGGCCTTGAACTTGCCCTAATGACCATAGGTTGAGGTCAGGACACACCTTCAGGTCATAAGCAATCTTTGTGTGAAGTAAGAACTTCTAATGTTTCTCAATAAAAAGAAATAAACCTGACACAAATTTTGTACTTTTCCTATCAGTGACCTTGACGTTGCACAAATGACCTTGGGTCAAGGTCATGACACACTCTCAGGTCATAAGCAATCTTTGTGTGAAGTAAGAACTTCTAATGTTTCTCAATAAGAAAGATATGGACCGGACACGAATTTTGCACTTTTTCTGCCAGCGACCTTGACCTTGCCCAAATGACTTTGGTTCAAGGTCATGACACACCCTCAGGTCATAAGCAATATTTGTGTGAAGTAAGAACTTCCAATATCTCTCCGTAAGAAAGATATGGACCGGACACGAATTTTGCACTTTTTCTCTCAGTGACCTTGACCTTGCCCGAATGACCTTGGTTCAAGGTTATGACACACTCTCAGGTCATAAGCAATCTTTGTGTGAAGTAAGAACTTCCAAAGTCTCTCCATAAGAATGATATGGACTGGACATTTTGCACAGACAGACGGACAGACGGACAAGGTGATTCCTATATACCCCCCCAAACTTTGTTTGCCGGGGGTTATAATAAATTATCAACGTACTTTTCAAAATATATAAATAATTTAATAATAATAATGACAATGACTAAATAATGGAGGAATTTCAATGTTAGGTGATTTTCATTGCTTTGTTAAGATGGCAAAACCCAGCACCCTTTCCAACAAAAGTATTTAAAAAGACAGAAATGCAATCAGAAAGAGTGAAAAGAATCATGTTTTGATACAAACCTTGACAGCACTCTTCAGTTTCTTTTCATTGTCAGAGTCGGTGCATTCACCACTCTCTGGCTCACTCTCAAAGTTTCTCATGTCATGTTTCTTCTTTCGACTCTTCCTGTCCTCATCTGATTCAGACCCCCCACTCTCTTCTTGGTACTTTGACATATCATATCTGTCACCTCTGGGAGGGGTGTGGCTCGGTGACCTGGAATCTCCCTTGGACGGAGGCCTTCCTTCTGGGGATGCATCGATAGGTCTTATCTCCTCGCTTTTTGAGGGTCGGCTAGATTCAGGTGATCTCTCCTGCCTGTCTCTGTCCTCAAGATCATTGGGAGGACTTGATGATGGTGATCTTGCCTGTTTTTCTTTCCTTTCATCTAGCTGCCGTGGAGGACTAGATGAAGGAGACTTGGCAACATGCCTCTCAGATTTTTCTCTTTCCTTCTGAGAGCTTCTTGAAGAAGGTCTTTCATCAGGACGGCGTGGACTGGAGGAAGTTTGTCTATCCTTTCCACGGTGAGATGATGAGTGAGATGTGGATCGTCTGGATGAAGAATGCCGAGATGTGTTGTGTTCACTCCTAGAGCTTGCCCTTGATCCTGCAGGAGATGATATCTGTTTTATACTTGGAGATCTGGATTGCCTTTTAATATGAGAGCTTGACTGAGACCTGGATCTTTCGTTATCTGAACTTCTTCCCTTTTTCTTAGACTCATCATCTGAGCTGGAATCTTGTCTTCTTTTTGAAGATGAGGACTGAACTCCACTGTCATCTAAACGCGAGGACTGTCTACTTCTATCACCTCCAGATCCTGATTGCCTTGGCTTATTTTTGTCCTTTTTTCTGTCTCCTGCAGAGCTGCTAGAGGATGTGCTTGAATCGCTATCTGACTCTGAGGAATCTGATGATGAACTACTGCTGGAGCTACTCTCAGACTTTCTCCTCTTTCTCTTGTCCGACTCCTCACTTCTATAAAATACACAAAATCCTTTAACACATAATGTTCGTTTTCATACATTTTATACTTATTGTTAAAACATTGTGAACATTTCTTTAAACCAGGGTACAAGTTTATGCAAACTAGAGGGATTTCTGAAGGTATGAGTTAATGTGCTCCTAAATGGCCGACATGAGAAACATCCATATGGCACTGATATATTTAAATCATATAAATAAACACCTTTGGTCGATTTCATAAACTTTCTTAATTTAATTAAATGATAAATCGTCTGTAAAAATAATGTTTGTGCTCGGTGACCGTGAATTGGAAAGTTTTACTTTGGGAAAATGGAACATAATCGACATGAACATGCTTTGTTTTGAATACCATTACCCTGCATCAAAACAGATATCATACTCAAATATTTGCACAGATCTTACCTAGGCATATCAGAAACTAGTAAACTGCTTCTCTGATGTGTGTCAGACCTTGAACAATAGAAAAGAAGCGATCAAAATTACAATAAATACGTCTAACCGTCGCACAATTGTACGACACACAGACAGACACAGATTCGTAACAGAGAAAACCATTTTGGGCAGATATTATTTTCCCGGTTCTCCCAAAAGAGGTTGTCCCGAGTATCATACAACGAAATAATCTTCATAACAAGCGAACTTCAATTAGAGTAGAACAAGAAATTATGTTAAATCAAAAACAAAAGAGATTCTTTTTTTAATGGTTTTCAAATAAAATGAGAGAGAGAGAGAGAGGGAGAGACAGGCAGACAGACAGACAGACAGACAGAGAAAAACAGAAAGAGAGAGAGTTGATTGTCTAAAGGAGGGGGGATCAAACTTATTCACATTGTAATTTTTTTTTTAAAAATATGCCTCGGACCCACCCACTTCCCTCCCCGTAAAACAAAATTTTCCCTCGGACCCCCCCCCCCCACCCCAGGAAAAAAATTTGGATCCCCGCAAGGAGTTTTTTTCTGTAAATGTCTTCTGAGTTTATGATCCATTGAAATACATGTAGTCTCTTAATGTTGTTTTATAATGAAAATGGTTACTTTGATATACTTTGATATGATTAACATTAAATTATAAACACATCGTGTTTATATGCATCGTACATACAATGGATATGCTTAGTACATCTTAAATGCAGAATAAGTAACATGGACAATGAAGATACTTTTCACCTCCAACCAAATAAAAACGATAATTTTCAAAAGTACTTTATTTAAATCCATCGAAAGCAATGTACAATGAAAACTACAAATATACTACGAACTGTATAGAAAAAGAGCATTGTACAAGTTGCGGTCACCGGTGCCATAGCTGCGGACTAGTATAATCCCTTAACCAAGTAATATCTTTTGATCCTCCAATGCAGTTATCTTGTAATTAAACCAATTAAACCAACCCACACTACCGACACCCCGATCCCAAAAGGTCCTGAAAGGGACCAATAGGAGACCAATGTGGCAAAGCACTTTGAAAAAATTACGTACTTTGAAAATTCTTTTCAAAGTGCGTTAAATTTGGGTCTAAATTAATGCACTTTGAAACGTTTTTTCGAAGTGCGTTTTTGAGACCAAGTTAACGCACTTTGAATAAAGAGGATGTTGCAGTTCCTATGCTACATGTATTTTCCCTAAAGGAGTTGCAGTTAAAATGGAAAAATCAAAGTTACATAATTCGATGTAAATCTTCTTTTGCATGCAACTTTGTACATAAAGCGGCGTAGCATTTTATCTGGAAAGTTTGTTTTAACTTTTATAAGACCATGAAATAAATTTGAAAATGGTTACACAGACAAATGTGGCAGATTTCACGCTTTTTAAAAGGGGAATCCTCATTGTTGTGAAAAAACTGCCTCCTTGAAACAAAATTAATTTAATCTTAACGTTTAGAGTCAGACAATTTCTTGAAAACAGCCATATTTTTTTAAAATCTAACTTTTGGGGAAAAAATCATTAATACCTCTGAAATCTAAGAACGCTTTGTTAAATCTCGCCTTTACAAGTCATGTCTAGATTAGTCGAGTGGTTACGCAGATAGAAGAGATTGTACTTGATATTCTATCCGACTTTTTTGATTGGGTTCGAATCCCGGGATGTTCAGTTGAATTTTTTCTTTTAATCGCACGAAAAGGTAATGTATATAGATAATTTAGACTGTCAGAATAAAGATATTTAAGAGCTTTTCAATGTAATATTAATTTTGCATGCGTGCTTATTTTTTTTTCAAGATAACTGAAAACCCCCCTATATAAACTTAAATTATAAACATTTTCTTCTCAACAAGGGATTTCAAAACAATGTACGCATCAATGTAGAAAGTTGTTTTCCCCCTTTTATATGAAATAACCGCGGCTATGCCGTTTTCAAAGATACATGTACAGGTTGTTAAAAGCAAAAAAAAAAAATTTTTAAAAAATCATTGAACAAGTATGAATCGGTGATGAAGCAATAAGTAAATGAAAAAATGTACGGATAAATTTGTTCCACCTTTTTATCTCGACTATTCGTTTATCTAGATACTATAAAAACATGCGATGCCTATAATTACAACTCTGGCGGTTTTGAAGAGTCAGAATCAGATTTATCCATTTAGCTCCAAAGAATGATATTCTAAACACAATGGACAATGGAAATCAAATTGATATATGTTAACATCAAAATACAGAATATGTGGTCATCTTCCTAACTGTATTTATGAAAATCAAATAGTTGTTGCCGTGTTCGATTGAAATGCCCGTAAAATGTTTGTGTATGTTGCCTACATACGGAACATACATGTACCTGCTATGTAAATATAGTCGTCTACGTAATGTGTTTGTAATTAGACAGAACTCTTCAAGCGATACGGATATTTAAAGGTCTTTTCCACGTTAGGCATATAATAATCCCGCTTTTTTGCAATAACCTCTTTTTCAAAGTGCGTTATGAAGGTAAATCAACCTTTTTTATTATCAAGACACTTAACGCACTTTGGAAATATCTATTAATCACAAATTCTGGAATTAAATTTCTAATTTATTGATAATATGATGATTTGTTACAGTGTAACACTAGTAAATCTAATTTACCGTCTTTGAGAACGTGGGGTGGGGTAACAAAAAATACAGGTCAATTACTAGCACATCATTTAATTGATTATAGGAAAAAAGTCTCCTACCTCTTATATTTCCTTCCAAAACATATGATATTCAGCAACTTGGAGAAAACGTATAAGAACGGAAAAAGAAATTCGCTTTGCTGTAAATTAAGTACAGTAATATTGAAAAAAAGGAGCTGGCCAAACAATGGTATGTTAAAGAATCTGTTAGTGTTTCAACATAAACCCTCCTTTCAAATTCTAATCAACTGATCAAATAAATCGCTTCATTATAAAAAAAAAAGTTACATTGAAAACCCTTAAATTATTATAAACTAGAAAGTAAGCATTAGGGTGTGGGGCTTTTTTCTCTCGCACTGATGTTCTAAAATATCGTATTTTTAACGATGAGTTATGATAAACATAACTAACGTATCCTTTTATCTTATCATGTTTGTTAATAAGCACATGCAATTGAAGCCGGTTGAAATATGTTCTACATTCATCTCAATTTTTCAATATGTATAATTCATTTTCGTTTCTGGCATAGCCCAATGTATCAGATATGTAGTAAATTTGCTGCATACACAAAAATGGAAAAGGCAGTTTCTAAGCGATGCAGTTTATGTTATATTTGGATAATTCAAATCTCCCGAGTTGTTTTTTGAGTAAATTGTCAAACTACGTTAGCTTATGAGTAAACAAATTTCTAATCGAGAAACTGTTTATCAAGTTAGCTGAGAATGCATTGGGTTCTTTTTTAAATATATTCCATTGAGCTAAACAAGGTTAAAAAATCATTTTTTTTT
>WFKH01011581.1:44640273-44666174 GCA_016163765.1 Magallana hongkongensis | reverse complement strand
AAATAATTTTAATGCATTTTGCAGTTCAGAAAAAAACATTTCTGCACTCGTTAATAATGTTAATGTAAATATGAAGTATAACAGTTCCTAAGCTTGGACGGATAACACGTGTTGCTTTACTTGGACAAAGGGTTTTAGCAAAGCACACAAAAACCACAATAAATAAAACAATGAATAAAATTTACATATTTGGTGTCTCTTCAAACGATATGACGCTGCGTAGAATGGTAACAGTGTAATAGTTTTAGAACTGGTCACGTGGTTCGATCTCCTCGGTTCGCGGAAAGGAGGAGCTAGGCAGCACCAGGCGTTTCATCTTGTCATAGCTGGATTCCTTGGTGTACGGCCTGTAATCGTTCTCGTCCGGTGGTGCAGCTGGTGGCGACTTTTTGATGGAGCCCTTTGGCGGAATGACGACTTTTGTTGGTTCCGCAGATTTAAAGTTGTCTGTGGTTTCGTTTGGCGGGGACGCTTTCAGCGGTCTGCCGTGCCGATCTGTGGTAGTAAAGATATCCATGGAATCGGGACTTTTGTCCCTCCCAGAGGCACCAATAGAATTCATGTCCTTTGAATCGTCTACTTGTCTCGCCATAACAACTCGGACCTGTAGAAAAGGTTAAGGTGGAATGCTACACCAAAATTTTATTTTATAGATCGTTAAAGTATCATTTCTGAAACATGATTTTGTTGTTCAAAGAAGGATATATGCTCTCAATTATTTTATACGATTTTTGGGGGGTATTTTTTATGAGAAAGCGGAAAATCTGTTTTGGTTGCAAGTAACACACTGAAGAGATTGAAATTTGGTGTGAATAAATGCATGATATTAGTATCTAATAAATCATGTCCAGTAAAGTCAATAAGACGTTTCAATTTTTTTAACAAAAATCATTTATTAAAATTAAAAACATCTTTTGTTCATCTTTATCAAACTTATGAATAAAATCTTTTAAATGAAGTGTCTTATAGAGAAGAAATGTAAGGCAATCATTTTTAAAAAAGAAATTGAATCAAATGACGAAATTTAAGAAATATTGCTAATTTTCAAAACTGAACCACACCCGATCAAAATATGATCCCGCCTCAAATGATGGAAAATTTAAATATATAACAACTTCACCCCAAAACTAGGATGTTTGGTTGTAATATGGTTTGTAAATTACCTGAAAAATTAAATTCAATTGATTTCTTGGCTGCAAATGAAGAAACATTGTTAATTTTTACTTCTATTGTTATTGTTTTAGATCGGGATCAGTTTGTTTTTAATCTGGATCGGTGAAATTTAGTAATATTAATTCAATTTTTTTTTAATGATTGTCTTATATTTCTTCTCTATAAGACACGCCTCTTTAAAAGATTTTTTCCATAGGTTTGAAAAATATGAACAAAAGATATTTTTTTTATTTTCATAAATAATTTTTCATTTAAAAAAGTAAAACGTCTTATTGACCTTAATGGACATGATTTATTAGATACTAATATCAAGCATTTATTCATACTAAATTTGAAACTCTAGAGTGTGTTACTTGCAGTCAAAACAAATTTTTCACTCTCTCATAAAAATTACAAAAAAAATTCGTATAAAATACTGAAGGGTATATGTCCTTCTTTGAACAACGAAATCATGTTTTAGAAATGATACTCTAAAGATTCATAAAAAAAAATTTTGGTGTAGCATTCCATTTTAAAGGAATATCAATATACGTTGTAACTTGCAAAAGAAACGGGCGTAAATGTTTTATATAACTAATGTAGATCATCTACTTTTTTGAGTGTGTACCTGTGTGGTTCTGATTGGGGCACAGCAACAACATATGGAGGCTGAAGCAATGGCAAACACCAACTCATTGAAAGCAAAGAAGGCGACCAGAATGGGTACCATCCAGCGGTAGGAAGTCGGCTCCAGTTCATGGCGCTGACAAAGAAAAAATAGTAACAGTTATATATTCAGATATATACATGACATTGTATTCTTGCACATTTAGTCTTTTAAGTTAATATATTCTAGTGTTAACATTGTTCTTCTTTCACAAATTCATTTTCTATAAAGAAATAGAAGAAAGCTCACCAGAATTGCCATGGCAATGTTGATGATACAACATACTGGAGCAAACAACGCAGAACACAGGATGCTGAGCACCAAAAACGTCATTTTCTAGGAATGAAATAAAACAAGACATGATAATTCATAGAAGAAAAAAAAAAGAATTATAGGGATAGTGAGTATTTAAAAGAAATACTGTGGCTTTTTGGTGGAGATTTCTTATTGACAACAAAGAATCAATTACTTAATATTCGGTATAATTCGGTTGGTAAAAAGTGTCAACTATTAGACGTTTAAAGTTTAATAAAAATAAGGTGGTGAGTGTTAAAAACGCCATAGTCGTTCCATGCCGCTATCTGATTCACAAGTAACGCCGTATAGACCAACACAGAAGAATGTTAATAATTTTATCTTACCTAAAAGCGTCAGAAAGATTTGTTGGGATTATAGTTAATACATGGTTATACAGATACAAGCGGTCAATTGAAAACCAATGTAGACATTTAACGGCCAAAACACACCATCTTTATACTGGCAAATTACATCTTTTGGAGATTTTTGCTCGTTTTTCATTTCATAAACTCCTGTTTCAAGCATACCAATTATTAAAGAATTTAAGGACATCATTATGCATCTTTGGGGACCTCACCAATTATCACTACACAACCAGGTCGCATGCCTTCCTATCGGGTGGGGTAGAATGAATTATACAAGGAAGAAGGATAATCTAGATAGAAATAATGTGTTTCAGCTTTTGCGATTGTCAATAATTGATGACTAAGCGATGTGTACTAAAACTAATTTAAGTTTTCCAATTTTGATAAATCGCTGCTATATTGAAATCGTTGTAAGACTTTAATATTGCATCTGGTAACACCTGATAAAAGGGATTCCCCATAGGACTTTCTTTAAAGAGACAATCGAGATTAGATCAACAAAATGGTCAAATGAAAAATCGAATCTTGCCACTGGTGAGAGAATAAGGAAACAGATCTAAGAGATAATCTACTTTAACAATTAAAAAGGCAATTTATATAACGTTTAATACGGATAAGTGTCCTATCTAGTCTCGTCATACGTCTAAGCCAGATAGCTTCTTGCCAGAAAACAGATAAATCAAATGTCTTAAAATGGTGTTACATGTATGTTCACATCCTCACACCGGCGAGGATCTTTTAAAAGTCAATTTATTCTAACAATTCAATGGTTGGACCACTTCTCTTTTTATATAAAAAGGGGGATTTTTTTAAAATCATGCAGATGCTATATGTATTGTTTTAAAACGAACATTGAAGCATACTTACAAAATAATTAAGATTGGACTTGTTTCTTTTGTTCATACACGCCGCCATACAACCGGTTACACTAAACTGTTAAAAAAAGACGTTGAAATTATCCACGTTTTCATATTTTGGCCTCACCCACCCCAGTCGTTTCAAAAATGTTTTAATGTTGAATAGTTAAATGAATTTTTATTACTTTTTCAAAATAACCTTAGAAATATCCCTTGATACATGTATATATAAGATTTCGTAGAAATATGTGTTCTTAAAAAGCCGATTTGACACTTATTTTAAGCATCAAAGGGGTTAAACTGAGGACCATACCCAAAGTCCGCACCAGATGGGTGAGGAAGCGATGGTTAGCGTCATCAGCGTGCTGTCTCCCGCCGTCGCCAATTGGTCGTCGTCCTTGAATAGATACAGAAAAACGTCCAGCAGACCCAGCACCAGACACGTGACCCCCAGACCAATCTGCACCGCCCCCAGGGCCTTGATGGCGGAGTAGGGGAAGTTTTCTATGTCGGTGGTCTCCACCCCCTCAATCTCGGTGTACCAGAGTTTTGACTTTTCTTCCATTTTGCTTCAGGAATTGGTCCAGGGACCCTATTACTCTGAACATAAAAGATCAACGTGTGAATGCAACTGGAAATTAAATTTCTTTTTAGCTTGATAGTAGATTTTGCCGGCATCATAAAATGCCGGCATTGAAGCAATGACATCAGGAACGAAGTCAATATGCATTGCAAAGTGTCAATTCTTAATTGGATAATGATTGACAAAATTGGACTTTCTTGTTAATTTCAGATCTTGCAACAAATTGCAACATCAATTTTGTGTTGGATCTAAAACAATTAAAAAAAATTAGAATGACATTTGCATTTTTGCTGGCAACAAGTTAACAAAGAATGTTTTGATATTTCTTTAAACAAACAACAATGTAATAAAAAAACGAAATGACTGTGTTTATTGCACATAATGTTTCAAACTGTGTTTTCATTGAATAATCGAGTTTGACCTTGGTCTCAATAAATGATCTTAAATGTATAGACTCGAGTACAAGTACGAAATATTTTGCTTGGTTATTTTCTTTAATTGAAGGAGGAAGTTAAAAAGACAGGAAGTTATGATTATACATTCTCATTTTCTGAGACATACCGTAAAACATTTTAAATGCTCAATTTGGTGCATTACGATTTATTTTATAGATTTACACGGATTTTGGTCTCAACTTTTTTAAAATCGAATAAAATACAATATTACTTTGTTGTAGATGACGCATTAAAACGGGTTATGTATTCTTGGGAAATGTTTATTGTGGTAAAGAGACCAATTCATCAAAAACAACCGATTAACTCGACGGCTGAAATCCCTCTGTAATTCCACGCGTGTTCGAACCACTTCATGAACATAACGGATAAGGGAATCGGTGTCAATACGGCCCACTTCAGACAGAAAGACCCCTAAATCCAAAGTCTGCGATAAAAACTGGATATGTCCAAATACCGGGAGCGTGCTGTAAGAAGAGTCAACTTAATCTTTGAGTGCACCGATGCATTTTCTTGTCTACATATGTGTCAACTACGTCACTGGCATAGACTATTTGCGATTTCAAAGGTTACAAGGACCAAACTTGTTCCAAACAGTACTTGAGATCTTTTAGCGGACACTCCTCTATGGCCAGATAACCGATAGCAACGAGAACATGTTCTTGCTTTCAGATCTGTATGCAGCAATTAATTTAATAAATATCCCCTGATGAGTACAAGTTAATACACTGTGTGATTTTTAATAAATTTTACGAAAGATATTTTATATCTTTGTTGATGCTAATTTCTTTTATGTTCTTTATCGTCCAGCAAAGGCAAGTTAACTTCAAAGAAAATTTATAAGCAACTGAAAAAGGTATAATATTGGAATCGTTGTATTCTTTTTTTATAAAAGGAACGATATGACAAATGATGACATTTAAACACCTGACCAATAATAACAGCTTTTTCCCCGTAAAATAAGCGTGCGAGTCTGTTGCGTTACTCAGGTAATCTTTGATGTCCGTCACTCCAACTAGTGACGAGAAAATGCGGACGAAGTTCTATGAACGATTGGAATTAAAGTGCATTATTGTGATCAGGTGAATTAAAAGTCAACATGTCATGGAATTTGTCAATTAATGCAAACAACCATTTACCTGGTGAAATGCCCAGTCGTAATGTTTATATACAATCTTATTACCAATGTTCTAAAGCAGGAATTCTTTGTGTGTAAACTTGTCAACATTGAGTTTTATCTTTGGATCATGTTTGCTACTATATTGAGTTGAAGTAACTTTATTCGAAATTTGTCAGAACTTCCTTTTTTGAAAAACATTCATGAATATGAACTAAATAGTAAATTATAAATACATGCATTATAATGAAAATTAAGAAAGCTTGATTAATAATTCAGATTTTGAATATTTAAACGTCCTTATTTTGTAGAGGAACAATTATATATACAAGTGAACATGCTTTGAAAATTAATGACAAAACAACTAATGAGGTGTATTTACCATCATTTGAGTGTGAAAACCTAATGAAAAGGTTAATAAAGCTATTAGACTTCACGTGAAATTCATGTTAATTTCACGTGAAATTCATGTGAAAAATTTCACGTGAAATTCGTGTGAGTGCTCTTTTCACACGAATTTCACGTGAAAATTTCCACGTGAATTTCACGTGAAATTAACGTGAATTTCACGTGAGGCACAATTGGCTGTGTATGTATTTAACTAAAAGGCATAATCGAGTATTCAAATTATTTAAGATTACGACTAAAACAAAAGTAGAATTGTGTTTACAACAATATATCATCAGTTTAAGCAGACTTAAACAGAAACATGAAAAAGAAAATTAAAATACTACACAAACAAATTCTTCTTGTGAGCACTGGGTCCGGTAAATTAATACATAGATGTTTGGAATGGGAAATGAATTCCATTATGCAATAGCTAAAAAACTTAATAAAAATGAAGTTCAAAAGTTCACCGGGATATGAACTTGGTTGGTCACATGATTACATTCTGTTGAGACCGATGGGCTTCTCAGAAGATTTGATCACGTACCAACTAAGTTCCTATCCCAGTGAACTTTTTAACATTGCTTTTTATAACTTATATTTACTTTTGAGAGAGGCAAATTGATCAGAACCGTATTTTGATGTTTGCAACAATGCAACCGTCATTCCATGAGCTAGCGCGGTGATCAGTTTGACGTTAAAAATATGACCCCTGACCCGTTAAAAAGTTCACATAGAAATGAACGTTTTTGTTTTTTATTGATTCATATAAGGAAACATATTTGCAAATTTAAGTATATATTGATTAATATTGATTAACTTATGATGTAATTTGTATGGTATTATAATAGAGAGAACTTCGTTTTTGCATAGATCTGTCGTTTGGGCGTGGGTTTTTTTTTTCATAATAGAATAATCAAAGTAAGTACACTGAAGAATTGAGAAGCACTAAGATAGCTTTGTAAATTTTATCATCATTATTTTGAAGTTCTTTTAATACATAGTGTATACGTACTTTTATTAAAAGGTATTGAAAATTTAGGAAGGAATGGGATACTTCCGTTTTGTGACTTATTTTTTCTTCAAAAAAGATGTCTACAGTAAGATTAACCCCAATGATACATTTTTCTCCATATTGAATATCGTTGTCTACCAGCCGAGCTCTCATAACCTTGTGTAATTGTAATAGACGAAGTTCTTATTCAGATATTATGTTATCTTTATTTTATGTATTACACTGTATGTAGTTTATTTTTGTTTTCTGATTATTCTCGGATATGTGTTTACATGTATCTAGATTTCCTGATTATTAACGCAATATTAATTTCACAATACGAGGTTATAAAACAAAGTTTACAAATAAAAATTCCCGATGTTGAGGCGGATGCTATTTATTAATTTTCTGACTTTGATATTTGCCAACAATATAACGTAAATTAGCTTTCAAAAATAAATGTCTAACTAGAAATAATCCCATGTGCTCTAATACTAGAATACACTAGAACGTTTTTATTTACATCAAATACATGTATTTCTATCTTTAAAAAATGATCGATTCTGCGGGTTGGTAGAAGATTATAACTTTCAAGGAGAATAGGTTTACATGAAAAATTATTTGCTACTTTCATGAAAAAGAAATCGGACCAAGCAGTTTAAAAAAGGCAGTTTGGCATATTGATCTTACATTTTACATTTTTAATACTAAAATCAACTACAACGTAAAGCAATCGCGTCCAAACGCAAATCACAAACCAATCTTATAGCAGCTAAGAGTATGTACAAAGAGAGATATGATAGTTATGAAAACTTACAATACAATATTATGCACTGTGATGTACTAAAGAGAATGGACTACACAGGACTTGATAAAAAAAAATACACATTATCAATACCCCCCTCCGTAACCATGAATTATCAAATTCGAGAAGAATTAGTACAACACTTAGGAAAATGTCTTTGGACTATATTGTTATATATATTTTTTAGGTTTGTAGGGATCCCCTTATATTCTAGTTGCATGTACAACGATTTCCAAATACCGTCATTTGCTTAAGACAAAGCCAGCCAATTACTTTTTATTTTCAACATTTAAAACCGTCCACCCTGTCATATATTTGTCCATACTGGGTTTTGAAAAATGAATACTGATAATTGTATATTGTTCGACAAATATTATACAGTGTATAACTATAATGAAAAGTTCCAGAGAGAGAGAGAGAGAGAGAGAGAGAGAGAGAGAGAGAGAGAGAGAGAGAGAGAGTTACTGGTTTCTTGCGATGAAAATACGATGTACTTTCGGTATAAAAGAATTTTCGAATTTAAACATCGAAGAACATTTTACTTCTTACCATATGTAGAAAATCCATAATTGAGATTGTACATTAAATAAATATACTCACAAATCTAAAACTTAATCCATTACGACTCTTATGAACAAAATTTCTTCATTGCTAACAATGCCAGAAATCCAAAAATGCAACAATTGCGTATAAATCGGGTCACGTGATTGAATATGAACCTGTTTGGTGGCAAACCTGGTGATAAATCGAACTGGCTCCTTTGGTTAATGGTAGAGGCCCTCGCTAAGTGAACGAGTATGTATTTACTCTGACCGATAAGATTGATGGAGGAAAGTATCGGGAATATTGAGATTGCGTTTACACGACTTCGCTTTCCTTGGGGGGACTTTAAAATTCCTTTCTCTTTCCTGATATCACCGCTTATTTGCTAGTACGGGTATACACTGAAAGGTGCGTGTTCATTTCCCCGCAATTCGACAAACAAAGGTGCAGTGATAGATTTCAATTTGAAAACCACATATATTAACAAATGAAGGATATGGATATAGTAATATATTAAATGTATTTGGCATTTCTGTGGACGTCTTTGTTTAACTTTAATTACATCATAATAGTGCCTGCCATTGAGAAATACGAATCAGAAGAAAAAATATTTCTGTTCTAAGAAATGAAGCCCAATTACTACCTTACAAATCTGAAATTGAAGTTTTTGAAAATATGTTACATTTTTTTTTTACTTTAGACCGGACACAAAATAGGGTATATCTAATGAAATTAATGAAACAATGCGAAAGGAGAAGTCCAGAAGTCTGGAATTGTCCTTTTTATTGATTGTCGTTTTTACTTGACTCAATGATTTGGCATGCAGATAGATTTATCACAGATAATATTATGTGAACCAAATTTGGGATTGACACATGCCCAAATCTGACATGGGTCTTGCAACTCTAAATCTAGATATGACATATAAATGTGCATATATATTTGACTCCTCTTCGGGGGTAATATCTTTATTAGAATATAAAGCAATAAAGTAATTTTTTTTGCTTTGCTGATTTTACCAATTTTCAACAGATGCACATGACTGTTATGTAATTTACGTAGGCCTATGTCATTCAGTTTAAAAATTAATATTTTTTTTCATATTTTACCCCATCTTTTTCTGTTTTATATGTCATGTGTTACTGTTGTTCATTATTTTAGGCTGAAAACCTAATATGCTGTTCGAATTTGTGTTCAAACCAATACTGCATCATATATAACAAAATATGTTCAAACTAAACAAAACGGAAAACCCAGGGGTCACACAACTCACCTGAGCCAAAAATCTTATCAAAGCAGATCTATGAAGTCAAATACAAAATATCCGGACAATTGAGTAAAATAAATCTTGTTTAAAGCATTTTCAACTTTCCCTACGTCATTTATGTTAAACATTGAGTCCCATTTGTTATTTCAGTGATCGTTGTTTTAACAATTTAGAATCAAACTATATCATGGTGATTTTATAGGGTTTTTTTTTCTAAATAATGCTATTACAAATTGTAGCATTGCGGTTCTTAAAAAAGAACATATTTTAAAAATCTTTCCAAATAAACATTCATATACTGATTTTTTAACCTCCCAAGAGACACTTGTATTAGTTTGGGGTCATGTTTTGAACAATTTAAAAATACAGTATTCCAATTTGAACTTTGAAACCTTCCTTTGGGCTCCAGCAATGTTCCAGAGGTCACATAAAGTTTGAACAATTAAGAATCTACGCTTTAACAGCATTGCAATTCTCAAGAAGGTTGTGAATTTTTAAAAATAAATATTCCTATATCAAACTATGAAACCATTTTGGGGCACGCGACTTGTCAAGGGGTCCCAGTTAGAACAATAGAGAATTAACATTTGCTAGGATACAATAGGAAGTAATATCATAAATTATAACATTTGAGTTCTAGAGAAAAAAATTCAGATTTTTCCATATTGACCTATATATTCAAAAGTAATAAATTAATATCCCAATGCTGCCCAATCCAACCACCCCCTCCCCAGTTTATGATGATGTCCCACACAAGTTTTAGCTTTTCTTTTCTCTATTTGGTTTGATCCTCCATTGTGGTCCCACCCTACCACCCCACCCTACCCTACCCTCGGGGATCATGATTTGAACAAACTCTAAATCTACATTACCTGAGGTCGCATTGACACAAGTTTCAATTTTTCTGGTCGAATGTTGTTTGATGAAAAGAATTTTTAAAAATGCCATTAAATATTTAATAATTCTAAACTATTTACCCGCGAAAAAAGGCGTGGCTTTCATTTTAAGAAACTTGAATTCCCATTCACACACGATTGCTTTGTGCCAAGTTTGGTTAATATTTGCCCAGTATTGCTAGAGAAGTGAATAAAGTGTTAAATGAAATAGTTTACAGATCGACTATCGAACAAACAGACGGGCGCAGGACAAAAATTCAGTTCAGGTGAGCTAAAATTTGTAAACACACTTTCTTTGGTCAGACCTACGTGTTTTCTCTCCGTTACACTGCTTTTTCAGAATGGTGCAAGTGATAGAAAATCTGTGGGTGCAACGATTGAAATACGGTTTATGGGTATTTTATCTTACATTATTTGCATTTTACTTTTGATGCTCACTAAACTGTACGAAACGGTGAACTTTAATAACACAAGAACGATAACTTTACATTTGTTGAAGAACATGGAATACGTTGCGAGTTGTGTTCCTTGAGATATCTAAATAATTATACCGCTATGATTAAAAAAAAGTTGTTAGCACAATTCTAACAAAGACTAAACTTTATTAATTGTCAAAATTTTTAAGGTCTCCGGGAGCATATTGAATAAAGCTGATTCGGAAAAGGCACACCCCCCCCCCCCCAAATTTGTTTGAAAATGATGGAGGTTTTTTTTCAGAAAATTATTTGAATACTAGTATATATGAATTGTAAATAACATCAGATTTTCTCGGGAGTGGTCGCATGAATTTTAAATAACATTAACTTTTGTCGGGACTGGTCGCATGCGTAAATGTAAATTAAAAAATTTCTAAAATATCATCAATTGGTCTCAACGAGATTACAAAGAGGGAGTGTAGTTTACTGACTTGTGACTTTAATTAAGTATACCATCTCCAAAATCAATCAGCATACGCATTTCTTGCCATCACCTGAGTTTCTTTGTATTGTCCTGTTAAGGTTTTAATGCCATATCTTGATTCATGCGGATCAATTTTTTATTTTTTTTTTTTGGGGGGGGGGGGGGGGGGGGTTTTTTTTTTTTCGTTACTTTAGTTAAAACCCCCCCCCCCCCCCCCACCCCACCACCGACCCCCTCAAGATGTGCGAATGTGTTTTATGGTTTAAGGGCCCTCCATACACTGCTCAATTTATTTCATGATACGTTTGCGCTGTAATAATATATGATGTAAAAAGATTAAGTGTATAGCATACATTGTAGTCAAATTCAAACAATCTAGACTCAGTCTGATATGAAGTAATTGAATACTTTCTTTTCCACATTTTATAACCAAGTGACTTACCGGTAATCGTATCGTTGGCGGTGAACATTTTCCAGCGAAAAAAGGTTTCATTGTTCATAGACATCTAGTAGATGATATGTACACCTTATTTCATAAAATCTTTAAAATACGACCAAATAAAAATTATTTTTGATAAGTGTCAAACTAATCTTCCCCTTCATCTTTATCTTCGCTAACTGTTGGGAATAGCTTGAAAGACAGAAAAGCCCAGTTAGGCATTCTGAACTACAATGAACATATATTTCATTTTGTTCAACCTAAGAAAAACAAAATTTACTTTTCAATGTGTTTACGACATTATAACGTTATTTATATTATTGTCAATACTGTCTTCCCCAGCTGTCGCCAACAGAAACACCGCTCACATATGTTGTCGTATGGCTATTCTTGTTTTTATTCCATTTTCAGCGCTAATTTGAATCATTCGGAGACATTTACCAGGAAATACTGAAGCAAATGGTCTCCATGTCTAACTAACGATTTCCTTTTTCACGATCGTGTCAGAAACATGCGCCGTTTTCTGATCTACGTCATTACTAGTTTCCAAATAAAGAATGGGAAATCTGGAAGTGAATTTTTGTCTGCAAATCCACTAACGTCCATGTCAGTGCCACATCAGGTTAAAATTCAAAAAAAAAAAGTGTTTAAATTATTGATAACAGTTTATTGACTCTGATAAAGTTATCTATACATACATACAATAACAATTTCATGAAATAACTAACAGTATTTGTGCCCTTTGGGCGACCATATGTATAGGGTAAAATGCATCATAATCATCGCGCAAAACATGCTGTTTACAAAGCATCAAGATCCTTTGGTTCTCTCCCAAAGTGTCCATCAATATTGATATTACCATCAATATTAAAAATGTTATGTCTGGAAACAGTCGAGGACCAAAACATTGAAGAACCCTCTACTTCATAACACAAGAAGTTGAGAGGTTCAGAAGTAGACAAAGATTGATAATTTTCGTGAATTACAAAGTAGAATACAAGAAACTTAGATATGTCAAAACTCTTTCAATTTTCTTTTTAGAACTCATTTACTTTTAAAACTCTTTCCATTTTGTTAAGAAGTTTTCACCTATACCAAATTTTATTGTTTGGGTTTCATTTTACTCCAATAATTCATAACAGCAGATATTAAAAAAATCTCCAAAACTTTATCTCTTTTTTTTTTTTTACATAATCACCTTTCTCATAAATTTACAATTGACATTTAACCAACCAAAACTACAAATATCTGCTATAATATGCCCATTCTGTGTTGATATGACATAATAAGGGTTTTTTTAAAATTGTGCACAAAATCCTAGGGCTTGCTGCACAAACTAAATACTTGTCAATAATGAAAAATACACAAATCACTTGATGCGCTATTGTTAGAAAAAAGTGGACTGTCCAGATGTAAAATGAGAATGAAGTGTGTAATGACATTTGAACAATCTACTTAGCACCACAACACATAGCACTGCTTTCAAACAGCCAGAATAAAAACATCACTCATTTATACTTCTCTCCTCTCTCTCTCTCTCTGTCTCTCTCTCTATACAACTTATCACTAACAAAATGATCAGAAAATATATATACACATATACATTTACCACATCAGAAAAATTCCCCCATTTGGCAAGTTCATTCTTTGATTTACGTACAAATCATCGAGTTATTTTTTTGTGTGTGTATTTTGTTTGATTTATAATCAAAATGTGTCAGTAGAACCAATAACCCCCCATCCCCATCAATATAGGGCTCTGTGTAAAAATTCATGATAGCTGAAAACTGTTGAGAGCACAATTTAAATATTTAGATTCCTTTTCAAATGTTAGAATGTTCCTCAAAGCTTTTTTTTTTTAAAGTAAAGTTATATATGAAGAACACTGGTTCATCTGAAACTCTATATAAACCAGAGTGCTTTATGCAGTTAATAAAATGATAGTCTGTTTAAATACAACACTCGATCTCTAATGAGATGATGGTGAGATTTCAGAATTTGAACTCGATCACAATACAATAATAAAGCTAGTGTTTCTATGTAAAGATTTTCTTTAAAAAAAAAAATGCCAAAATTCTTCAAAAAAGAAAAATAAACCTTTGTTGTCACTGAACCGCAAGAAAAAAATTCCTGGGATTATGTCATTATAAATTGCACCCACATCAATATCACGTTAGCAGCTACATCATTTACATTAATTCAAATCGAAGAACCCCATTAAAACAAAAAAATTTAAAAAAAAATAAAACTAGGTTCAAGATCTTATGACAATTTAGAATCAGTACATATATTATGCATTCCAAGGTAACATTGATAAGATTCTATTTTACTCCCAATTGATGAAGGGGTTGAAAAAGAATTTTCAAGTAAAATGTTTTTCATCATAACTCTTTAATTTTTTTTCTTTAAAAATGTTGATTTAAACTGGTAAACTTTTGATCCCTTACTAATAGAAGTTTTTTTTTTAGCCAGTACGGATAAAATACAATTAGAAAAATAACCATGATTGCTCTTCAGACTGCAACATACTCATATCACAAAATCTCGGCCTGGTTTCATAACACAATGGTTTCTCCAACACTCTCATAAGATGGGGAAATTGTGATGCATAGAGAAAAACTCATTAAATATTGTAAAACAACTTAAAATGGTCACTTTTTAGTGAAAGACATGACAAAAACACATATATACAAGTACATATGCAAAACAGAAACAAACTTCCTTTGCCTGAAAGACATAACTTTTCAATCAATCAGCACATTGTAATATGCGTGCATGAAAACAAAAAGATTATTGAACTGATAACAACTTTCAATAACACTTTTGCAATGCCTTGTCTCAGGGCCAATACAGACATACATATTTGCTGAGGAAAAAGTTAACAACCCTACAACATCAATAATTCAACTTGTTACAATAACATCAGATTTCAACTATGTATATGTATGGTAATTGACCTAAAATGAAAAAAAATTATTTTCAGCGGAAAAGTAAGATCATAAGCCGTGTTATTAAATAATTCAATATGTAAAGCCCAAAATTATATCAAATGAAACAGAAACAAAATTACTCATATTTCAGAACTAAACCCATGTTATAAACAGAATAAAAAGCTAAAACATAAACAGATCTACTGAAACAAAGAGAATCTGAGAATCACAAAGGGTCTACAGAGGGTGCCTCCATCAAAAGAAGTCCATTTCTTCCTCTGCTACTGCAGGACACAGTTTCTCCGGCTGCACCATTGTTTGGTTATTCACAAAGTTCTCGTGGTAATCACAGTTCTGTGTTTCCGTGGATGGAGCAGACTCGTTCTCATCGGTCTCCTGGAAACACCCGGTCTGAGCTTCCGTGGTTGGTGTCAACTCACAAAGTTCGTTTTCCTGGTCCAATTCGTTCATTCCCGGCATGTTTCTCATCTGTTTTTGTTTCTGCTGCAGCTGTTGAAATGCAATTTGCTGTTGTAGAATCAACAAATCCATCCCTCGTGGGATAAATGCATTCTTCCTGCCCGGAGTGGTCTGGACGACGGGGGTTTCCGATTGTGTTGTCACCTGAGTAAAGGTGACAGGTGCCCCGCTGAAGTTGATTAGATGCTGGTTGTTGGAGAGTTGGCCGATGTCATAAGGTAGGTTCTTGTTTCCCTCCTCTAGGTAAGGTGGCATCACTGGCTGTTGCTGTGCTAACTTATACGAGACTTTTCGTATCACTGGCGGCCGGCCACCCATGGGATTAATCTCATCACCTTGACCATTGATTCGTTGTTGGTTTCCTAAGTTGGCACCCATGCCAAAATGGTTTCCAAACACGGTCTGACAGTTCTGATCAGGCAGCATTTGAATATTTGGACTAGGGTAGGGTTGATATGAATTTTGATCAATCTGAAGCTTCTGAAACTGTTGGTTAAGAGGACAATGTTTCTGTTGCCAACTCTGTCTCTTCTGCTGAAGATTCCTTTGAAGTAGTGCTTGTTGCAGTGGTTTATTGATGTATTCAAAAGAATTTGGGTCATTGGCAACCTCCTCATGACTAGATACACGATCCATAGCCCTTTCCACCTGCATGCTTTGCTTCAGAGCTAACAGTTTATGAGGCTGAATGTCAAAGTTTTCTGATGGTAAACTCATCCGTTTTAAAAATGGTCGAGGTCTAGGTTTTTGATTTTGCTCATCAGTTGGCCACTGACGCCCACTTGATTCCATGTATGCCGCATGTTGCTGTTGAGAAAGTTGAATTTGTTCGGGAGTCATATTGGGTGAAAACATTTGTTGCAAAGTGACATGCTCCTTGCGTAATTCGGTCATACCTGGAAAGTCTTTTAACCTCTGACGGAAGGCAATGACGCCTTGAGTGACCAAACCATCGGACGCTCTGCGTCCCTCCCTGAAATTCACTGGCGATCTCGTCTGACTGCGATCCCTGGCAGGGTCTTCTTCACTTTCTGATTCGGGGTTTGCTTGTCCCATGGAGTAATTAGCACCTGCTGATGATGTAAATGTATTGGATATGGACGAAATAGATGGACTGTCGACACCGGAAAAATTAAGTTGTGAGGATGTTAAAACACAAGAGGAAAAGTCCGGCTCTAGGCTAGAATCAAAACTGGTGAAAGGGGAGGCAGTGTTTATAGAAGAAGAACTATTATTTGTGTTCTTATTCAATTGAGAAATGTCACCAAAAGCACAACTAGGAATCAATCCTATGCCGTAACCGTCCCTGACGAATTGAACATTATTTTTACCACTAGTACTACTACAGTCACTCTCAGAGTCAGTCATGTCTGCTTCCACACCCTCGTCAATGGATGTTGTAATCATGTGAAGGTTATTTGAGGTTACAGGGGGTTTAACACAGGGGCTGGGTACAACATCAGTGAGGCACCCTGTAACACCAGTAGGCACCTGAACGTCACTGTCGTTAAAAAACTGATATAGATTACTAGAATTAGCACTGGTACTTGTCACACAGTCTGTTGTATGGCTGAACATTGAATTGCCTTGTTTAATGTTAACTAATGCTGTGCGTTGCTGCTGCCCCTGAACTGGGGTTGCTTGACTAGAGTTCATGTGCATCATTGCCTGATCGGCGATAGTACTGGGGCGTCTTTTACGAATATCGATCCTATTCTCAGGAGGAAAACTGCTGCGATGTTGTCGTAATCTTTCCACTAGAAGATAGTATATAGCTGTGTAGTGATCATATGCATCCTTTTTTAGGGCCTACAAATAGAAAAAATAATTACTCCCATGTCTTAACAAACATTTCAAAAGATATTTCACTGCTAATACCTTCAAGATCTCTGTAAAATATTTTAGTTAGGTAAAGTTTGTTTATATTGAAATTTACAAGAGTTTAATACCTCTACTGTTTTATTTCGATCAATCTTCATTCCCTGCATGAGCCGAAGTATCTGTTCATTATATTCTCCCATTTTGGCATTCTGACCAATCACTGGGCTGGGTGGGGCCTGTTTTGGGGCACCACCATCCTGCTGCATCCACGGGTGTTTTTTGATCATGTTGATGGTGTACCTTTTGGAAGGGTCCAATACCAACATCTTTCTTATCAACTTTTCACATGCTACAAAAAAAAAAAAATTATGAATAATATTTAAAGGGAAATCTTCTTCATTTGATTTAATCAAAATGATGGGCTTTCTTATCAGCTTAGAAATCTAGAAGTTCTAATTATAATTGGAAATAGAAAGTGCATATAACAACACTTTTGTCAATACTTTTGGTTTTGGGAGGTGGAAAAGTACCGTTGGATAACTGGTGAATTCACAGTACTTTTATTGGCTTTAGCCTGTTCCTATCTCCATTGCCATAGGTTTGCAAAAGCAACTACTAGTATTTGTCATACACTCTGATTTCTGTATCAAACTTGAAAGACCTCCATATTCTCCAAACAATTCCTACATAGTGCTTATCTTTACAGCTCTGCTAATAGTTCTTAATGTATCACTGACTATATATCACCCACACATCAGCTTAGACAGGCTTTATAAAAAATCTGTGTTTAATGGACTAAGCCTTCTTAGGCTCAGACTCTGGCATTTTACTAATTATACATATTCATCTGCTTACGCAACTCGATTCACCAACCATTATAAGATGGTGAGTCTTAATCCGATCTTAAAAGCTCGAATCCTCCCCAGGTATTAACACGTAATTATCTGTCGTTAAAAGTTTGGGATAGCAGTTTCAAACATCAGAAAAATATGTTTAGATTTTATGACTTTTAGTTTAATGTAGGGTCTGATTTTTACTAGGTTGTTTTCTTTTGCAGAGAAAGAGCTAGTTAGGATGGAGATAATGGATTTTAAATGAGTGGTTACCTTCTGACATAAAGAAAGGTATTCTAAATCTTCCCTGTAGCACTCTGTCTCTCAGCATCTGAAGGTTTGTCCCATCAAAAGGCAGGGCACCACACACTAAGACATATAGCACCACACCCAAGCTCTGAAATATACCATACATTTGTCAGTTATTTACTTATCACACTCCATTTTATAGCATTTATTATTACATAATATCAAAAAAAAAATGCTTGCTGTGTTTTCATAAAAAGTACAACTATAAGAAGTTGTTCTGAACAATTTTAATTGTGAAATTTGATACATGTATTAATCATAAACATGTTAATCATTTTGAGAGAAAAAAATTCCTGACAAAACTTTTCATGCTATTACACAAACTTGGTATTCAGGTTTTTCATGTTAGATCTTTCATGGTAGATAAAAATCATTCTGCATGAAAATTTCATTTTGAAAAAATGTTTCCTCCAATGTTATTGAAATTTATCCTTACCCAAATGTCAATTTGAGGGCCAAGATACTTCTTGCCTTCGAACACTTCTGGAGCAGCATAGGGGGGACTGCCACAGAAGGTAGCTAGGTGCTCGTTTGTCTTGAAGAAGTTTCCAAAGCCAAAGTCAGCTATTTTAATGTTCATGTTGGAATCTAGAAGCAGATTCTCTGCCTGAAATTATAAAACAAAGACATTCATTAACAGAAAATCTATGCAGTACCATTGAGAATAATATATTTTACTGATTTGCTTCAGTGTATTTATCTTGTAGATATGTATTTATCAGTTTAGATACCATTTCATAGGATTTTCATGATCTTTATATTCAGACACAAAAAGGGACTTAAAAATATGCACATGCACAAAAGTAGTCGTGTATGAGGAAATAAGACAATCCAGAACAAATCAATCTGGGAAGATATCACATGATTACAAGACACATATTCTTATTTTAAATCGTTTTATTATCATGCATGTAGGAAGAATAGTGTAAAGAGATCCCAGGTAATAATTATTATTTCCTTAAAAATTTGCTGTGTAATGTTCTAAATGACATTTTTGGGTAATATTTAAACTTCTTGTAAGTCAGTATCTCATACACAAAGACAGATTTCAATGTTAAATACCATTCTCATTTTAATAACAATGCTCTTAGGTTCCCCTTTGTAATCAATAATATTCATGAATGCATAACTTCAAGTGCATGCAAACTAAGAGCAGCAGCTTGAAAGAAGCTCCACCGAATTGTTTCCTTAAATTCTTTATATGTTATCCTTGTATTAATGTCCGTAATATCATTATAACTGTTTACTTCATGATGAAATGTATTTCTGGAAAAAATTGTCAGTACAGTTTTGTGCCCTTCTTGTTCGTGATCTGATGCAGATTTCTCCTGAGTCATAGTTAAATCAATTGAATAAATCATTCCTCCATTCAGAACTACACAACCCCTCAGTAAGCAGTGTCTAAAAATAAACATTAATCATAAGATACACCAAATAAAAATTTCACTTAGCAAGCTAGGTTTGATGCAAGATAATTTCCAACACAAAATATCTCTCTCTCTCTCTCTCTCTCTCTCTCTCTCTCTCTCTCTCATTACAAGAAATTTTTGTGACTTCAGATGAAAAAAAAATTGACTGGTTTGATTTTTAATATACAGAGCTGATGTACATCGATATTTTGGTCTAACCACCTTTCACAGTTCAAAGGCAAGAAAACATTTCCAATCGACTAGATCAAAATGTGAAGTAAATAATTATATCTCTGCTGGTGTATATATTGGCTGATTATGAAATTGGCTTGACGTAGATTTCTTGGGGTTTTGAAATCACTGTATGCGAGGAAGTCCTTTCTTTTGCACCAGAAAGAGGGACTAGTTCTTTTACGTCACAGTGTAAATACTTTAAATGCATTTAAGTCAGTCTGCGGGAGGTAGTCAAGAATTTGACCCATATCTGAAAAAATTAATCAGTCAATATTCCCTGCCTAGCATTTAACAATCTTAAGGACACACTGGTATTCATCTGATGAAAAGAAAAAAAACCTTGCTTGCACTTGGAAATCTGTATTATGTATACATTTAAAGGGTTTAAAAAAAAAAAAATCAATGACTGCAGCAAAAGCAGGAAGCTCTTTGGCGTATGAGGTCCCAAACTCAAATTTAAAAAATCTATCTCTTGTGAACCAGCCAGGTAACAAGCTGTCTGTCAGATAAAGAGACCTACTCCTCTAGGTGCTAGAACAATGACCTGATGTCTTGTTCAGATTTCCTCTGCTCTGTATGTGATTCTCCCCTGGCAAGGCCTCCTTCAAGAGTATGTTTATGATCCTAAGAAGGTTAGCTTTTACGTCAGAGAAGGGGTTTGTGGCAATTAAACAAATGTGTACCTTTTATAAACAGTGTAATCAATTTTCCTCCTGTTTTTATTATTTGGTATTTGTTCTATGCAGGATTAAACTGTAGAAGCTTGCATTACTTTGGTTAAAAGGAAACAAATCGAAGTCTGTGCACAATGATTTACCAATGATTATTAATGGGTTATTGGAGAAGAGGGTGTCTTAGTCATGAACTGTATGTTTAAGACCGTAATCTTCTTATTTCAAAATGCTGCATAATTAATGTCACATTTTACATAATCAGTTTTGGCAAAATGTCTTTTTAAGTGGGTATTTGCATGCTGCACAGAAGAAAAGAAGATTACATTTTTTCCCCCTAACTATCATAATCATGCAGGTGCTCCTATCACCTATTGCGTAATTAATAACTTTACAACAAGCAAAAACAAATCTTGTTGTGCAGTACATTATTTTCTACAAGCCCACATCAATCACAAAAGCACATAGACAACAAGGTCTGACAACAGTATTGCAAACTATTTCTGTATCACATAGAAGACATCACAAGTGATCAAACAAAGCAGGCCATCGGACAGCGGGGCTTGTAGTGGGGGCCTGTAGTGGTGCAGACGGACTCGCAGTGCTATAGATGTCAGAAGGTTACCTTCAGGTCTCTGTGAACAACATGATGAGTGTGACAGTACTCCACGGCTAACAAGATCTGCCAAAACTTCTTCCTGGCTTCGGGTTCTGTCATTCGTCCATGTGTACGTATGTAATCTGACAGACAAACAGACAAAAATTAGCTGGCATCTACGTCTGGGAAGTTATGAGTGTAGTGTTATAACCATTTCTTACATTCAAGTAAAATTCTTGCACTTTTACAATATCAGTATATTATGTACTTTATATTATTTTTTTTAATGAAACTGCAAATCAAGCTTCATGTAATATAGAATATTAAACAATAGATGAATTTAATTTATCAATTATTTTTCATAAACAATAGAAATAAGTACCGAATATTTCCCCATTCGGTGCATATTCAGATACAAGGTACAGCATGTTCTTGGTTTCCATCACCTACAAGACAAAGTTGTATGGCTGACAACAGATTTATAAAAATTCATAGTTATGGGATGCATGTGAAGAAATCAAACAATATTTGGAAACAATGTACCTGTCTGGAAATATTCTAAAAATACATGACAATTAAATTGCATTATTGAAAACAAACAGCTTTATAAATATACATGTTGCAATGTTGAAACATTTTGTAGATTGATTTGAATGGTTTTGATTCTAGATGTGTAAATAACATGGCAAACATTTTAAATGGTCCAAAAATTATAAAGTGATAGTATTTTTTGGCATCAACATCTGTGTGACACTGTGATATTGCTCAATGTATTGGCTTTTATTCTATATACATATATCAACCCTTATATTTTACATTCAAACATATTAGGCTTGCCCTCCTCCAATTTAATATCTACCATCTCTAAAATAATGGTGCCTTCTACGGAAAATCAATATCAAAATAGACTACTGGTACATTGCAAAACATGGATATGAAACCCCCTGTTTTATCTAATCTAAACTTAACATAAATTACACAATAGAATCACGAAAACGCAATTTCCTAAATAGATCAATTGAAAATCGCACAGCGACTTTCCAGGAATATCTTGTAATGAGGAGAATAAACTTTAAAATGGATGACGTTGTTATGAATGGTTTTCAGCATATTAATGACGAATTAGGAAGACAAACTGTGTCGCGAGGATGGAGACCGTGTCATCAGACAAAGAAAAATTACGAATCGGTCATGTTGAAAAGGTCGGTGATCTGGAAAGGTCAAATGCCTTAAAGAAACCAATCTGTCATAGCCATTTGTCAGGTATCTGATAGTGAGATTGTACAATGTACTTCAAGAGAGTTAGCTTGAACACAAAACACCTGCTCAAAGTATTTAACAGTAACAGAATGTTTATATTTCATATTATGGTCCTCTGTGTAACAACATTGATAATTTGATTTGTCAACAAGCTTCTCCTTATAACACAAATCCAGGTGGTACATATCAAAACTTGAAAATTTGACTTAAGTCTTAAAAATAAGTTTTTAATAGCACCTGACATTGAACAAATACTGAAGGTAACAAACAGCTGAAAATAGAGTCCCATTAAAATGTATCAATATCTTTTTATTTTTTTGATTAAAAAAAATCTCCTCTTTCCCACTTTGACAACGTCATTAGTTCATTTTTTGGTCTGCATGTACAGGTGAACACGATATTTTGCCACACAGAGATATCTCAATATATACACTCTATCTGCTTTGTCTACAGACAATACTTATCATCCCCAGGCTTGAAGGAAACTCTCACCACAAACATGTACACGAAGCTAATTATCATTCCAAAATTTTAATTAATGCAAACATATTACGTCAATTATAATGGGACACCTTTCATTCATTCATTTTCTTTGTTTCCAGTCTGATCATCGTAGTACTGCATGCAAAGTAAAGTTTTATATTAACCTAATACCAATGAAATGAGCTTCAGAGCTTTTCTGAATAACTAATGTAATAGGAAAAACTGGTGCAATGGCTTTCTCCACATAGGATGACAATTTTATTCATCATGTCCAATAAGTGTACTAAAATTGACTAAGTAATAAATTTTATTGGTACCACCATGCCGGATAGATAGGTCTGTTTGTATAGCCCCTTGCACACCTTTGAAGTGAGAATAAATAAACGTCATAGACAAACTGAGATCCTGCTGGGTAATCTATTCTCAATTTACTGTTAGCAATCCAACATTTCCTTGATTAAGGAAAAAACCCTCCCACACTAGTTAGGGAACAAAAGTCTAAACATAACACACATACAAAAAACAAAATCAATTCCTGTCTTATATTAGCATTTATGCAGGATCAAGATAGCGAATCAAAAGATTTTATATTTGCTTTTAGGTATTCAATGAAAAAGGAAAAAAAAAAATTTCAAAATGTTATTTCCACCAATATATCAATAATAGGCAGAAACTGCCAGCATGCATGACCTTGCGTCACTATTGGACACAGCATATCTCTTTTGTTACGTCTACTATTATAAATTATGATAATCTATTGGATTGTGTGTAAATGGTTTGTAGACATTAGATCTCCTGCCATTGGTTGTACCTCTCCATGTCCTGTTTTGCATTGTACATGTAGGTGAATTCAATAGGTTTACTCCAACAAATCATCATTTCATTACCACCTGAAGTAACATGCTTTGTCCTGGTTTGTTATTAATTAAACTTTGAAAAAAAGGAGAATATTTTCCTTTTTCCTTTAACTACCAATAGCTGGAGGATGACATTTCGTAGAAAGACCACATCAAAAGGACAATTCAAATGGTTGATTTTAAGGTTGTCTGGCACTCAGCCTGTTAAATATCATCCGAAAAGTTTTTTTCTGTTCTTCACACTCTAGATAGAAATATAGAAATTAAAATCAAAGAGATTTTACTTGGGTATATGGGTGTTTTACTAAGTTATAGCATTAATGATTGGCCAAATTTTCATGAAAAATATTAAGAAAGATTTTAAAGATAGAGTTTTGTGTAGAATTTCATCTCAGCTAAAACTTCTTACATGGAGGATTATTTAGCATTTCACTGTTTCACCACTGAGCCAAAATTGATGGTTACATTTTGTACAAAAACTTGAAGACTACTTTAAATTTTTCTTACATAAAAATTCTTCCCAACTTTAAGACTAAATTAAGAGTTATTGAACCTTGCTGAGGGGCAGACAACATTAAGTACCGGTATACAGGGATCCAATTGTCTGGGTTTTTTTTTTTTTTACCTGGTAGAGTTTGACAATGTTAGGGTGGCTCAGCAACTTCATGATGTTCACTTCCCTGTAAATCTTCTTCAGATTGTTCTCATCTAGATGGGTCTTGTCTATAATCTTTATGGCAACCTACAAAAAATGTGAGAAATAGCTGATGACGGTGGGTGTATAATAGGCCTTGCTAAAAGTTAACGAGGTGAGGACTTGGAATCTCCTTAGCCTGCTCAGACTGCCCACATCAATGATATAATGAGATATTAGATGCTAATCATAATGTGTCGTCATTGCGCAAACCTGCAGAAGCTCTTCTATACATAGCACAAAAGCAAAAATCGCATTTCAGTCGGAATTAATTTTCATTGACGCAAATTATATACACCATTTATAGAAGCCCCCGCAAATTTTTGAAGCCTATAAGATAGCTAGTGCCCATCATACATACAACAATAACAATATGTACTGAAGTGGGTATCAAAAATTATGTATGATGGAATTAATTTATATACAAAATTACAAATGCAGCTTATAATGCATATCTTGTCTTATTTATTAAAAGTGTGCTTACAGGAAATTGTCTTGATTTTTCGCAATCATAAATCACTCCTGCATTGTCATACATGCAAAAATACGCCCTTTTCTTATACTTGTGCACTGACATGATGATGCACAACAATCTATTCAATTGAGTTATAATAAACTCAGTAGACAATTGACATTTGACTACAAGGCAATGATGATGATGGTTTATGTTTTTCAAAAACTGATGGTGGGAGTAGTAACATTATTTTCAGTCATAAACAGTTTAACAGTACAACTTTGTAACTTAATAAACAACTCCACATCAACAACTCTTCCAAACAATATTTATCTAAGGTTTTAAACCTATGTTACCTATCAGCTATACTTTAAATTTTTTTTTAAAATCAATAAACCTATGATTATAAGAATGATGAGTAAAGCCGTAGGTTGGTGTGGCATATTGACTATAGTGACGTTTCTGGGAAAATCACAAGGAGAGTCATACATCAAGTTTTGCTAGGATCACAATAACAATGGGACTCCTAGTCCGCTTCATAAAATTACACAGGAATGCAATCTAGTACAACAGTCATATGATAATGTACATCACGTAAAGTTATTGCTCTCCATTCTCTCTAGACAAGGCAATTGCTGTACAATATATTCATATGGGAATGCAGGTACTTTGAACACCAAACACGCAGATTTAGCCAAACTAGAACTGTACAGGATTAATCTACTTCGAGCAAAACGAATTAGTTCTGGTTTTTCTCTGAAAAATTTCTACGGTGTAATTTTGTAAAGTGGAAAGCTGTACGTCAGATGTACCGCTCATGACATTATGTTTGCTGTCGGTGACAGACATTAGCTCTCCTAATAATTCGAAGTAAAAACCTTGACTTCCTGTGAGACGTATATTAATTTAACACCTAAAGTTCACATACTCAGGAATATTAAGTAGTGAACATGCCCTTTTCGGATTTGAAATAAAAGAAGAAGAAAGCTGATTATCTTCCCAACGGTTTTGCACTATTATAGTCACTGTGAATCATTGCAGACTAAAAGATTACGTGTTTTAAAAAAAACGAAACAAATCAGACTTCAATCAATTCATCATTCCTACCACTGGATTCTTCTTGGCACAGGTTTCTAATTTGATTACA
>WFKH01011581.1:44575273-44637773 GCA_016163765.1 Magallana hongkongensis | reverse complement strand
TCATATTGCGTTAATAAAAAAAAAAGAAAAAAAAAGAAAAAATAACCCACAAAAAAACCCTCACCAAAACCACCCGAATTAGACTCTTAAAAAAATTAAATGTGTAATTGATCTTGCATTACACAGTTTTCTTACATGTAGTCATAATTATCTTGCTTTATGACATTCTTTTCTTGCCTGTTGACATGATTTATTTTGCAAGTAGGGAGCAGAAATATGCCACCATAAGAAAGAGAACTCACCAAGGGTCTTTTTTTTTTACCTACATTTTTGAAAAAACACACGCACACACAAACATACAGTCAAACTTCGTTATCTCGAACTAGATGGGACTGTTTGAAAACTTCGAGATATCCGAGTATTCGAGATATAGAGGGTAAAATACTTAAAAAATAAGTGGTTGGGACTTGAAAATCACTTCGAAATTTCCATTGTATTCGAGATATCAGTGTTCGAGATATCGAAGTTCAACTGTATATATTAACAGGAATTCTCCTACAATTTTAAAAGTTCTTACGGATTAATTCCTATTATAAAAAAATATGCGTATACAATACGAGAGAAAGTTATAAATATGGCAGTCTGTCTTTTTTTATTTATATTGCATTGATTGAAATCGCTCTGGACCTTAAATATTTCGGGTATGACAATAGTATCAAATATTTACCCTGAAGGTTTGCACTATTTATTTTTCAAATTAGCTGTTGTTTTTTAATATGCAATTAATAGTTTGGATGCCAATAAATTCAATGGTTTTAGGTTTCTTTCATTTTTGTTTTAAATATTTGTAATGGTCACTAACATATTTTTCTTTGATAGCTTCGTATACATGTATCAAACAGTGATTATTGGGAGCGCACGCATGTACAATGAAGCCTACTTTGTCACACTGAATAAAATTACCAAAATATACTAATCGTGAATTTGTTAGTAAAATAAAATCAACCACCCAAACAAACAAACAAAACAAAATACAAAATTGGACTTCATAAATTTTGAAATTAAAATTTTAACAAAACAATAATTCAAATTGTAAAATATCTACTATAAATAATATTCCTAGTTTGTTTCGTGCATCAGTTTGAATAACTGGTTTACGCATCAATGTGAATAATAAAGCATGTTTGTTGCTTTCGTGTGATTTTGAATCAGTTAACATTATATGCAGAAAAGGGCACATGTTTTTGCATGAGCAGAAGTAGCAATTTGTGTAATTGCACGTGGTGATAATTGATGTGACATACAAGTACTGTACTGCTTCAGGTACAAATACAAACCTAGCAAAGGTAGATAAGTTAACATAATTCAGTAAGTAGCGATTAGAAGGTAATTGAGTACGAGAGTATATTATTGATGATTGTATTTTGTAAGGTACACCAGTATATAAAAGTATGCATCAAATTCTTTGGCCTACAATGTCTAATAAGGCAGAGACAACTCAGACCTAAAAAGCACAGGCGCCTGACGTTAAAAATATTTCTTTTAAAAATAAAATTATCCACTGTACTATATATAATTATAGTACAGTGGATAACTTTATTTTTAAAAGAAATATTTTTAAGGTTATTATAGTACAGTGGATAATTCTATATTTAAAAGAAATATTTTTAACGTCAGATGCCTGTGCTAAAAAGACCTAAACAGAGTTCAGCAACTGTATTTAAAAAAAAAACAACAAAAAAAAAACCAACAAAAAACCCCAAAAAACCCCACAAAAACCCCAAGAAAAATAACGGCAAAGACGAAAACAGAGAAATACAAACAAGATTTTCTTTAAATCCAAAGAGACCTCCCCCCCCCTCCTCCTCCAATAAAAAAACAACACGGAAATAAATCAATTCAAAGCAATATAAAAACAACAGCAAAGACAACTAAAGTAATTTATTAATAAACACACACAAAACAAAAGTCAAAACAAACCAGGAACATAAAGCAAATCCAATTATAGACAAAAATTACCCAGATCAAAAGAAAAAAAGTTAAATATCAAATGCATGATTAAATGACGATGATTATCTTGGGTACGTACGTACTTGTATAGATCTTATCACGTTAGAACATAGAATAATACAACTCTTGAAAATTGTGAATCGGATTAAAAAAAAAATACACGATTTTGACCCTGATAAAAAATATTTTGGTGTTAAAATTAGTTTTGTAAAAAAATATATATCTATATAAAATATAATAAATTACTCACCAATAAAACAAGATTTACATGTACAAGTGTCAATTAGGCGCAATTCGCAACTTTATCACGTCATCAATCTACTTCTATTCGCTTTCCGTGAGTTGGACGCAAGTGTATGTAGCTAATTAATTCTCAAACGTGATATACTGAAATATATCCAGGTACATACATATGTTTTCAATGAAGTCGATTTCACAAAGTTGTGTTCGTTCGTGTCGCAAATGAAAATGAGAATGGGGCTATTTATATACATGCAGAGCACTCTTTTCAGAATCTTCGTCGGCTTGCTTGATTATGTGTTAATAAAAATATGTTGTTTGGTGGTTCATGCGGGTATAAATGTAGCAAGCTAGCAAGCATTGCAAAAAATAAATAAATAAACCAATTTTTTGCGTAAGCTAGTTATCTAATTTTTCCTGCAAACAATGCTACCTTCTTAGTCCGTAATAAGGTGTCCGATCCATAATAGCCCCAGATTCAATGAATCTGGATGCATAACAGATATGTATGGGCTTAATACTCAGTATACTTAAACATAATTTTCATGTTTAAGTATCAGTATGTAAGAGCGGAATGTATCCTAATAAATAACCTTTTCCTGTTCTTGAAGAGTTGCCCCCCTTTGCTTTTAATCTATAAAAATCAATTTTTAAAAAATTTATCCGGTATAAAATTTGTTTTCAGTAGTTTTTCTATTCCTAATGATTAAATACATCTTTCCACCAAAGCATTTATTGATATTCTTAGTATGATTTACTTTTTCATTTTCAAAACTTTGCTTGTCCCCATTGACCTTAATGCAATCTTCATTAATTAATTACTGCTTAGGTAATAACATTTTTGAAAATTTCTCTTGGTAAAGCCTTTTCTACTCTGAAAATGCTTCGAATTAATATCAGAGTATTCAATACATGATGGATATTCAAAGTTAGAAAATTAGGTCCTAATATGGATCGGATACCCTTAATAACAAAAGATGTGTTTTGTTGTTTATTTTTACACCTTTCTTCGAAATATCTCATCAATAATCAATATAAAGTTTTGTAACAATAATACGTAAGTTATTGTTATTGTCGATTTGTACGTTGCATATATAGAAGGAAAACCAATTCTACCATGCATAAATGAAAGGTATCAACACGTGTAGTCCGTGCTCTCAGTGTTACTTATTCGGAAGTCTTACGTCAGTCCGTGCAGTCCGTGCTCTCAATATAACCTACGATCGACAATGAGAGACAACGAAATAATCCAGGCACATTCAAAAGTATAAAATAAAACACTATTTAACAATGTTAACATTAACTGTTTGAAATTGTCACATAATGAAATGAACACTGCTTGATAAGGCAGTTTTAAAATGTTAGAGGCTTGCGTATACTCATCTTTATCAACTAGATGAAAGTACTTACGCGCCAATTTTACTGTAAAAGAACGTTTGACAAAAATAAATATTTACATTCCACATATATTTTGCATGTAAAGCTACTGCAGATATAGCACCATAACACAGACAGGGTACTAAAAGGTTAAATCTCGAGTTTTAATTGTGACGTGACAAACGTTGAACGCTGATAAATACAACGTCACAAGCGAAAATCAAAGATCACGCTTGTGGCTGTTACTGTGGCTCTTCCATTAATTTGAACTTACCCATAGGATAATACAGTTATTTTGAGGTATAATTCACATTTGCATACAAGGCAAGAAGGTAAAAGAAATGTAACGCGCGTTATTCAATTTGTATGCACACACCGTTGCAGTTATGAGACTATATCTTTCAAAAAATAAGGATTCAATGCTTAAATAAACCCCCTAACTAAACTTAACCTCTTGCATTCAATAATATAAAACCAAGGGTTTTTTAAAAAATCCTTTTGGACTTTTTTGGGGTTTATTATTGATAACCTCGTTACTTCACATAATTCTATAATACTTCAAATCACATTAATGCAAAATCTTCAAAAGATGATATGTATATTACGCATGCTATTCTATGGTTTTTAAATTTTTTAAATATCATATATCATCTTTTTATATCTTTGATAAATGTGATGCAATTCAGTAAATTAGTACATTACTAAATATCGAATGAGATAATAGTTTTTTAACATGCATACACTGTTATTGCTTTGGAGAGTGTATAAATCGACATCATTTCATCATTTATTGAAAGTGGCCCATGTTTCTTTGCATAGAGAGAGGGTACTACATATAATGAAGTCAGAAAATCGTCGAGCTTCCAATCCTATTGAGATTTAAACAAGAATTTCAACAGACGAAACTTTACTCTACATACTGATTTTACTGTCGTACATTAAAAAAACCAGGCATTATATATCTACCGATTTTAGTGCAAAGGATAAATAATCCAGAAAAATCCACGAGATCCGCGAAAGAAATGTAAGGAAGTAGATCAATTAAAAAACCTACATGTAATACAACAATGCACTATAAACAGTGGTGCTGAATCTCACGAAAATACATACATAATCAAATGGGATTAAAAAGAGGCCGGTTTGGTCAGTCTTCAACTTATCGGCTTACAACGGGTGCCCTACCTACTACACAGTAACCCTGTGAGAATTTTAGCCCCACGTTTTGACGCCAGAGCAAAAAGTGATTGACTTATTTGTTTTTGAGTATGCATATTAAGGATAGTTCGCCTACAAGATCTTGATCAAGATTAACCAATTGAATCTTTTAAATTTTTAAAACTGTTATGATCTAATGTGATTTTAAAAACTTCAATAAACCACAAAAGGGTTTTTTTTCCTGTAAAAAATAAAGTCATAAGAGATGATGTGATAGACAAAAAAAAAAATATCCGACGTCATCTAACAAGAGTTGTTTTGATAAGTATGGATATACGGAGTCTGCCTGCCCCCTGACGTTCTATTGGTCTCTCCTTCTTTTCCTGTCACACTCTGACATCTTAAAATAAACGTCTAGTGCTCGACATATACAAGAAAGAACGTTCATCCGGCGTTTGTGTCACCAAGAGGTTTGTACTTACATTGGGAACAGTTCAAAGTTATAATGACACAAGTACTAAACTCAAATGTATACAACAAATAAAATAAAACTGTATGTGTACTAAGTAAATTGTACTTGGTAAATTCTTTGGTTCACTTTTTAGGCCGACCTCTTCTTACAAATTAACAAAACCAAAATCGTAAATAATACAGAAAACTGAGTCTCGTTCTAATGCAGTATGATTTGTAAGTATTTCATTTGGGGTAATAAAACAGAGAAGCATTTACAAGTACTTTTTTCAGTAAGTACTTTAATAGCAGTATCATACACCATATCTAAATTTTTGTACTTACACACAAAGTTTTTTTTAAAACTATGATAGTGGAATACTCGCGGTCACTATGTAATTTAAAAATGCAATGCGCTAGGAATTGCGGCTCTAAGTACTATAGACTGACAAAAATAGACACGACGACCTGACTGAAACCAATCTTCCATGTACACGTTATATTGCAGCGGTTAGCAACAACTATCGATGTTTGACACTGTGACGCGTTAACCCAACATCTTACATTCACCGTTTATTAATGAATGAGTGCAATTTTAAATATCGCAAAAATTCATTATTTTTCATTCTTTGACATGTTTCATTGTAAAATATTTTTTCTTGGCTCAGTCAAAATGTAGGTAGCCGTTTTTGTCTTTATACCATAATGACTAGAAATACAGAACAGCGTCTTTATCCAATATGAGATCAACGGATTTTTATGATACATCATTCAATTTATATCATTCAGGGCTAACCAAACTCTACATGCATTACACCAGAAATTCTCTCTCTCTCTCTCTCTCTCTCTCTCTCTCTCTCTCTCTCTCTCTCTCTCTCTCTCTCTGTGTGTACTCAATTTAGCCGTTGTCCTGTATACAGAACAAAGATAAAAAAAAAATTAAAATATTTGATGAAAAACTACTGCCTTTTCTGAACCTATGTTCTCGACATTTAAAAAAACATTGCATCTATAAAACCAGTTTGATATCTTTTCATTTCAGATGTATTATAAAAAAGTATCAATATAAATAAAATGAAGTCACATAAAAATGGTCAAAACACAATCCCATTATTCAGCTGGTTTTACAAGAAAGTGTGCAGTAAACACCGTCTCACAACTGTAAAATGGAGATTTCAAAACCTTAGAAAAAAGATGAAATAAGTTAACGATGAAAATAATTTTTGCATCACAATTATGAGCTATTTAACTATATCAATATCTCTTTAATTACTTTGTAAAGAAAATGACATCACTTCTTTCTTCTTCTTTCTATTCAATTATACACGTTCGATGACTTTGGGTTTGAAGTTGACGGTCTCAATCAGAGATAGACTTGATTTTTTGAGAAGTATATTTGGAAACAAATCCTCCATTTTAAATCCATTTTAATCAATTCCAAGATTTGTAAAGTTTACAACGATTAGTTCATAGTTTAAATTATTTTCAAACACAAATTAAGGAGGACTAAAAGTTGAATATAAAATGCAAGAAATGATAGCAAATAACTTTTATAGCAACAGTTCATTGATCATGTTTCCCAGCAATAATATCAGTCATAAATCTTTACAAGCAATTTACTTCTTATCTATAATATAATAATAAACTAAGTGCTGCTCCCTAATACATTTAAAGGCAGTTCAAAGTTCAAGGAATGCGATGTATATTTATACGCGGACAGATTAAAGTTAGATTGTGATTTGGTTTAGTCAGTAATTGTAAGCACACCATCGGCTTTTTTTTTAAGAAATAAGAGAAACTAATCTCAACGACAGGCCAATCTATTTATTTGCATTTTATGTGTACTTTTTCAACAAAAACATTTATTTAAAACATTATAATTCATATGCATGCAGTTGTATAGAAAAAAAAGCAAAAATTGCAGAACATACCAGAAGTTGCCAAGCGCTCTTGTCACGGTATTAACTAGCACGATAAAGAATCCCCATGCAAAGCTCAGCTCGGCCAAGACCACATATTATAAATGTCACACTGGCTTTTATAGTGACGTCTCCAAATGAGTAAAATAGTAAAATTAATCAATAAATCAAACCTGCAAACATTTATAATATTGAGACAACTTACGTTATGTATGAAATATATCTAAGTAGTCATTTCAAGATTATGTTCGTGCTTACCTCCAGATAGCGGAACTATATACACATCAGGGATGCCATAATTAAGGTGTTAAGACCAATATTTTAGAAAATTAAATTGTAAACAATTTTTTCACTTTAAAAGATTAACATTGGGTAATGAAACAAATGATGTTTATACGTGTTTGAATATGCATGTATATTATTCCTCCCATTATTAACTGTTCCATCACTCTTGCATTTTTTGTAGAATCCCTGTGATAAAAAAAGAAAGACATATGTATAATTTATATATCAAATAATCATAACGCATTTGGTAAAGAAACTGTAGGGATTTTTTAAAAAGCAATTTGAAACGATCGAATATTTTGATGAACAATCTTGGTAAAATAGAACTCAAATTACACAAAAATAAAACAATTTGAAACCAATATTTTGATGAACAATCTCGCTTTAAATAAAACTTAAGTTATACAAAAATGTTTCTTAAATATCAATATTTCCCTAGTTCGTTTAGGATGAAATTCACCGAGTTTGCAAGGAGAGAAACTATACAAAAAATAACCCTTAAATACATTAATTCCAAATACATGTATTACCATCCACTGAGTATTTTTTCCTCTACATGTATTTCATTAGTAATCTGATGATTTAATAATTAAACAGTTTCTAGTGTCTGTCATACTTATTTTGTTTTAAAAACATGGTATTTTTATCGAGCAACCTAAATGTAAACAAAAAATTAGAAGGAGCCTTGTTTGCACAGCAAAAAAAATGTAAGCTCTGTACCTCTATGGGCTCTTAAAACTTGACAACTTTGGATTATGATTTTTAAATATGAATACCTTAGTTAAGCACCAACCATTAAAATGAAAAGAAAAATAATAAAATTTTGAAAATTTAAAGCTCAAGTTGTGAATGATTTAAACCCCTTTAAAGAAATTAAAATTATTGTCAACAACGATGGTCATTGTTGCAAAATGAAACTGTTTCAGTTCAAAATAAAAACGTCACTGTTTTTTTAATAAATTAATTCAATGTTTTAACAATAACATCAAATACATATATGTCTATTCTATAAGCCATTACTAAATACCAGACCGTCAAAAACAAAAAATAATTATCAAGATTTTTTTTTACAAAAATCATCAGGTAGAAATTCTAAACTTAAACACAAATCTTCTTTACTAGAAAAATAATGGATTTATTTAATAGGGCCTCCAATTAGCCCAATCAATCTTTCTGTTCTATTTGCCTCATTCAATGTGATAAACTAGACGCACAGAAAAAATGCTTGACGCGTAGGTTTCAACACATTTAATGGCGTGCGTAAGAAACAAAATAATACGTATTTGTAATTCCCACAGAACTTTGTAACAGTTATGAAAAATCAGATAATAAAGCAATGTGAGGAAACGCAAATATATTTCACCGCACACAATTATACAAAGGTTAGTAATTAGATAATTAATAAAAGTGAAGGTGTATTCATTATGATATTAATTATCTAGCTTTTAATTTATCCAAATATACATTGAAAAAAAGAGCAAACCGCACCTGTTCAGCACAGTCATTACCATTTCAATATCTGCCACGATCCATACAATAATTTAAATCATGAGTTTTTCGAAAACAATTTATTGGTATCGCTTTCATTTTTTAAAACTTTTTATTTTTTTTTTTATATTTTTTTTTCATTTTATTTATTTATTTATTTTTTTTTTTTTTTTGCAAAATAGATTTTGATAGACCGAAAATGTTCATAGTGAATAAATGAAATTTGTTAATCTCATTTCTTGAAAAAAGACGGAAAACAGACTTTTTATACAACTAAGTATGCCATTCATGCAGGAATAAAACAATAGAATACAATGTACATATCAGAACTTGTACAGACTTTACTGATGACAAAAGACAAGGAAGTCACTGGCGACTCGAGACCCAAAGTAGTAACGTCATTATTAATTAACTTGGTTAACAATGACAATTTCTTTGAAAAGTCGACCAAATGGTCACGAATAACGAGTAATAATTTTGTTTAAAAAGTTTAAAAAAAAAGTGAGTAAGTGTGATGTTTGTGTAAAACGACTGTGAAACTTTATTGTGTTTTTTTAAATATATGGTCATGTATATCTGTCTCATTGTTTTAAATAAGACAAAAGACATTATATAAACTACTATAAGTTTCGATTTATAACGACTGCGCTGTTAATTATCGGAGAATTTTTTGTCCAAGTTTTAATTTCTCAAATTCGTGATATATTACACTTTTCTCAGAACTCCTTGAAGTTTTGGATATCTATTTTCACATTTTTACCTTTTATTTTAGCAGGTTTTTTTCTTTTTTTTCTTTTTTTTTTTTTTGTGGTGGGGGGGGGGTATACAATTAGCAACTTATCTGACAAAATTTTATGTTTGGATATGTATAAATTCAATAACAAATTTGTAGGTAACCAATTTTTTGTTTGAAATGTATGGATAATTTATAATAAATAAAACATCTTTATACACTTTAAAATATGTTTTAGGTGTGAATAAAACGTAGGGGTCGCAATATCACTCATAATAAAAAATATTGTTTGAAACTCACATAGCATAGAAACATGTTGTAACAGAAATTAAACAAAACAAAAACAAGATCCAAGCAAAATCCTCTCGCTGTCATTTTTAATTGAAATACTGGTTTTTAGGGTATTTTAGCATACAATATCATGCGATACTAGCTAGACAGACACTTAGTCTTGATTTATTAATTTTTAAGCGTATTGATAATTGTTGTAAAATCAAATCATATAATATTTTTGTTATTGGGCAATACCATTTCAATTCACATTAAAAAGACGAAGTTTTTTTTCTTAACGACTGTCGTAGTTGACAACTCAAAGAACTTATTTTGATATATGATTTTCATTTGAATTCCTATCCTTTTACAACAATATGAGTTGCATTTTTCACATCGGAAAAATTTGTTGCAAAATTGTAATTTTCCTCAAATTTCCAATAATTATTATAGTTTATAAACTTCTGTTACTTATATTTTTTGTTGAAAAGGCTATATAGAGGCTCATGTTGAAGAAAAGGGTTTTTTTATTTTTTTATTTATTTATTATTATTATTATTATTTTTTTTGTCGTCCTGTAAAGGTGGCTAGCTATATATTCCATAGTAAAGAAATCTTCCTCTTAATAAAATTTAACGATTCGTTATAATCTTATCCATCATTAAGGTTTAAGTTACATTTAGAATTATCATTATGGTACATTCGTTTACAGCAAAATAACATTCCGAAAATACAACTCATATTGTTTAAAAAAAATCAACACATCTTGATTTTCTATTTAATAATTATACGTAAGAAAACCCAGCACGGAAAAGTTACACGTCATTGATCAATTAAAATGGTTTTTAATTTGTCTCTGCAAGAATATTTTACACAAAATAAAATAAAAAAATAAGGAGACTGCACATTATTTATAACAAGAAGGTAACCTTGAAACAAGAGTTATCAGAGAAGAAATAGTAGCAAACGTAATGACGGGTATGATGAAATAAACCAGACATACTGATTGTTATTTTGTAGACAAAATCAATATCATGCACATTCACGGATCATTATATGAAGTTTTAATTTTCGCGTGTATTTTTGATCAGTTATGCTTATTTAACTATGATTTTGTTTTGGTTAATAAAACCAATTTTCATTTTTATGCCACCCCCCCCCCCTTCAGTTGCTTTGCAATTAGTATTGAAATAAAATACAGTTTTTGTTTGAAACAGTATTAGATAATCTTGCATGCTTGAAGTATCATTTCGATATCTTTCTGTCCAGTCAAAACTATATATATTTCATGTATATGTATAACTAAATGGAATTAGGGTATATCAACAATAATACAAAGTAGATTTATTTTACGTGTACGACAGTACTGCCATGCAAGTTTTTATGAAATGTTCTGACTCACGTTTGCTGGGTTATTTTTAATCTGTATATATAGCATGTACTTTAACTTCTGGTCTCCTTCTAGTGTGATTATAGTGAAATATAAACGTAAAGTACTTCAGTCGCTAAAAATGAGTAGTATTAAATTAAGATTGTAGAATATCATGTTAAACGGGAACAAGATACAGAGAATAGTTCACACACGACTACAATCTTCACGTCCATTAACGTTGCTAACGTATAATATAGTCCACTTTTATCTAATGATGCATTATTAAGAAGGCATATTCAGGGAATAGAGGGAGTTGGAATAAAAAACGACAGTACTTTATACACTCAGATTATTAAGCGACCAAAACAGGTATATTGCGTTTTAGTCAATAGTTGTACGACTTATCGGTGGTGATATCAGTTTAAATAATGACGAGGCAGTCTAATGTTTTGCCATTGTCATAATGATGTAAATATATTTTTTGAAAGTTTGAGGTCATCAGATATGTCATTTTAAAATGCGATTTGTCATTGCATTGAAAAGAATAAAAATTAATGTTTCATGTGTGTATTTGTGCGTTACCATTTACATTTGGTTTGTTATTGCGTGAAAATAATGTTTATTTACCATTTCTAGATTTTAATTTTGTTTTTGTATTTTGTATGTGCGTGTAGGTATATATTAATAATTCCGTTCTTGAAGAAAACCCCCACTTTTTTGTAATAATTCTAAAGAACTCTTTTATACATCAAAGAAACATACTTTTTAAAATCACCCAGTTAACGAGATTTGTGTACATGTCCTATTGATATAAAATGGGCGTCTAATTAGAAAACACAGTGTCTATAGACTGTGTTTGATCGAAGTCACAATACAACCCCCTCAAAAGAGATCGAGTTTTCAGTCCCTCTAAATCAAGAGATGAAAAAAAAAACTTATAGAGGTTTACGGCGTGTTAAGTTAGATTTTCTAGAAGTAATTTGTGCAAATTAAGAAGGCTGGATGGGCAACAAATTAACCATCAGATCTCCCTAACATTTTAAGATGTGATTTGTTTAGCGTTAAACTATTTTTTAAGTAAAGAAAAAGTCCATATATTTTACCTTATAAATTTAGGTATATTCCTATATTATTATATAGACCTCTTCTTCTAGAGGAGATCAATACAGTCTAAGAATGGCCACGAACATCGATTTTTTTTTTAATAAAAGATATAATCATAAAGAGTTTTTCCTAAATTTTCATATGCTGTTAATTGTAGTGTTGTTGCAGATTTAAAATGATTGACCCTATTTTGAGTTTTTTCATTAGATAGAAAACAAAAGTATAACAACAATTTTACATTTTCTAAGAATGAAATTAACTTTCTTAATTTTCAAGCGTTGGATATATATCTTTTCTTTTTTTTTTATTCAAATCACCGCTCAGGGTACTTGTTTTAACTACAGTATGAAAACAGTTAAATTCTATCCATTAGAAAAAGGAAAGTCTGTATTGAACTTGGTGGTGGATATAAATAAAAACAAAATAGTCACCTTGAGTAAACTTTAAACTGAACAAGAAAAAGAAACTTATAATTATTGTCAACTCAATAAAAACACGCAATGTTTTTTACTCTTTGCATGTAAAGGTCTCGATGAAAGTTGCATTTCATGAACTCATCATAAAATGATTGAATGACCGATATATTATTACAAATATTGTATGACGCACTGCTGTTCAGTAATATGTACAAGTAGTTAAATTTAAATAGAGTGTGTAGTTTCTCTATGATTTAGAAATAACTTGTATATGTTAATATGTTAGCATCGGGAAAAAATGGCTATGTTTAAAAGCATGAACTTTGAAGCACTTAAAAAAAAATAGTTATAGATAAAATTAAGAAGAGAAAAACCATCGCATTTACGTCAATGGAATACTTGGCCGGTAAAAATAGTCTACAGATTCCAGGGAACGCCCTCGTATAGGTAATAATGAGAACGATTAAATATTGATGCTTTCTGAAGCACGACACCATCAAATAATGGTATGAATTAATACTTTGTGTTAGAAAAACAACTATTTCTCCAAAGGATTTGAATAAAATCGCTGCTTTTGTTTTTGTGCAGAGTAAATAATTATTCATAATCCATCATACACTTAATAATATTCATATGAAAAACGGTTATATTGAAGTACTCCCTGGCGGCTGTCGTCACGGTTGGTGACAGTAATTATGCCTGACTGACCAGTTGATATACAAAGGTGTGAATTGATAAGTTCTGCCCTTATGTGTTTTTATACTGCTTTTACAAAATAAAATTTATACACTGTTGAATTCTTTGTTTTCACGTATACGGACGTATTGAGGCTAGACGTAATATGGGAACCCCACAGAAAAGAAAAACCTTATCTTTGGACACTAAATACGAACTAGTTATGGCTACTGATAAGAAGACAAAGCCTACATCCGAAATAGCTAAGGATTTTAGGATTAACCCGAGTACACTTACGATGATATACAAGCAGCGTTCTGCAGTAATTGAAGCGTATGAGTCCGATGATTTTTCTCCAAAACGTAAAAGAATGCGATCGGGGAATTATAATGAGGTTGAAGATTGTCTTTCAAATGGTTCACAAACGCAAGATCTTCAAACACAGCCATTTCCGGCGAAATTCTTGCTGAGAAATCTGAAGAATTCGCAAAAAAGTTGGGTGTTTCTGACTTCAAATGTTCATCCGGATTTATAGATCGATTAAAAAAAAAACGACGCGGAATTGTATATAGAGCAGTCTGTGGTGAAAGCGAAAGTGCTGATACAAATTTAACCGACGACTGGATAAAAACAAATTGCCCAATTTAATAGCAGATTATGAAGCTAAAGATATATTCAATGCCGACGAGACAGGTTTATTTTATAAGTGTGAGCCAGCAAAATCCCTCCATCTGAAGGCGAGCAATGTCATGGGGGAAAACAAAGTAAAGAAAGAATTTCAGTGCTTGTCGGAGCAAATATCCATGGATGGTTCGGAAAATCTTAAACCCCTAGTCATTGGCAAATTTCAAAATCCCCGGTGTTTAAAAAATGTCAAAAGTCTCCCTGTTCATTATTACGCAAATTCACGTGCGTGGATGAATAGTGAAATATTCAAAGATTAGGTCCGTCTACTGGATAAAAGATTAAAAAAAGGAACGTCGAAAAATTCTTTTATTTATTGATAATTGTCCAGCACATCCTAAAATGAAAACCTGCAATTCATCACTTTGATATTTTCCCCCCGAACGCTACTTCTTTACTCCAGCCAACGGATCCAGGCATAATTAACACACTAAAATTTTATTACATAACACTTCTCATATCTGAAAAAAATAAACTGTTTAGGTGAAAATTCTGACTTCAATATTAACATTAAAAATGCCATCGAATGGCTCTACAAAGCATGGCGCGTGATATCCTCACAATGTGGTGAAAAAATTGCTTTCGGAAGGCCGGCTTCTCTAAATTACAAACGAATGACCAACTAACATCGGACGACGACGATGACGAATTCAAAGACGACATGCCGCTTGCAGAACTGAGTGAACTTCTGAAAAAAGCGGTTCCGAATTACCGATTGTAGAATACATAAACATAGACGAAGGAACTATTTCCAGGGAGAAAATTACAGACGAAATTATCGTGGAGACATACCGCCAACAAAACAGCGCTAACATTCACGAGAGTGACGACGAAAGTGTGGAGATGATGTCACTGATAAAGAGGCCCAGAGTTACATTAGTAAACTTAAAACTTATGCGCAGAAAAAAAAACTAACGTAAATGACAAAGTTTTTGCAAACCTGCAGGAAATTGAACTTTTTATTGATAATGAATGCAACAAAAAGAAACAAACAAAACTAACTAATTTTTTAAATTAAACTTTCAAGGACTAGTATTCTATGTAATCTGTTCACTGTAGTAGATAAACGATGACCAAATTAATTTGCTCGGGTTTGTTCTTTATTTTAGATCGGGATTGAACTTATAAAAATGGCGGCTTTACGTCAGTCGATCTCGCTTATATTGAATTAAGGATATATTGAAATAATCTGCATGGTCCCCTGAATTTCAATATATCCGGAGTAGGCTGCATATCAATAACCATCAAACACTCCATCTGTATTGTACCGTGAAAAAATGAAAAGTGAAATCTGAATGAATATATTTATATAGTCTGTCCCAAGTTCTTGCTTCTATCACTTTTTGATGATTTTTAATAAAAATACACATACCTGTGAAAGAAATACAATTGAAATCGATAAAAGGGAAAATATTCAAGATATCTTCATTGACATATTATCATTTTTCACTCATAAAAGTTCACATTTCTTGCGGAGATTTATAATGGGAAATGTTTACATCTTTTCACCATTCGGATCTCACTCGGGAAACTTCGCACAATTTTTCGACGTTATCATCCGGGCTATTTCATGGCTGATGCAATGCCAAATCCTCGTAGACTTTCTATTTTGGGTTGTGTATTGAAACCTGAAGCAGTAGAGGGGGCGTTTCAAAACAGATAATCTGGAGATTTTTTTATATTAGTGGATGAACGTAGTTTGAGCACAAAGGTATTTATGATTATCGAAATATCAAGCGAAAAGTGGTGGAAGCAAAAACTCGGGACATAGTATAGATAGAAGTAAGAATTGAAGTTTGATACCGAGGCGCACAAAAATGACGACACAACACAGTGTTAACATTTAATTTTGAAAGTAAATAGTTGCATTGCCCTGAATGACGTACATATTTACACTGAAAAGCAAATATTTGAACAACCGACTAGACCACGACCTTTATAAATCAAATAGATACGTCACATACGACAAAACAACTAAGAGAGAGAGAGAGAGAGAGAGAGAGAGAGAGAGAGAGAGAGAGAGAGAGAGAGAAATGCAAATGTTCTAAATTGGTTTCCGAGAAATGCTATCTGATTGACGCGAATTAGTTAAAAACCTTTTGATTACATCTAGAAAACTATTGGAAAATAACAAAAAAGAGTCAATGTCGTTTTTACGCAAACATCAAAAGGCAAACAGCCAATTCGCTATTCTATGCTCTATGAAAGAAGCTTGACGTTGTAAGGAAAGGAAAATATAAATATTATTCGACCAATCGCAGACCTCCTGATCAACGCCGGAAGTGCCAAAGACGCTGGCATTTTAGGTGGATATTTCGTGGGATTTGAGTTGCATTGTAATTAAGGAAAGACTCTATTCTATGCTTCCTTTGATTTTGCTAGAAACTCAAGCTGGTTTTTAAAAAATATTGAACTTAAAATTTTTGGCAAGGCTTTTTTTTGTGGTTTATTTTGTTTAGATTTTTATTAAAATCTATTTTTAGAATAATTTAAAAACGTCACTAGTGTAGATCCTATCCATCATATACCAATGCTACAGATTAAAGAAGAAATTAAATCACTCCCGGTCATAATTTGATAAAAATCAAAGTCATCGAAGGTTTTTTCCGGAATAAAAATCGTTCTTCTATTAATTTGTCGATTCATATGACGTAAATTAAACGAAGTCAAAGCTAAGTTTTCATCGTCTTCTTTTCAATTAGGAACAGCTACCCATAATCATCGGTAAAACTGCCTGACTTAAAGTCGACAATTCAACATCGTGCTTTCAAATTGGTAAAGAATTGACCAGCATGTCACTTTTTTGAAGCAAGTAATTGAATACAAATAACTTCTCTTCATCTAAGTAGAATACCGATAACGGCTGAATCAGCATGCATACGTCATAGATTTGCCGCGAGCGGGACTAATTGTGAACCGCAAATCAATAATGACGTCATTGGACGAGGTTTATTACCAATCACTTGGCTATAAGGTTCCGAAAATCTGAACAAGATGGATGTCCATCGTTATTATAGTTTTTAATAAAGTGTCTGTTGCTTAAATCTTTTGTAAAGTTTAATAATCTTGCATTTTGAGAATTGAAAAAAAGATAATGAATATAAGGTTTTCTCCCATCAATAAAACAATAATGAAGGAAAAAAATGAATGAGATTCTTGAAAGGTATTTATTGTTTTTCTGTACGGACATTCGCTATTTCTCCACACTTGGAAGAAACCTTAATCCATAGGGCAAACTATCCACAGACTCTCAAGGCGTTATGACTATAAGATTTGCGTCACGGGCACCTAGCATTTCATGTGCGTTTTTATCATCCCTAAAAACAATCTCGCCGTGCGAACTTCACAGAGGAAAACAGGCGGTCAATCACGCTGTATAGGATCGGATCCGATAGATTTCTCTGTATCCAGATAATGTACTATAAGCATAGAATGACGTAGTCGTTAGCAGATACACAAACATCTCAAATACATCTGAGTAACGGGATTACCGTCCATATGTAAGAAATGAGATTCCATAACGCAACCCCTGACCCCGTCGCCAATTTCAACAAACAACAAATACATTTATAATTCTATAATTGCTAGTTAACTTGTTTTCATTATATCGTTTATCAAACACTTGAATGTATGAAAAAACATTCAAAGATAATTATGCAAAGATGATTCAAAGAAAGATTAAATTATCTTAAATCTTCATAAAAGCAAATAAGATACTCTAGTGCAAATTTGGAATGAAAGCTGTACTTTATCAAAATTTCAGGAAAAAAATAATTTTAGCAACTAAGTTTGTTTGATGATGAAAACGTGCTCAAATGAAAAACTTCTTGTTGAACTAGTATTCTTTAAAATTTTAATGAAATAATCTAATATAACCAAGTCATAGCTATTTCGGGGGGGGGGGGGGGGGGGGTCCTAATAATAAGCTTTGCTTGGATGAAAATATTAACCATGTTATATATAACTTTCATCCTGGACCTATTGATTTTTTTTTATCTATAAAAAGAATGTAATCCTCGAAGTAACAGGATGTGCTTGCGTAAATAAATTAAGATCAGGGCAATAATTGTACGAGGTCATTGTTAAAGTACACCATGGACCAATAGTATATGGCATAATATGGGGCTATGATGTATTGGTAACTACCTATAGAAACATGACGATGTAACGATGTGACGATGTAACTAGTCTTTTTATGTGATACACTCAGTTTATATTAGAGAATTTACATTCCAAAATAAATGTTGAAAATTTTACAGTAACTAACATTAACAATTGAAAAACAAACACTTAAGATGGTGTGTGACACCTGTCGATATTAATATGGATAAAAGTACATAATAATAAAAATCCTTTCATCGGTTTAGAACTTTCAAATTTTACAATATTTGACCAAAAAATATGTTTTACAAATTTTGGAAAATGTAAAATTTATATCATCAAATTTCAAGATCATATTAAAAGATCAAAGGTCAGATATGATGATGTCATCTAGAATTTTTATCAATTTTCACCTCTACCAAATATTTTTGAAAACCAAGGTTAAATTTTCACTATTTTGATAAATGTTTATAATGGGGTCATGAAAATCATATAGTTAAAATTTACGGAAATTTGAATTTACAATTTCTTTATTGAGACTTTTAAGTCCATTAACATGCGCTAATATTACATTATATTACATCAGATTATACTTAAAGTTACCAGTTAAAATACATTTCAGTGAGCTCTCCTAAATGTAACAGGTGCATACGAAAACAAGACACGCTACCTCAAAATGTAAGAGAAATCAATATGACTTGGAGTTTCACTTAGTTGATCCAGTATACATGCAGAAGGTCGAAAGTTCGAACCTCGCTGGAACCTTTTGATTTAATGTCCTGTATGCATGTTCCACATTTTGAATTGCACAAGTGAATCACACATGGGAGAAAATTTCAACATGAGACTACAATATCCTATTCTCTGAAGAATCAAATCGTCTATTCATTACTATTTCCTTTTTCATAACCGCACCGCATTTTGTAAATTTAACACGAGACATGCTTCCTAAAAACTTAAGAGAAATCTATATGACGTAGAGTTTTACTTATGCATATAGTTGATCCAATATAGAGGATACATTGTAACAAAGTGGTTCCATGGTGTAGTGGTTATCACGTCTGCTTAACACGCAGAAGGTCGCGAGTTCGAGCCTCGCTGGAACCTATCATTTTTTTCCAAACACGAAACTTACTTGCTGTTTAATTCCTAGTATCCTCGTTAGAAATGATGTTGTCAAAACTAGGATTTTCTTTCTTTTCAACATATGTACTATCTCATACAATTTCATTAATCAAGTAAGATGTATCAAACTTCATCACTACTTATTGAATAAATCGAAATTGAATCATTTACATCATAATTTCATTTTTTCCTAGTGTCCCTGTCAAAATTTAGAAATGTTGAATACAATCAACCATTTCCCGTCTTTGACCTTCAACATCTCAAAAACGGTACTCCGGTACTTTTGACGAAAATAAAGGAAGAAACTAAACATCATAATATGATTGCCAATACATTTGATTTCCCTAAAATGCCGGTCATTGAAAGCATACGGTTTCATGGTGTATAGTAGTTATCACGTCTGCTTTACACGCAGAAGGTCGCGAGTTCGAGCCTCGCTGAAACCTATTTTTTCCCATGCAATACATGTTTGAATCATAAAGTTTCAGTTTATGTCATGTTTTAAACCAGGTATTTCTACGATGTGTTCAATCAAATGATATGGTTTTTTTCAGTCTCAGTCCCTTTTCACATCTTCACCGAATTTCTGTCGTTCTTATCTTTAGATTTGACGTCTAGTTGAGCATTCAAACGATACGAAAACAACGGTATCCATTGTGAACGAGGCTTTGGAGCGTGAGCCTCTCACAACGCAGTTAGCTGAAAAAGCTGTGGTAGTTTTTCGAGTCCAATTCAGGAGGATAATGGTTCCTGGTAATCAAGACTGTCTAGCACAAATCATTTCGGTCGTTTAGACCGATGCTTGATGAACTTGAAATATCCAATGAAATATAAGCGTTTGATAGCTATGTTAAAACATCGGTTCCATGGTGTAGTGGTTATCACGTCTGCTTCACACGCAGAAGGTCGCGAGCTCGAACCTCGCTGGAACCTTTTGATTTCATGTCCTGCATGGATTAAAAATTTCATGAACAATTGACAATACAATTGACAATTTGTTTCTCCTTTAAATCCATTCATTACTTTCCAAATGAAAGCTGAATACTATAATACTAGTAAATAACAACACACTGTGTGGAATTAGCAACGACACGCTGCAGCTATTTAATATTTGGCATATTAAATGTACAAATACATAATTATGACATAAAGTTGGATCACATGATTTATTTACTTTAATAAAACAATTCTTAAAATTTAAACTTTCCGCTGTACGTGTCGTCCTAAACTGGTATTTAACACCTAAGCAATTCTTTATATAGCCTTGCTAATAAACCGGTTCTTAAGAACCAGGTGACACAAACAGGTATTCGAATGAAAACCTTATATTTCCGGACAATTAATTCATTATTACACCAAGTAGAAATTGATTTCTGTCTAATTCGTTCCTCAAACGAAAGAAATCATATTTCTTATATGTTCAAACATTCCTCTTCACGTATCTTTACAGCAATGTATACATGTATTTGTACACATTGTTTTGTAGATACACAACCATCAACGACATGCAGTTCAATTTTCATATTGATAGGGTTTTTCAATGTTTTTCCAGAATTAATGAGAATGTATCAGATTATCAAAATTACGTTTTCCGCAAAATCTCATGACTCCTTACGGCGTGGTCCTATATTCCGAATTGCACAGGTGAATCACACATGGGAGAAAATTTCAACATGAGAATACAATATCCTCTTTTCTGAAGAATCCAATCGTCTATTCATTACTATTTCCTTTTTCATAACAGCACCGCATTTTGTGAATGTAACACGAGACATGCTTCCTAAAAACATAAGAGAAATCTATACGACTTAAAGTTTCACTTAGTTGATTCATTATAGAGGATACATTATAACAAAGTGGTTCCATGGTGTAGTGGTTATCACGTCTGCTTAACACGCAGAAGGTCGCGAGTTCGAGCCTCGCTGGAACCTATTATTTTTTCCAAACACGAAACTTACTTGCTGTTTAATTCCTAGTATCCTCATTAGAAATGATGTTGTCAAAACTGGGATTTTCTTTCTTTTCAACATATGTACTATCTCATACAATTTCTTGATCAAGTAAGATGTATCAAACTTCATCACTACTTATTGAATAAATCGAAGTTGAATCATTTACATCATAATTTCATTTTTTGGTAGGCCCTTGTCAAAATTTAGAAATATTGAATATAATCAACCATATTCCGTCTTTGACCTTCAACATCTCAAAAAACGGTACTCCGGTACTTTTGACGAAAATAAAAGGAAGAAACTAAACATCAATGCGAATACATTTGATTTCCCTAAAATGCCGGTCATTGAAAGCATACGGTTTCATGATGTAGTGGTTATCACGTCTGCTTTATTTGGATTGTACTTAAAGAAAATGGAAAGCCTCCCGATGTTGTGGAGCCTGATTTTAAAGTAATGCAATTTTTACATATGAGAGATTGTACAAACTTGGTAAATCGGATTCCAACAGATGTCCACTGTGTTTATCAGAAAGTGAAGATTTACTTCATATGTTTGTAAAATGCAAAGAAATACAAGACTTTAAAAGTAACTTTATGATATAACATTTAGAGTCATTATTGAAAGATTGTGAAAATAGTGTATACAATGTGTTAGATATCGATGAGATACTCATCACAGCTTTTCCCAATGTCATGAAAAATGTTAACACTTTTTTTGTTAATTTTTTTTTGTCCTTATGTAGATTCACAATTTATAGAAGGAGACAGCTTATGTTGCAAAATAACAAAACTGTACATTTGACAAGTTTTTGCAAATATTTGCTCAGACATTATATTTATATTACAACTATCATTATATGTGTATTGTGAACAACAACAGAAAAGTATTTTTTAAAAAGTTTTTGAAAAACAATCCACTGTTGAAAGAAACAGAAGGAGTATTATTGTTATTTTTTTAACGAGTTTTTATTGTAAACTGTCAAACTATATATAATGCTGTAATACTTATTATGATGATTGTTGATGTGTAATTTGTATGATTGATCAATAAAAGATAAAAAAAAAAGTCTGCTTTACACGCAGAAGGTCGCGAGTTCGAGCCTCGCTGAAACCTATTTTTTCCCATGCAATACATGTTTGAATCATAAAGTTTCAATTTATGTCATGTTTTAAACCAGGTAGTTCTACGATGTGTTCAATCAATTGATATGTTTATTTCGGTCTCAGTCCCTTCCACATCTTCACCGAATTTCTGTCGTCCTTAAATTTGGATTTGACGTCTAGTTGACCACTCAAACGATACAAAAACAACGGTATACATTGTGAACGAGGCTTTGAAGCGTGAGCCTCTCACAACGCATTTAGCTGAAAAAGCTATAGTCGTTTTTTTTAGTCCAATTTAGAAGGATAATGGTTCCTGGTAATCAAGACTGTCTAGCACAAATCATTTCGGTCGTTTAGACCGATGCTAAGAATGCTTGATGAACTTGAAATATCCAATGAAATATAAGCGTTTGATAGCGGTTCCATGGTGTAGTGGTTATCACGTCTGCTTCACACGCAGAAGGTCGCGAGCTCGAACCTCGCTGGAACCTTTTGATTTCATGTCCTGTATGGATAAAAAATTTCATGTACAATTGACATTTTGTTTCTTATATGTTCAAACATTCCTCTTCACGTATCTTTACAGCAATGTATACATGTATTTGTACACATTGTTTTGTAGATACACAACCATCAACGACATGCAGTTCAATTTTCATATTGATAGGGTAATTCAATGTTTTTCCAGAATAAATGAGAATGCATCAGATTATCAAAATTACGTTTTCACTCTTTACGGCGTGGTCCTATATTCCGAATTGCAAAAGTGAATCACACATTGGAGAAAATTTCAACATGAGAATACAATATCCTATTCTCTAAAGAATCAAATCGTCTATTCATTACTATTTCCTTTTTCATAACAGCACCGCATTTTGTGAATGTAACACGAGACATGCTTCCTAAAAACGTAAGAGAAATCTATATGACTTAGAGTTTCACTTACTCGATTCATTATAGAGGATACATTATAACAAAGTGGTTCCATGGTGTAGTGGTTATCACGTCTGCTTAACACGCAGAAGGTCGCGAGTTCGAGCCTCCCTGGAACCTATCATTTTTTCCAAACACGAAACTTACTTGCTGTTTAATTCCTAGTATCCTCGTTAGAAATGCTGATGTCAAAACTGGGATTTTCTTTCTATTCAACAAATTTACTATCTCATACAATTTTTTGATCAAGTAAGATGTATCAAAATTCATCACTACTTATTGAATAAATCGAAATTGAATCATTTACATCATAATTTCATTTTTTCCTAGTGTCCCTGTCAAAATTTAGAAATGTTGAATACAATTAATCATTTCCCGTCTTTGACCTTCAACACCTCAAAAACGGTACTCCGGTACTTTTGACGAAAATAAAAGGAAGAAACTAAACATCAATGCCAATACATTTGATTTCCCTAAAATGCCGGTCACGGTTTCATGGTGTAGTGGTTATCACGTCTGCTTTACACGCAGAAGGTCGCGAGTTCGAGCCTCGCTGAAACCTTATTTTTCCCATGCAATACATGTTTGCATCATGAAGTTTCAATTTTTGTCATCTTTTAAACCAGGTATGTGTTCAATCAAATGATACGTTTATTTCGAAGTTAGTCCCTTTCCACATCTTCACCGAATTTCTGTCGTCCTTATCTTTAGATTTGACGTCCAGTTGACCATTCAAACGATACGAAAACAACGGTATACATTGTGAACGAGGCTTTGGAGCGTGAGCCTCTCACAACGCATTTAGCTGAAAAAGCTATGGTCGTTTCTTGAGTCCAATTTAGGAGGATAATGGTTCCTGGTAATCAAGACTCTCTAGCACGAATCATTTCGGTCGTTTAGACCGATGCTAGGCATGCTTGATGAACTTGAAATATCCAATGAAATATAAGCGTTTGATAGCTATGTAAAACATCGGTTCCATGGTGTAGTGGTTATCACGTCTGCTTCACACGCAGAAGGTCGCGAGTTCGAACCTCGCTGGAACCTTTTGATTTCATATCCTCTATGGGTTTAAAATTTCATGAACTATTGACAATTTGTTTCATTATGTCCAAACATTCGTCTTCACAGCAATGTATTCATGTATTTGTACACATTATTTTGTTTAGTGATAGAATTGGCTTTGATATCATATAAGGACACGCTATTTAACAAATGCGTCAAATGGTTTACAGATAACCAGAACTGTGTGAATATTGCAGTCAGGCAGCATGAAAGCAGATTTACAAGTTATAGTATTTAATATAATATTATATTATAATATTATTCTGCAGGGAACACATTTCTGTTGACATTCAGTGGATCCCCAGAGACAAAAACCAGAAAGCTGATTATTTAAGCAAACTTGTTGATTATGAAGACTGGGGGGTGTCTCAAGATTTTTTCAATTTCATTGATTCTTTATATGGTCCACATTCTTGTTGATAGATTTGCTAGTTCAAAAAAACAAATAATTGCCTAGATTTAATTTGTTGTTTTGGAATCCGGCTACAGAAGCTGTAAATTCTTTTACTCAAGACTGGGAACAGAAAACAATTGGCTAGTTCCACCAATTTCTTTATTGACAAAAACCATTAAATATCTCATTAATAGCAAGGCGGTAAAAACCTTGATTGTACCAAAATGGAGATCTGCTTCTTTTTGGCCTTACATTTATAAAGATAAATATTCTACTTATGAATATGTCAAAGATATCTTAGAGTTCAGTGACGCGTCAGGAATTTATGTGCAAGGTCAGAACAAATCCACCGTGTTTGGTTCTAACAGATTTGTATCTCCGGCATTAGCTATAATACTTGATGCAAGGTTTTTGTGATATAATGATACATATCATAGGACATGTATACATATAGGACGTGGTACTCTGAGAATGGTGCTGCAAATATTGATGTAAGTCCTGGTACATTAGTGTACTGCAGATTAATACATGTATGTATTTTTTTTTTCAACTGAGGCCCTGGTACATAATTGTACTGCAGATGTTTGATGTATTTTAATTTGAGGTCCTGACTCATAATTGTACTGAAGATGCTTGATATATTTTAATTTAAGGTCCTGCAGGCATGTTCACGAAACTTTCCTAAGATATGGCCTAAGTGTGTTCCTAAGATATGACTTAGGAAAAAAGTTAGGAACATCCTGAGACCAACTTAGGGCACGTCTTAAGATGTAGCTCGACGGTAACTTAGGAACATCTTAAGTTAGGATATCCTAACCTTCTATAACCATTCTTATTTCATACAAATCGAATTTGAGAGACTTGTGCAGGGATCAATCATTAAACATTTTGCCAGAGAAAATTGTTCGTGTTGGTAGTTAACACAATAAAACCAGTAATTTCAATGTATACATTTTTAAAAGTTTACATTTACTTAAATATATATCAGTGACCAATAGCAATTTAGTTAAAAAAACAAAACAAAAAAACAAACAAAACAACACAAAACCAAACTTAGAAAAAAAAGAAAGAAAGAAAGGATACCCCCCCCCCCGAAATCAAAATAACTGCATTTTTTAAAGAAAAATATGTATCAAAACAGAATTGGCTTACAAGCAAATAATTATTTTAACGACATGTTTCCATTCTTTGAGTGTAAATTAACATTTGATAATTTTGTCAATGAAGTACCTGTAATACATAAACACGCGCTTTTCATAGAATTTAATGTTACATGTAGGAACACAACCAATTTACCTTTAATCTGCAATATATACAATACACGGACATGTTAAATAAGAAATAAGTTGTAATATATCTTGAAAATACATAAATACAGTTTATTCAACATTAAGAATTTTTTAAAGATTATTTTTTCAGAATGAAGTGATAAAAATTGAGAATGATCACGCATGGCTTATATAAACCGATATAAATTTACGTTTTAGCCAAGGACATTTGAATAATTTTTATCCTAAAGTAATCAAAACAATGAATGTAACTCACTTAGTGTACAAAGTAGATATTAAAAATAAGTGAATAATTTTCATTTGCCAAACAGGGACAATATTTGCGAAAAAAAAATTTGCTTAATTTGTCAGCTCTCAGACAGGCATGTAGCAACGGGGAAGGGGGTGAGGGAGAGTTCGGGTTCCCTCTCCACATAATTTTGTTAAAAATGAACGTACATAATAGAATAAATGACTATGCCCCCTTCTCCGGATTAGGAATTTGAGGTTTGTCGGAAATGCTGGAACTGAAGAAAATATTGCTTTATTTTACCGGTCTAAAAAAAAGCTTCACAACAGTCCCAATATCCCCAAAAACGTGATTTTACATCCTTAGGATGGTCTTAGGACAAGGTAAGTGATGTCCTCAAGTTAGGACAAAGTTATGGTGGTTCCTAAATTTAGGAGAGCTTCGAGAAACAGACTTAAGACTAAGACGTATCCTAAGATGTACTTATGACGCACCATAGTCCTAAGATAGCTTCGTGAACATGCCTGCTGGTACATAATTGTATTGCAGATGTTTTATATCATTTTAGTTATAATTAAAGGTCTTAGTACATAATTGTACTGCAGATACTTGATTAATGTGTATTGGTGAGAATTACCTTGATATTCACGATGGTTTTGATTGAACATTTTTTTTAATTGGTTATCTGTCTTATACGTTTTGCACAATATTTTTTGGTCAGCAGGTGCATGGACGTCTTTATTTGACGGTGCTCAGGATCCATCTCTTTCGAAGCTTGCGGAGACTTTACCGAATTACTGCCTAAAGTTAAAAGCCGAAAATACAGTAAAGAAAAATATGTACGCATTCAAAAACTTTTCCAAGTGGTGTAAAACATTTAAGCCAACTATCAGTCATTTACCAGCCTCCGATGTACATGTCGCATTATATTTATCTTATCTCGTAAAAACTTTTGATTCCTCTTCGAAGATAGAGGAAGTTACTCATGCAATCGCATGGTCTCATGACATGGCTGGATTTCCAAATCCTTGTGATTCCACCTTTGTTAAGTTTGTGAAAGAAGGTTGTATCGGAGAACATAGTCACCTTGTCGTTAAAAAAGAACCGATTTCATCAGATATATTGTCTGCTGTTGTTGAAAAGTTTGGGAAGAGTGATGCAACACTATATGACCTTTGAACCTGTTGTATTTTTCTTTTAGGGTATGCAGGTTTTTTGCGTTTTTCCGAAATTGTAAACATAAGGTCACGTCTAGTTTTAAGTGACTCTCATTTAACATTGTTTATAGCAAAAAGCAAAACGGATGTTTACAAGCAAGGTTCTTCTCTATGTTTATCTCGTACGAACTCTTCTACTTGTCCTGTAACAGTGCTTCTCCGATACATACTTTTATCAGGTATTGATGAAGATGTCGGAAGATTTTATTTTTAGGCAAGTTACATTTTGCAAGAAAAATAAGTAATACAAGCTTAGAAATAAGAATCAACCTTTGTCATTTACAAGAGTACAAAAGTTAGTTTTGTCTACATTGGACAGTCTAGGTTTAGATTCAAAGAAATATGGTGTTCATAGTTTGAGGTAGGGTGGGGCAACTGCTACAGCCGCAGCAGGTGTCAGCGATCATCTTTTTAAAAATCACGAGCGTTGGAAATCTGAAAATGCCAAAGATGGTTATGTGCATGAAAATTTACAAGTTAAACTGTCTGTTACTAAAAAACTGGGGTTATAATCTAAACGTCTTTTTTTCTTTATTTTCGAATGCACTTCTGAGAGCGATTCTGCATCTATATACGTGTTGTTATTTATTTTATAAATTATTTATGTTCGTTTGAGTTTTAACAAATAAGAACATAAATGTATTTATTGAAGGTATCACAACACGTGTTTCGATCGAACACGTGTTCACCTGGTGTTTGTTATGAAGACTAACAATTTGATTGGTTATTATATTTATAGAAAACCTGTTCTTCATGTATTTTCGTAAGGTGCGCACGATTTGGTAAAGAATTGATTTTTAAGTCATTCGAAGGCTCTTTCTCAGTGTAATCAGACGTTTCCCCACCCACCCGTCCTCACAATAAGTTATAAATGTTTTTTAATATTTTGCTATTATGTGTTGTTTTCTTTTTGTAAATAGAAAAGAACACCAGAAAAATTGTTTTGTGTAACATATTAATTAAACTGCACTTCTGAGAGCACTTCTGCATCTATATACGTGTTGTTATTTATCTTATAAATTATTTATGTTCGTTTGAGTTTTAACGAATAAGAACATCACATGTTTTAAACCAGGTATTACAACGATGTGTTCAATCGAATGATATATTTATTTCGATGTTAGTCCCTTTCCACATCTTCACCGAATTTCTGTCGTTCTTATCTTTACATTTGACGTCCAATTGACCATTCAAACGATACGAAAACAACGGTATTCATTGTGAACGAGGCTTTGGAGCCTCACAACGCATTTAGCTGAAAAAGCTGTGGTCGTTTTGCGAGTCCAATTTAGGATGATAATGGTTCCTGGTCATTAAGACTGTCTAGCAAAAATCATTTCGGTCGTTTAGACCAATGCTAGGAATGCTTGATGAACTTGAAATATCCAATGAAATATAAGCGTTTGATAGCTATGTAACACATCGGTTCCATGGTGTAATGGTTATCACGTCTGCTTCACACGCAGAAGGTCGCGAGTTCGAACCTCGCTGGAAACTTTTGATTTAATGTATTGTATGGATTAAAAGATTTTTAAAAAATCATGAACAATTGACAATTTGTTTTTTATATGTTCAAACATTCGTCTTTACGTATCTTTACAGCAATGTATACATGTATTTGTACACATTGTTTTTTAGATACACGACCATCAACAACATATGCAGTTCAATTTTTGTATTGATAGGGTAAATAAATTTTTCTCCAGAACTAATGAGAATGTATCAGATTATCAAAACTACGTTTCTGCAAAATCTAATGACCCCTTAATTACGGCATGGTCCTATATTTTGAAGTGCGCAAGTGAATCACACATGGGAGAAAATTTCAACATAAAAATACAATATACTCTTCTCTGAAGAATCAAATCGTCTATTCATTACTATTTCCTCTTTCATAACCGCATTTTGTGAATGTAACACAAGACATGCATCCTAATAAAGTAAGAGAAATCTATATGACGTAGAGTTTTATATACTTAGTTGATCCAGTTTAGAAGATGCATAATAGGAAAGTGGTTCCATGGTGTAGTGGTTATCACGTCTGCTTAACACGCAGAAGGTCGCGAGTTCGAGACTCGCTGGAACCTATCATTTTTTCCAAACACGAAACTTACTTGCTATTTAATTCCTAGTATCCTCGATAGAATTGATGATGTCAAAACTGGGATTTTCTTTCTATTAAACATATGTACCATCTCATACAATTTCATTGATCAAGTTAGATGTATCAGACTTCATCACTACTTATTGAATAAATCGAAATTGAATCATTTACATCATAATTTCACTTTTTGGTAGTGTCCTTGTCAAAATTTAGAAATGTTGAATACAATCAACCATTTTCCATCTTTGAAGTTCAACACCTCAAAAACGGTACTCCGGTACTTTTGACGAAAATAAAAGGAAGAAACTAAACATCTGATTTCCTTAAAATGCCGGTCTTTGAAAACATACGGTTTCATGGTGTAGTGGTTATCACGTCTGCTTTACACGCAGAAGGTCGCGAGTTCGAGCCTCGCTGAAACCTAATTTTTCCCATACAATACATGTTTGAATCATAAAGTTTCAGTTTTTGTCATGTTTTAAACCAGGTATTTCTATGATGTGTTCAATCAAATGATATGTTTACTCATTCTCAGTCCCTTAATTTCCACAAATTCATCAAATTTTTGTCGTTCTTATCTTTAGATTTGACGTCCAGTTGACAATTCACAAGATACGAAAACATCAGTATGTAATGGATATACATGTATGCCAAAAGCTGTTTTGTATGAAAAAATATCAGACAGTTTCGAAGCCCGTTAGGGCCGAGAACTGTCATATTTTTTCATACAGAAGTGTTTGAGGCATATAATCGTACTTAAAACACTGCCATTGAATTTCTGAGACAGTCCGATTTTGAAGGATATCAGTGCTGCAACAACTCGTAACGGTCTGATATTAAGCTCACTAATATCGGACTGTCACAGGTAAAATTTTAGACTACTGGAACAAAGAAATGACATCACAGCAGTGTTTTAATCATTGTGAACGAGGCTGTGGAGCGTGAGCCTCTCACAACGCATTTAGCTGAAAAAGCTGTGGTCGTTTTGCGAGTCCAATTTAGGAGGATAATGGTTCCTGGTAATCAAGACTGTCTAGCACAAATCATTTCGGTCGTTTAGACCGATGCTAGGCATCCTTCATGAACTTGAAATATCCAATGAAATATGAGCGTTTGATAGCTATGTAACACATCGGTTCCATGGTGTAGTGGTTATAACGTCTGCTTCACACGCAGAGGGTCGCGAGTTCGAACAGGGACTTAATTTATATGATGAGCTATTAATTTTCAAAAGTTGATTTTCTACCAAAATGAAATATTTTTTCTGTCATTTTCAAGTCGATCGCATGCGAGAATCTATAAGGAATATAGAAGTATGGGCTTGTATGCGAAACTTCCTCCAAAGGTGTGGAGGATCCTAAGTGTGCTGGATGGTTCCTGACATTTTTAAAATTTATTAATTTTCTAAAGATAAAGAGTTTAGTATAAAAATATAGTAAAATGATCAAATTTTAAGACTAAAGTATACGGATTTTTCCTTTCCACGATTATAATGGCATATTATGGCCTAAAATATCATTTGTAAAATTTTAACGTAAATCAATAAGTAATTTATTTGCTGACCACTCAGCCTCCTTATGTCCAAAACTTCATCTTCACGTGCTCTTAAATGTTGCTGATCACTGTTTCATCTCTGCACCAATGTATTTGTACACATGTTGTGTAGATAGACGATCTATAATATTCATAGAGAGTTAATCATCCAGGTTCCTCAAGAATTAATTTCAATGTACGAGATTGAAAACATACGTGTTCTTCAAAATCTAACATTACACTCTTCATCGTGATGTATCTTGTATATCATATGTGAATCAATCATACGAGTTAATTCAAAGATAAGAAAAAATTCCTTCTTTTTATTGAAGAATTGAATCAGCTATGATTTTATATTTCCTTTCCAAAACTGCCTTTAATGAATGAAACACATGCTTATGTAGGCACTTCATGTCCTTTAAACGTTAAATAAACGAAGTTACTTACTTTCAGTTAGTTGCTCTAGTATAGGATATAAAGTAATAGACTTAGTTTCAGTTAGTTGATCTAGTATAGGATATAGAGTAATGGACTTATGTTACATTAAAAGTTTTAAATTATCAATTTAAACTTAACTATAACAGTTTACCATAGTGGGATACTTAGTTTCACATAGTTGAACTAGTATAGGATATAAAGTAATAAAAAGTGGTTTCATGGTGTAGTGGTTATCACTTTTACATGCGAGTTCGAGCCACACTGAAACCTAGTTGGGATTTTTTCATGCAATATTTTTTATGAGGTTTCTGGTGTCATTATAGCCTTCATGATGAAAATAATTCATTAAAAAGCCCGGAATCACATAATTCATCTAAAGGGTATACCTAATGATTATTACAAATAATATTTTATGATTAATGATTATCTACTGAAATTTACTGTATTTTTGTGATGTTTTCTTTTATCAGATCATTAGCAGATTACCAACTAGTCTGTCCTACTACAAGTTAGATTACGTCATAGGTACAAGTAATGCCGACGGGTTACTCTCACCTCCAGCAATTGGATAGATTGATTTAAGTGCTAACAGTAATTTAGCGAATTGTATCGGTTCCATGGTGTAGTGGTTATCACGTCTGCTTAACACGCAGAAGGTCGCGAGTTCGAGCCTCGCTGGAACCTATGATTTTTTTTTAAACATCAATTCTAAATGCTGACAATAAACCATACGATTTTCTCAAGTATTTAAAGCAAATTCCATCCATATTTCATGTTTACGCCATTTAGTGTGCTTGTATTAAGATTGCATAATGAAAAATTCTGCACAACGCAGTATTTACGCCGCAAAGTTTGTTTATCGTGACTGACATTTGTTAGCAAGATATTCATCTGTATTTATGTTTGCATACAGTTTATTTGTATAAATCTTTATGACGTTATCTTTAAAAAAAAACTTAATTCATCTTTAAGCGTCGATGTCATCAACACAGAAAAGACTAATCTCCCCACTAATGAATCGAAATATTGAAAAACTTTAATTTATCCACATAAAAAACACTGATATTTGAATCTGTGATTTGTTTTACATGTACATTTTGTGGGATTGAAGATTATCTATTCTTTAATTCTATAAACCTTGAAATCAAATTTATAACACCTTTTCATTGCAAAAATCGTTCTACCATGGTGGCAATGACAGGACGTAACGTTAGTGTTTATTCTGAAAGCTGGTTTTCTAATTAAAAATTGTTTGACAGGTGCCAAGCCAATATTAATTAACAGGACGGAGAAATAGGCTCCCGATGATTTACTAATTTCTGTGTTTGTCATTGAGAACATTTATATTCGTGATTTAAGTAGTGAATAAAACACGCAGCTCTCAATACACATCCGAACAATTGAATGCCACTTTGTTAATGTGCGATTGTAAGGTTTGAAGATGTGACTGCTTTCTTATAAAAGTAATATTAATATTCGGTGAAGGTGCGACGTGAAAGTAAGATAAAATATGGTTTGATTGTCAGTGTGTTAATGCGTGAATGTCAGAGTGTGAATGCCTGTATAATCAGGGAGTCTGATAGTCAGTGTTTTAAGATGTAATTGTCAGTGTATTAATGTGCGAGTGTCAGAGTGTTAATGCGTGATTGTCAGAGTGTGATGGTGTGACTAACAGTGTGTGAAGACGTGATTGTCAGTGTGTGAAGATGTGATTGTCAGTGTTTGAAGACGCGATTGTCAGCTGGTGAATTTCATTGACAGGGTTGGTCAGTGTGAAAAAGTCTGATTTTAGCGTGTGGTGCCTTAGGTATTATTACCAAGTACAGTTTGTGAAGACGTACGTGACGGTATGTGAAGATTTGATTGTCGGAGTGTAAAGTTGTGATGGCAGGATTGTCAGTGTGATGTGACAGTGTGAGAGGGCGTGACCGTCAGTGTGTGAAAGTAAGATTGTTAAAGACCTAGAATATGACTTAATAAACTTATTCTTAAAATATACCTCCTTGAGCTTTCCAGAAAGCTTTTACAAGCACTATTCTGAAATTCGCTGTACATAATCATGTACTCAAAATGTCTTTAAAAAATGTGTTGAATGTCTTGAAATCTAATTTCAAAACTCAACACAATAAATCGTCTAACACTATGTCATAGTGACAACTTTTGAACTTGTGCTCAAAATTAATAAAGGACTATATATGATAAGGGTCTAAATTAGACCCCTAAAATGAACATCATCAATTTACTGTAATTCTTTGTTTCTTTGTACAGATATACATGTGAAGTTTTTTTCATAATTTTCATTTTGATCCAAATCCCCACAATTTTTCAATATGACATAAATTTTTCCCACCATTTTAGCATAAAAAGGTTTGTTTTCAAGCAGTTTTTCTTTCAGAAAACATTAAAGGGACCTAGACACGATTTGAGATCAAATTTTCATTTTTTATTTTTTATGTATAAAATGGTTTACTAGTGCATTTTGCATATGTGACCAAAATTTGAATGTTAGAAGTCAAGTAATAAGAGAGATACAGGGGTAAGAATTCATTGTTATGTAAACAAAGCTCGAGTCTTATATTTGTTTACAAATAATGTAAAGTAAGGAATTAACATTTCTTTGACAAAATGATTAGTGGTAAACAAGATAAACTGATTCAATGTGTTCATGAGTAATATAATCAACAGAAAAATCAACATTTGATTGAAACTTATACCAATAAAACACATATATAAACATTAACAAGACTCGAGCTTTGTTTACAAAACAAAGAATTTCAAACTCTGTATCTTGCTTGAAACTCAATATTTGACTTTAAAATTTTGACGAGGCATTAACAATACCCATATTATCCATTCTACACATTAAAAATGGAAAAATAAAATTTAAAATTTTCAGTTCAAATCGTGTCTAAGTCCCTTTAAGAAATTGCTTGAACAAGGAAAATATTTTCATCAAAGATGTGTCTATCCAAGACTAATAAGTGACAAAAAATATTTCCTTGTTCAAAGTGTCGCTCTACATTTCCCATTTGAAAAAAAGATAAGGAAAATGTCAGTTTTTGATTGATTCTGATTGAATTACAAAAATAGTGTCACTTCTGACATCATATACTGCCAGCGATTTCAAAAAAAAAAATAAATAGGTGAAAAATATACAATATATCAACTCTTCTAAAAATTAACATAACAATTTAATGTACCTTTAACACTTTTAAAAATGAAGAATTAAGGGGTCATTATATATAGTTCTTCTATAGCATTTGTAACTTAAAATATCAAATGATTAAATGTCACGATTTATAATGATATTAAATCACAGATGATTTACAAAACAAAAAGTATCATGTGCATCAGATTTTTTTTTATTATAAAATTAAACCTGAACAATCAATCAAAACACTTTGTAGGCATACTATTCATGGAAAACAAAACAAATGACAGACAAATTTTTTGTGTAATAATGATCATAAAATAAGGGATAAATAACAGTGTTATGATTTATTCGATGCTAATAAAATATTGGTAATTCTCTCTCTCTATCTCTCTCTCTCTCTCTCTCTCTCTCTCTCTCTCTCTCTCTCTAACAAACACATTTTTTTAAAAAAATTATTGCACTCACATTGTACATTTAAACTTCAAAAACACTCTTGGAAATCATTACCCTAATCACACATGGACCTCTCAACTTCTCAAATAATGTATAATCACACCTGATCACAAGTTCTCTGATTATTGTACTAATCAATATCACAGTTACATCATTGGACATCCATTGGGCATTTTTGGCATGCCATTCTCATCAAATTCTAAACCAGGTGCCTATAATAGAAATAGCATGGATCAAGAGGGATGCAAACCACTATAAGAACATATGTGAAATAGAACTGAACTGTGTGAGCTTTGAAAAGAATGTGTTTACAGTGCTGAGAAAGGCAGTGCATTATCTTTTTTATTTGCCTTACCATATCCCCCACTATTTCTTTAGGTGGCTGCCCCATATTTTGCATCTAAAACAAAGTAAATTAAAAGAATACAAGTAGAGTCAACTTACACAATACAAAGAAAGATAACTGCGTTTTACCTGTTGCATTAAGTCCACTATGCGTTCAAATCTTAGCTTTTTGACATCCTCTGTATCTGAAACATGCTCTGCTTCAAACTCCACACAGATTTCCCGGACTATCCGATCATGTTCTCGATACTTTGTCATCTGCTGGACTTCCACTTTATTCTTGTTTTCTTCTATCCACTTTGGATACTGTTTAATACACAACATCCTTCATATATAGTAACATAACAGTCTTTATATATTTAACATAACAATAATGCTTTAATTTTTTATCTGACAAAACTCAGAAAATTATAGAAGCAAGTGAAAAAAAAACCCCATTCAATTCAAGCTCAAAAAAATTTCAGTTAGGTATGTATGTTCTAATTCTGGTTGTCCAAAATAAACTCTATAACTTGGTCATTACTTCAAGGTGTCCCCAGAATATTTAGGCAATAGCTGGCTCTTCTTCTAATTTTTTAGAACACAAAAACTTTTAACTATTTGAACTAAATATACTATCCATAAATAATACAGGTTTTCTTTGAAATACCATAAAACATTAAATGTTTTTTCACAGAACTCTAATGAAAGGTTATATTTTATCTGTATTGTTTTTGTTGTTGTTTTTGCTTAAGTAACAAATCTGGCTGAATTAACATGTATAAGGAAATTCATCAGCATATTGGATAGCCTCTTACAGTCATAACTTGATCAGTGAATGGAAAAGGTCTCGTTTATTCATGTAAAACATAATTCATGAATAATTATTGAAAAAGTGAAATTCCATTAATGATATGAACATTTTATTTTCCAAATGCACTTACCTAGGTAATTTACATTGCCTACGTATTTATATTTTGTTATAAAATTTTGAAATCATTTGTGCATGTCAAAATCACAATGAGTGTCTTTCACACTATTAGAATGAAAACAAACCTTTTGTGAAAGCTCCTTCAGGGAGGGATAGAGTATTTCTTTGGACAAAAGAGTCTTCATCATCCCCTGCATCATCGGCATGAAGCCTTCCCCCTCTTCCTCCATACCCATACTGGTGAAGGCCTTCAGCAAATCCTCATCACTCATGTCACCCTATCAAATGCCAAAATTATTACTGAGTAACATAATGAAAATTAACCCATCCTGTAAATCCAGATAAAAATGTATTAAGAGTTCTTCTTTTAAACATTCTGAATCCAAAAGGTCAAAAAAAGGGTATTCTGAAATTTAAGAAAAAAATAATTCCTTGCATCATCAAGTATCTTAACCTTGAATCTTCAACAATCTGGGAGAATATTTTATCTGTGTGTTTTTGGGGGTTTTTTTGCTGCTGTGTGCATTATTTAACTTTCATTTAGCAGCTACTGAAAACATACACAATACATCTACCGGTATATGGATGCCTGCATGGCTACATTTATATGTAAAAGAATTCACAATAAATCAAAATTATCATAATCAGTTCAAGAGGAAGAATGCGCTAGTTTTGAGTGTGTTAATTTATTGTCATTTATAGTGATTTAGGCTGTACAAAGTTAATTCATGTTTATCAACATCTAAAAAACTCAAAACTGACAAGGGAGGTCGAGAGAGATAAAATTTAGAAAACAAAATTTTTAAAGAAGTTTTTTTTTTTTTTTTATAAATTTTCATTATTACAAGTTCTTTGAGGATTCAAGTAATGAAGTTACACATGTAGATTAGCTGTTTGATGATATGTCCTGTCAAGTTATCAAGAAAATCCAAATGAGTATCCCCTCAAAAACCCAAATGTTCCTTAATTATTATTTTTTTTTTTTTTGGTTTTTGTATTTCTACAGATTACAGTTGGCTGCAAAAAGTAAACTAAACTGTAAATGTTTATTTTAAAAACATAGACTTTTTTTCAATCAAACAACACTTTTTCCAAAACCTACATGTACTTGCCTGACTGTTTTCAACAAATATTATGATCTAGCTTTCCTCTTCATGAGTTCCAGATTGTTTGTAAATGTGTCAAAATGTTTAGATAACTTTGTACCTCCTCTACCATTTACATGGTTTTCAAAACAATAAATGAATTGAATTGGTGATGTTCAACCTAGAATTAACTTTGGACAGGTTCAGAATAAATTACTATTATTTTTCCACTCACCTGCAATCCATCCAGATTTTCTGTCATACTTTCTATTGTGCTAGCAAAAGTTTTTGCAAAGTCCTCTGATCCTTGTGCTCCATCTACAAAATAAACAGAGCATTTTTATTTAAGGAAATAGCTACATTTAGTATTCATCAAGTTCATAGAAACCTTCTTCAAACAAATCAAAGACTTCTACTGAAATTTAGAGAATCAATTAAGAAATTTATATACAATCATGAAGATTTAGTTTTCTGTTTTGTTTTACTGTTTCCCTTTAAGATAAAGTTAACATGGCTTTCTGACAATTAATGAACTTCATTTGGAAATTAATGAATATTCTATAATAAATGTTATTTTGCAAAGTAGTGCAAAACCCCCCCCCCCCCCCCTCCCTTCCATAAGAAAGAAGAAAGTACTAAGAAAAACATTTAAATCTTATATACCTGTTTTTTCTGCAGCTTCTGCCAATTTTTCAATTTGCTCCTTCATTTTGGGATCATTTCCCAGCAGACCTTTCATTGTTTCCTGGAACTGTTTCGCCATTTCATCCGAGAATTCCTCTGCAAACATTTCAGACATGGGATCAGCCTGTTCACTGCCAGGGGGGACATGCTAAAATTAAACACAGCACAATAATCAAAACATACCAAGTATCAAGTGGCCACCTATACATCAACATTATAGGTACCGGCATTTGTTAATTTTTCAAACTATCTCTTCTTCTCTATGGGTTTTTTTTTTCTCATGAAATTCCTTATCTTTTAATTAACAAAACCTGCTAATCAATTGATTAGTGGGGTGTCTCATATAAAACATTGCACCCAATATATTCTCATTTAAATAGAAATTAATGTAACATTGGAACCTAGTACAATGTATACATTCAGAAGAAAATACCAAATGTTCCAGTGAAAAATAAAATAAACCATTCTGTGATTATTGTACCTTTACTTTCTTCCTATTGATAGAGAATAAATTCCTTAAAAATCCTGGCAAAATAAAAGGCTTTACATCATTAGACAAATATGAGCTTAATTAAAGTAACTAAAATAACTGAATCATAAAGGTTTGTGACACATAATGCAACTCCATATCTCAAAAGATTGATTCCACAGGACTATGATTTTCTCTGCTGAGCTTGTTAACTTGGATAAACTCGCAAAACATTATCATAATTTGCATAGTTCCATTTTTTAAATTTAATATATAAACAATTTTAAAATTGCCCAAACACTAGAATCATTATGATCAATGATTTTGAATTTCATTTACATTAATGCCCTATATGGTCACTTCATCAATTTATTTGACTACTAAGTTTAAACAGCTTATAAGTATCATTTTGCAAAATAATTCATTTCCTTTAATGATATAAATCATTTCTTTATATAATGATAGAAACTTTTGGCTTTTATGAAATGGTATAACCCACAAACCACTGCTCATTTTACAGACTATCAATTTTCCCTAAACACATGCCCTCTAAACCATGGCTCAGATAATGGCCTCCTTGGGACAAATGAATTCAGCCACACTTGTCTTTGATGTTCTTATTAGCTCCAAAGAATATATCATTGACAAACAAATATTTTGCATTGAGAGTTGATAGAATACTTATTAAACATATATTTGGTTATGAAATAAAAACAAAAAACCATCTGGATGTATTTATATAAATATATTTTAGAGTGTTCACTATTAACTAATTAAAAAATTTGTAAGGATTCCCTCTCTTATTTCAAAATCTGTGTACAATATATAGGAATAGGAAAATGAACACTGTCATAAAATCATTAAATCTTGTCTGATCTTAATAAAAATTGCAGGTGCACATCTTCAGATGGTGGTCAACATATGTACAAATTTTCAGACTATTACATGCAGTAGTAAACAAGAGGCCCATGGGCCACATCGCTCACCAGAACAATAGTTCTTGTATCTTTTTATTTCAAAATGTATAAATAAGAAACTCTTTAAAAGTATTGTAAACTCTCATATATTCCAAGATTTGACAATACATTAAACAATACATAAACAGAAGTCTACTTTTTTGGACATCATATCCTAAGATCTAAGATGCATCAATTGGTCAATCTTATTATCCTAGGCATCAACGTATTAAAGATAACAAAATTGTAACATGAACTACATGTGTATACATAAACTGTAATTATAAAAAGTAAAAGAAGGTCATTGTGACCTTGAAGTTAGGATATGAAGATATGAGGATGCAATACACAGTAAAATAACTACACGTAGCATTGTATTTCTGGAGAAGAAGATTTTTATTAAACATTTTTCCTATATACTTCAATGTTGAACTTTAAACCCATATTGGGGACCAAGTATTGGTCCAGGGTCACGGTTGTAACGATTTAGAATCAACACTATCTGAGGATGCTTGCATAGTAATCTCACAAATTGTAGCTTTGTAGTTGAGAAGAAGATTTTTAAACATTTTCCCAATATATTTCTATGTTAAACTTTGAACCCCTCTTGGGGCTCCAGTATTGGCCCAGGGGTCATGATTATAACAATTTAGAATTTTCAATATATATATAAGCTTTGATGTAAATATTGGTATTTGTGGTGCAGTGGTTCTTGAGAAGATTTTATAAGACATACACCCTATTTTCACTGTTTCATAATTTTTTCCCTTTTAAAAAGGGTTTCACCCTTTATTTTAACAATTTAGAATCTCCTTCCCATAAGGATGTTTTGTACCAAGTTTGGTTAAATTTGACCCAGTGGTTCTAGAGAAGAAGTTAAAAATGTGAAAAGTTTACAGACGGATGGACAGACAGATGGACAGACAGATGGACGGACAACGGACAACAGGTGATCAGAAAAGCTCACTTGAACCTTCGGTTCAGGCTAGGTAAAAAGTCTATAGGGGGGATAAAATTGTGTATACAGACAGACAGACAAACGAACAGGGTGATTCCAATATACCCCCCTAACTTCACTTGCAGGGGTATAATTATCATTATGTTACATGTACTTCACGGGACACAATTTTCACAATGTCTTATAATCAAAATATTGGATTTCTTATGCGATATGATGGTTTATTATATGATTGATTAATTCCTAGCTTTCTCATAGGCTGATATCCAACAATCTAGAAAAAAATAAAACGCTATATTCACCTGCACATGACCTAGGAGGTCAATATAACATTTGATTTTCTCTACACTGGACTAAAAATAGATCATCAATACGATGATTTAGCTACCCTCGAAGTACAATATTCACCTCACCTTCGAATATTGTACTTCTCGGGTAGCTATTGACCTATAAACAGCAATAATTGTATAATATGATTTTTATCCAAAGAGTTGTGTGTTTTCTATCCCTGAGCCTTGGAGTCTCATGAGAGACTATATTTATCCCGCTTATATGAGTAAATTTCTATTTTATGAGCATTTTTATGCAAAAGAACATATGATTATCGTCATTTTCATAATAATATCTTAAAATCCATTGTGACATCATCGCAGTGTATGGTATTATCAAAAATTTATAACACAGGTGATATCCACTGCTGATTGCAGCAAACATGTGATAAAATCATTTACCTGGTTGGACGTCATTAATTACTTGAAATCAAAAAATTAATTTTTACAAAACCCCCAGCCATGAAACTAAGATTCGACAAACTGAATTTACATAAGTACTTACTTTGACATTTTTCTTAGGTGAACTTTCTGCTCCTTGTGGTTTGTCAAAGTCTTTTAATGCACCTAAATTTAAAAAAGAAAAATTCTTTTCATTTTCAATAACTCTGTAAATCAATGTGTTGAAAATTTCAAAGACAAAGATAGAATTACATAATTCTGCTGTGAGTGATGTAAGTAAAAAAATTATATAAATATGTTGTTTTTTTAAAATGTGTCACACATCTTTTTACAAATTGACAACAATAACAATTTCAAACTAAAAAAATTTATATTTTATCATTTTTATAAAATTTCTAACAACAACAAACACAAAAAACTATTAAAGTCAAATATCATGTGGCTATGCATGGGCATTGTAATTACATTGCCATTTCAATTATTTGATTACTAAAATAACAAAATAAAAAAATAAATAAATATAAAGAACTATCAATTATTTAACATTGTTGTTGGCAAGTTTTGGTGGTTTTTCTGATAATAATAAAAGTAGGGGGGAGGGGGGTAATGAAAATTTAAAAAATCCTGAACTAATGTAATAGAACAAAAAATACTCAGTCGGAATTCAATGAATTTTACAATGATTTTTGTTTTCTATAACTGTGGAATATTTCATCGCTCTAAGCTCATCTAAAAGCTAATTATACATTTTTTATATAAAACAATTAGTGATGTTGATGCAAACTCCTCACTTCTGGTTTTGGCATGTTACATATTAGACAGTACATGCAGTGATCTCCCGTTTTTTAGATGCTGCATATTTTACACAGGCATCACATGTTTTCATTGCACTTGTTTTAGAATTTCACACCCAATTACAAGACATGCCTATTATATATCAGTGCATATCATACACCTGAGGCGTGTTCAACAGAGCGAGCGCTCGAGAGCGCTCGCCAAAATTCCCTATACCTGCAACACAAATTTTGGCGAGCGCTCGCTCTGTTGAACAGGCCTCAGATTTGAGGCCGTCTTGGTTCTTATGTGATATGAATTGGAACCATGCATTATGTACTAACAACATGAACAAACACATGACAGAGCAAAATAGCAACTTTCAGAGAAAACTTAAAAAGACAAAATTGTTATGTCACATTGTTCGACACAATCAATCTAAAAATCCACATTCCACAATTTTCAATGCACTTCACTATTTAGGGGTTTGCGACAAGAAATGGACGAAGGCTATGCCTTTGCACAGAAATACAGACATGTCGGCCCAACGACACCTCGGCCCTATGACACCTCGGCCCCAGGACACCTCGGCCAAGACAGGTCGGCCCAAAATTTAAGACACCTCGGCTCACGTAAAAGACATCTCGGCTCAAGCAAAATTGAAATAAAATTAAAATGATTTTCATGTTTTTATTTTATTTTGTTACACACGCACACACATATAATTTTTATATATAGTTTTTAATTAAATATGTTGGAATTATTAAAATATTACATATCAAATACTTGTATAAGAAATTGAATTATTAGCAGAAACGAGGCCATTAAGTGCTAATTGTTAAGCAAACAAGAAATTAAAATTATGAAAATGACGACAATTAAGTGCTAATAGTAAAACAAACAAGAGGATGCGACAGTCTCCTTTGGAGTCTAAAACGCGTGTCAGGGGTGACAATGAGGATTTAATTACGAGCAGTTAATTATGAGACGATAACCACCGAAGTCCATATATATCAAATGTACAGTGTTGTGGTGGGTGACAGTAAATGTTCAATGGAACATAGACGATGTTTCTTTGTATATGTTTTTGTTTTCTATGCATACATTTTGTTTTCTAATTATTTTCAATATTTATTATGATCAATAAAAAAAGTAATCTTTTTCTTTTCCTTTTTTTTTTTGGCTGAATTAATACGGTCTTAATAAGTACAAGGACATAGGTTTGACTGTCTATCAAATGAAGAATGAATGAATTTAAGAATCATTGTTGATATAAGAGACATATATCCTGGTGGATATTGAACAACCCAGTTTTCCAATATAAGAGAAAAATATTTCTTAATGAACTATATATTATTCTTATATTACTTTGATCAGAAATCAATTTAAGACACAACCTGTGGTCAGCTCAGCACATCAGCTGCTGTGTAACGTTAACCGTAGATTTAGTACTTTTTAAGTAGCAAGAAATTAAAGAATGTTCATACGAAATGAAAATTGATGAAGCTGCATTATTATAACCACATAAATGAATAGATACAATAATTATCTGCCAATGTTTTTTTTTAATTTATACATTTTTAACCGAAATTTTCATTGGGCCGAGGTGTCTTTTACATGGGCCGAGGTGTCAATAGATTTGGGCCGACCCGTCTGGGCCGAGGTGTCAACCGCCCTGGGCCGAGGTGTCGTTGGGCCGAGACGTCTGTACCCCTTTGCACATCTCTATAGGTATACTGAATTATCATCAAGAAGGATTCAATACCACCAAATAAACTGATATCAAATATGCAAAACTGTCTGGGTCTGATTTAGGCAAACACGTATCTTAAAATGTATCCTAATGCTGCCTAAATCAATAAGAAACCATATGTAAAAAATGCGTTAACTAGAATTTTCTCTGCTGTTGATTCTCAAGACCCAAAACTTGAATCTATAAAACAGCCCCTAGAGCAACAATTTGTCATTTAATTAAAAGAAAGTGATACAAACTTTCCAAAAGAGTGTTAAGCTCTTCATCTACTTCAGATTCTTTTTCTGGTGATATCTGCTTTTCGTTCTGTTTATTCTCTGCGTTCTCTGACATTTTCACGCCTTTTTTATACTAGACAGTTCGTTCACTTAATAAGTCGAATACGACAAATGGTGGATGGGGTGGGGGGTGGTTACAAGTCATTATGTTTATCTGGTTGCTGTATGTATATAATTATATCAATCAAATATATATATATATATTTCGATTAAAGAAATTTTAACTGAACATTTGGACGTCAACTTTGTTTGTTGAACATGTACATGATACAACTCAGTAAGCGCTAACCCGTTAGACTCATAACGTTAACCATGATAAGCATGGTAAGCAAGCTTTTGAGTTAAGTGGTTTTCTGTGATGGTTACACACCTTTTATTTTACCAATCTGTGTATTTGAAATATAGAACAAGAGAATATTTGCAAAAATAAGTGTTTCAGATTGAACATGCACGTGGAACATGATCGCTAAACTAGTTTTTCATATCAGCCAATCAAGGCCATCGACAACATCAGGAGTACCGCCCCCGTGTATGGTATGAGGTCAAGTAGTAAACAAAACCAGAGTGGCCCTGTGGATGATCACTTGGTGGATCTTAGTATACATTTGAAAAGCAATGTGAGAAATGAGCGTTTACATAACGTGTTGCATGGATTTACAACGTTACAATTTTAGATTTTCAATTTATTCTGTGATCAGCTGATTCAGAGACCCAGGAATGATGGCAGGTTATATGAGTGATGCTTCTTCTGACAGTGAGTTGAATGGAAGAAATGAAGAGGACGCCAGCCACAGCAGCCTGTCCACCATTCCAGACCACCTGATCCCCCGTGCTAAAGAGATCCGCTCCCTTATATTGCATCACAATGAATTCCTACTTATTCCTCAATCTATATCTCTGTTTGGGAATTTACTGACACTTGATCTAAGTAATAACCATTTGACTGATTTACCAAAAGAACTAATAACTCTGAGGAATCTAAGGACACTAATAGTTAAGAGTAATGGGCTGACCTGTTCGTCTATTCCTAAAGACTTTGGACTACTGTCATCGCTGGAAATGCTGAATTTTAGTGGGAATATGTTTGAAGTCTTCCCTCCACAGTTAACAGAACTCTCCCAGCTTAAATCTCTTTACCTTGGAGGAAATTGTATCTCAGAGATGCCAAATTCTATTAAAAATCTTCAGAGGTTTGTAAATTATTCAACGCATTCTTTTTTGAACAACTATTTGTCACTTACAATTTCTTGAAGTAGAATTATTAATGACATGCAGTTGTCAATCCTCCTGAAATTAACAAAGCAGAACTGTTATCGATAATGTCTTTTTTGAAACACAAAATATGCAGAGAACTTTCAATAAAGATTTAGTTTTATCTTCTATGCAACTACATGTACATTGAATTGGAGTTATTTTCATTTGGATTTCAGATTGGAAGTCCTGTACTTAGGTGGAAATCGTTTGACAGAGGTTCCGGCAGAAATCGGACAGTTATATTATCTCATATCACTGGTCCTTTGTGATAACCAAATTCAAAGCATTCCACCAACCTTGATTCATCTACGAAATTTACAGTCTCTCAGTCTCCATAACAACCAAATTTCTACCCTCCCTCCTGAAATTGTGAGACTCAACCTTTCAGAGCTTAGTCTTAGAAACAACCCCCTTGTGAATAAGTTTGTTCAAGACATGACATATGAGCCCCCTACCTTATTGGAACTTTCGGGTAGAGTGGTCAAGATTGAGAAAGTCAAGTACAGCAAGGAAGACCTTCCAAGCAATTTACGAAAGTACCTCAAGTCAGCTCAGAGATGTGTCAACTCAAAGTGTAAAGGTAACTATTTTTTCATATTTCTTTCCAATATTGTAAAGAAAGTCACTGGAATTTTATTACTAAAATTTATGCGACAATATGAAAATAACAATAATTTTTTTATACTTTCAGGTGTGTATTTTACCTCAAGGGTTGAACATGTTAAGTTTGTAGACTTTTGTGGGAAGTATCGACTACCCCTACTCCAGTATCTATGCTCCCCTCAATGTAGGACAACTCCTGCAGTGTATCATAGCAGCAGTGACACAGAGACAGATGAGGATGAAGCCATGGCCAATGCTAGGTTACGGCGAGTGCTTCTGGGGTAAATGAACTCTCATGTAAAGCATTCTACAGCATACTACAACCACGTAATGAGAAACAATTGCCAAACATTGGTAAAGGCAAACAAACTGAGCCCATATAGATCAAGGTAGTTGCGTTGGAAAACATCGGAATGACACGGCAACTCAAGGTGTCCTAGAATCAGACTTTGAAAGACTTCATCTCAAAATCAAATCTGTTTTACATTTATAGCCCAGCTGTAAGCTTGTCAGAATGCACTAATTTGAAAAGGCTAAATGAGTTCTTGAGGCCAGTATTTGCCGATATATATACAAAATGCTTAATTCTGAATGAATTTGCTGAAAATCTGTTTTCATGTGTGTTCAGAATGCTTCATTCTAAATAAGTGAGGTACTACTTGATTTTGAAGTCTTCCAGTTTTAGTCTAAGAATAGAAATACTAAAAATACACATTCTAAACTATTTGATAAACTTCAACAAATCAAGAAATGAATAGTATCTTTAAAAGAAAACAATACTTCCAACAGTGCTATAACAAATAATTGGACTGTAGAAAGTAATATGTTAATATATATATATATATATATGTTGCTGGTGAAATGATTGATATAAATTCAATATTATTAGTAAATTCTTAATCAGGAATACAAACATGCTTATCATTTCGTGGCATCATTTACATAATATTTTTAGAGGTTGTTGAGAAAGTTTGAAGAAAAAATCAAAATTTCTCTCCATTGGCAAGAATTATTTATATTTATCAGAAAGTCTAATAACTTCCGATTTATGATAATGGCTACTTTTTACCTACAGTAAACTCGTTTGTTTACCACTGCATACAGTTCACCGTCACGTGTACTTGTATCTTGAAATGATGCATTAAGTTCCTAGCACTGCTATTTAGGGTGTTTGTTTAGTTTATAAATAAGTCAATCTTGTATCCTATCCGAGTGCTGTGTCCTTCTTTTCCCCTTGTTCAGGACAATCTTTATGCAAAGTAGCCTATATATATATATCTAGTCAATTGTCAACTGTTCTACCTCCTCCACAAATGTCAAATAAACCTATGGTTCCAGTTTCATGTTCAATATCTCTGCATTAGACTTTATTGCAAGATAAATATCACAGTTTAAGTTATCATAATGGTAATTATATCATCATACATTAGTTATTAGTTGTTGAAAACTGCTACTGTTGCACTGATAAGTTGTGATTTTACCTATTCATAATGCTAAATTTAGTGAACTGTGATGAAAATAAAGTTCTAATCTGTAGTACATGTACATATTTGTGAGAAACTGTTTACAATGAAATTGACATTTTATTGAAAGTCAGAAGGACATGTATCTTATGTGGAATTTTTATATTTTATTTGTATGTTAGTTTTTTTTCACATGGGGCATGATTTTATAACAATGTACAATGCATGTTAAAATGAAAATTAATATGAGATTTTTTTAGCATATTAATAAATACATACATTAGAAGTTCACCTGACTTGTTGTTGTGTACGTACAAATCTTATATGAACTTGCATGATATATCCCATCTTAAAGGTGAGAGAACTAAGCAGTGAAGCATGAAGATACATGGACATGTTTGTTTATGCTGCGGGAACTCCTTCTTCCTTAGCGTTATGCTATAATTGTGTTTACCTGGTTGTATCATCATAGATCCAATACATTCAACACCTTAGAACAGAAAATTTTCTGTTCTACAGCTTCAGTGCTCCTGCCTTGCAACACTCAATTAACACTATTTATTAATATGGTTTTTTATTAGTGATGCATGATCAATGGTTCTATTTACAAAAATATGAAACATAAACAACCGTCAGTCTTGGTCACTTATAATGTCAATCATCTTCCATATCACTGCCTTTATTGGATCCCTCACTGTGATCCCCACCCCCTTCTTGAGATGCCCCTCCCCCTTCCTCTTCACTATCACTTTCCACAATTCTGGCCTTCTTCTTCTTTGGACCTTTCTCTTCCTCAGAATCCTACAATAAAAATAATAAAAATTGTCTTGTTAGTTCATGCTAGTCTTTACATTGAAAAATCTTTCTTGTCAATATTAATGTACTTCATAAAAAAATCTGAAACATTTAACACAGGTTACATTTACTTATATTATAATCAAATCAAATTTCAAAAATCAAATATTTTAAAGTATATATTATACCAGATCATTACATGGTAGAAAAAAAACCCATTAAATTTAAATGTTTAATTGCAGCACTATTGGTTAAAGATATTGATTAGTCATGTCATATAGACAAAACACATTTGAAATTTGGTCCATGAAAACTTTAAGGATGTACCAAGTAAGTAAGTAAATGATTTATTATAGTGACATGTGTTATACAGATATACAAATATAGATGTATATTATATAATAACTTAATGAATAAACACCCTGCCCATCGGCCCTATATGTCACTTTATAAACATGAGTATAATCACTATACAAATAATAATAAGTTTACGCATTGTTATTTTTATATAGGATAGATTGTCTGCACATAAAAGCTGAATATACAAATTTTGCAGTTTGTCTAGGAAAGTCAGATAAGAGTAAGATACCATACATGTTCTTTTAAAAACCATGACTTGTTCCAATAGATTATATAATAATGGGTCATGTACGTTCTAGATCTTGACACTCCATTAAAACACTTGATAACCCGGGCCGATACCCAGACATTTAAAACATTTCCATGCGTTTGTCCCAGATTGTAAACTCAATCTCAGGATTTTAGTTTCAAAATCTGCACTGCATGTAATATTTCAGAACTTTAGCAACTATATACAGAGTGTACAGTATATTTCATGTACATTATTTAAATACAGCGCAAGAACACTTTTATATACATAACTTGGAAGCCTTTGCTATGATTGTTATATATCAAAGTACCAAAACCATTCACATATCTACCCAGGTATACATGCATGGTATACATGTATATGAACTGTAAATTTATATATTCAACATAAAGTATCCCATAGTTAAATATAATCTAATAATCCAAGAATTATAATACGATGCAGATGATTTTTGACCTATATTCAAGACAAGTCCTGTCAGCTTAAAATAACTTCCCTATTAATTCAGACCTGCAATATCCAAGCACTGTACTGTACATGTATATCATCTTTGTTTATTACAAAATTAGAGTCAATTAAATAAGGTTGATTCTTTTAGTAAAGCTGGAAAACATTATTTTCAGTTCATGGTCTATACACTTGGTTATCCTTTCTATAGAATTTATAAAACAGACAGAAAAGGAAGAATAAATTTCAAATAATTTAATAGACTTGTTCAAAACCCATGTAAAGTCACTGATATGTAAAGAAACAACAATATTAATAATGATTTATATAACATTTTATGTAAGTGGTTCATGAAGAGTTCACAGAATTGATTTGTTATATATATGCATGAGGTTCATTTGTTCATTAAAAAAAATTAAAAAAAATTGAGATACACAGGGACCTGGTCAACAAATGTATCTAAGACTACCATACCTCATGAAAATACCTAATGTTATTTGGTATTTATGGAAAAGGTGGAGAGGATTTTGAATGAAATGTAAATAACTTGTTTCCCTCTTGTATTTTTACCCTCAGATCTCCCTAGCCCTATAGAATAGGTACACTATTGACAGAACTCAGTAAAATCAAGCTTGTAAGTACATTTAGTCATATTGTACAAAAACTAGGTCACACCAGATACACGTTAAATAGTTTCTAGCTGATGTGAGCAAGTGCTGTTACATACAATGATTAGTCTGTTAAGCATGATAAGCTGGGAACATCCTTTGTACTTTGTACTTTGAGGTTGTGCATGTCTGACTTAATAGATCTAACCTACCCTGAGACTTTGATGGCCAGATGGATGTCAGTAAGTCAAAGTCAAAACATCATACAAGAATTCAGTATTGCTCATAATTAAATGTCAGTATACCTTTCAACAAACCAATGCTGCTTTCGAAAAAGTTGGTTAACAATAAGAGTTGTGGATTTAATCTTTGTTGTAACTGCATTAATCTAACCCCCCCCCCCCCCCCCCCTTTTCCACTGTATTAATACATTTTAAAAAATAATATATTCAAAAAAGAAATTGCTGTTTAAAATTCTTATCTTTTAATTTTTTTTTTTAAACTTTAAAAATCTGTGATGATTTACTTTTTGTATAAATTCTTGAACAACAAACATTTTAAACTGCATTTTTTATGTTTTAAATTTTTTTATTTTTTGTAGTTTGTACCTTTTTCCAATATTATTTATTATATTAACCTATTGAACAAAATTTAAATGTATGGCAATATATATATCGTGTGTAAAAATTATATATTATACCTTTACTATAGGAGAGAGCATATATAGGCATTTTGCCTGCTGTTTGATCCCATTCAGTGTACATGTATATTAGGCCACACCAATTAGATTTCTTGTTCGTCGGACCCGCGCGCTCGTATTTTAACAAAAGTGCAAAAATAATATTATTTTAAATTTCCCGCGTCCGGACAATTTCGTTCCGTTTCCCGCTCCAATTTATTTTTTACTTTATATTCTCGGTCTCATTTGCGTTTAAAAATCACCGAAAATTTACTAATCCTTAGTGGTAAGAGAATAAACGTTGATTATCTTGAATAAAATACGCTGTTTTCGAATCTCGAAGTTGAAAAACAACAGAAAACGATGATGTGTTCTACTACAAGCACTGCCATAAATACGACTTTCGATGTCTTATCGACTAATTTAAACTATTCGAGAGACTTCGTAATTGAAATGAGGATGACAGCATGGATTGGTCAATATACCAGCTCAGTTTATAGAAGCAAAACATTCGGACATTGGAGTTAATAAGATTTTGGATACGCTTGGATGTAAGTATATACAAAATCATAACACTTTTTTAGATTCCTTTGGCTCTAACCCCCTCTATTACATACCGTTGCATTGCGTGTGGGGAAGACACACACACACACACTATCTAAAATATAAAGCAGGGGTTGAGTCAGAGGAATATATAGAAATATTTTTATAGAGATGACTAGTACGTTATTTTTATTGCGTTTTTTGGTCTTAGAATTGACAATACACATGTACATTTATTATATCTTATCTAAATTTCAACACAGGTTTATTGGTAGAATACTAATGATGCCAACAGGTCATACTAATTCTCAAAGTGAAGTTGGCCATCAAAATATAGACATGCAATAATCAAAAGGGTTGGAACATTGTCCTGTGTGACGAATGTGGCAATTACATTTACAACAACAAAAATTGACAATAGACCAAGTAAGTGATATTGTGAACTATCATTATTAGATCAAATAATGAACAATGTCAACTTGATTATATTGTTGCTGTGTATCGATATTTATAACTACTGTGAATATGGTATATTTCATTTAGAAGGAGCTTCTTCAACAAAAAAAGATGGAAGATTAATTTCACTTCTGGTGTTTCCCTTGTTCCAGGAACAAAGATTTCAAAGCTTGGTTTTTAAGGTTAGAAGAGCTTTAGCCTGCTCTTGAGATGTGGACACCTGCTTCTTCAGTGCTTCACTGAGACATTATCTTCCTCCTATTTGTATTCATTGTGAATCAGTCAAAGACTTTCTGTATTGTAAATTTGTTCAATGTTTTGGTTATTATTATTTATAGTTATGATCACACAAACATGAAAGACTAACTACTTCTATAAGCCTTTTGAATAAATAGTTTGTTCTCATCCTATATTTATTTAGACTTATTTTCTATATCACATATAATATCATATTAAGTCATGTATTTAACAAACAATATTTTCAAAAGTTTAATTTAGTGAAAAAAAAACTGTCAATAGGTTGTAAATATATTGTTGATCTACAATAACTGAATGCAGATAGATGGAAATCATTTAATGTTTGATATTTCACATGATTATTTAACTTTATATAGATTTTTAGACCTTTTTACTCTACAAATGTAAAAAATTAAAAAATATATAATCGCTCGCTCCACCTATTTTATGTACCGCCTGGAAATTATGTCATATCAAAATAATAATATTATAATTATCAAATCGCTCGCCCGCCCCTACTTTTTTAGGTCATTTGTCCGAAGAACAAGATATTAAATTGGTGTGGCCTTATATATACTTGAATAAAATACTTCTTAAATTAAACTGCATTTAAAGAAATGCTTCAATCCTGACAGGTTGATTTTAATGGTTAGGATAATTAGTGTGAGATTAACTTCTTGGTGAGATATGAAATGTGTAACCTCTACAACTACATGTAGGGTTTTATTTATGGCTTTAACTAAGAGACCCTTTTGCATCTCATTATCCCACTAATGTGAATTATGCAGTGCATAAACCCACATTAATGTATGATCTTGAACTTGATTTGGGACAGGAAAGATATGGGTTAAATTAGGTGGTATGGGACACATTGAGTATTAAATGGATGAAAGGACATCATATTTATTTTAATATTTTCAAATTGTACAATAATGGCATTTGACAACTGCCAACAAAATGCATTTTAAGAAGTTTTACAAAGATGAAAAGTGAAAGTCCCAACAGGTTTGAGCTATTAAATGACTTGCAGATCAGTAGCTGTGGTTTTAAACTTTTGTGCTATGCTTTTTGATATTAAGATAGTGATAGAAAATTTGCATAAAGTTGATTTGAATATAATTATTTATTTCAAAAGAAATTACATCATATATTAGATGTGTCATACCTTCTTAATTCTCAACAGAAACATAAAACACGAAAACAAAGGTAAACCTACCCAAAATTCATGTTTTAAAGTGACAATCAATTCATATACACATTTAATGACACAAATAAAGTTTTGTGATGTAAAACATGTTCCAGATCGTTAACTCCATTTTCCATTTTGTCTTCATACCAGCTACCTGGTAATCAATATACATTTCTTCTTTTTTAATGAAATGGTAACGAGAGAAAAGTGGATTTCTCAAGACTGAACACTTTGAAAAGTCTTAATAGAAATAAGGTTTCAGTGAGGGGTTGGGCTTTTAAATATGACATATTTCTCATGTCCTAAACAATTTCCAACAAACTGAATCAGTTATCAGTATATTGTACATGTTACCTTTGGATTTACAGGAACCATCTTTGTTTTGTTTCATTGTAGATTTATCATATGATATACCGAGACCTGTTAAAGCTTCACTTCTAAATTCCTTTTAAATTTGATTTCAACGGGGAACAAGTTGCTCAGATTTAAAACATATTCTCTGTAATACAGTTAATGAGTTATTGAAGTATATAAGATTTATATTCAAATGTCATCAGTTAAAAGATTTAACTAGTCTCTCCCTATCTACAACTGGGAGAGTAAACATGACGTGCGTGGCATATTGTTCAGATAAATCCTTCTCTGTTTCTATGTATATACAGAGAACATCTGTGACATATAAATATCATTAGGCAGTAACTAAATCAAAGTAACTTATCATTCATTGGACAACAGGTGATTTGTTCATCAAACAGGATTTATTTTGCTGATTTTATTGTTGTCTACCATTAAAGTAATTTTAACTTGTAGCATAATTTCAAACTGAAATGTAAGGGTACTATGTGAATTACCTGCAATCAACAACTTCAATGTTTGACATATGTGACTCTTTAGGCCTTAGTGTCTGTACCCATCCAAGAAGTAAAAACATGCTATTTAAAAATTATTCATCATTTAAATTCTTATTTATATGTACTATTCAGGTCTTTCATTTATTTTTGGAAATTACTGAATTTTAAAAATGCTTTTTTACACCACAATAAAGGAAAGGCATTGTCCGAAAATAAGGTCACAATGAATTCAAATTAGAATTTATGTACCGGTATTTCTGATTTTACTTAATACTAATGTATACAGCATCGTTTAAGCCACTGGGTCATTTTTTTCAAGTGCATTGATAAGCCAATAATTGTTGAAAATAGCTCATAAATAGTTCATAGCTCAACTAAACCTAATATTGAGACAAGAACCAGTTCCCCCATAAGTTTTTTTACTGACAAATTTTGATTTCTGGTATCTCTGACTTATATAAAGTTGAATACGATCCAACAGAAATAAGCTAACACACAGCCATATCTGAGCATACAAAAACCTGGGCCTTGTGATCTATGGATGCAATCCTTCTTGCCACAACCATGCCATTGCGCATAACTAATCAACACATGGCGATCAATAACCGCGTCAGTTTTATAAGCGATAATAATTATGCAGAAGTTTGCACTCCATGACTGGTGTGTCACAGTTGCATTTTGGTATAAATTGTTATCAAAATAACATTACCAAAAGTACCTAAAGGCCCTGTCACACCAAGTTGCATTCCCACGGCCTGTTCACGGCATTGTAAAATTCATGGAATCGCAAGAAAAATTCAGAAAAAAATGTATTATTTTATTTGAAAATTTTACAAGTGAAGATGGCACGGCGTCCTGAATGCGACTGAGGCGTTTCTACGGAGCTCCCACAGCGTGTAACTGCGTTTCCACAGAGTTCTACTTGGCGATTGACTGTGCTCTCGCTGAGGAGTATCCGCCGAGCACTCATGACGTGCTAGTAGTTTTTACCGCGCGTCCACAGCGTGCTCTGCGCACTGACTGTGTGCACAAGATGTTCTTTACTTCTTAGTAGGTAGTACAATTGTATGGGAAACAAACAAGAATTTACAACTAGTAAATAAATGATAAAAAATTGTTTTGTTTTGATGAATAGGTGCATTGTAATTGAAACGTAACTAATTCTAATTATTTGTGAAGGACAAAACTCTTAGTAGTCAGGTCTACAAAAAAGACCTGTTAGTAGTTGTTAGAAAACATGGAAAAGATGTGAAAACATCAGAACAAAATGGCATGAATTCCATCTACATCCTTGAACAGGTCCTGGAATATTCGCAAATGCAACTTTTTACATAGTCATCCACATCCAGTTTGATAATTACTACATGGCTTGCTATTGTACAACAGTCATTGTTCAAGTTTTCGTGGTCTGGCTGACAACGCACTAGAAACGCGTGGGAGCGCGGTACAAACGCAAATAAACGCAGAAGAAATGTCAAGAGCAACAGCTCTTTGGGGTCGCTGTGTGAATGCAGCCAAATGAAAAACAACTTGTTCAAATGCTGTGGATGCGCAGTGAGAGCACAATAGAGACGCAGTGAGATTCCAAAGGACTCCAAGAGGTCTCCGTGCAAGCGCAATTGACTTATCAATGCGTCTACACTGCGATTAGCTGCGTTCCTTAAGCGCGCCAATGGAGCTCTCATGGCGCTGTTGGAGACCTTACGGCACTCTCACGGCGACCTCACTCTGCTTCTACGGCATGTTTATCAGAACGCAGAGCCACGGCACGTACTTTGTGCATGTTCAAAGTGCGCGCCGTCGCATGGCGTTCTAAAATGTTCTAGGCAATCCCACCGCGACGAATTAAGATGCTGTTGTGTTGTTACAGCGCTGTAGGAGACTCTACTGCTTTTACCTTGGCATTTTACATTATTTAAGGACGCAGCGTGATTGCCATGAGGACGCACCTCCAGTGTGACAGAGGTTTTAGAAGAAGCATGATATGACCTTTGAGTTTTCAATACACAGAGATGTACCGGTAATTAAAAGTATGAAGTCAAGCAACCAACTTAGCACTGGAGGAAGAGGGAAACAGCAATTAGCTTATTGGAATGAAATTCAGAGAAGAGCAAACACTGAAGGAAATACACTGCATAACCGCAAGTTGATCTTTCTGTAAACATAGGTAATTCCTATTAGTTTATTGGAAAAGAATTTAAAGAGGAAACTATAAAGGAAATACACTGCATAGTTACAAGTTGATGTAACTGTTAACATAGGTAATCCCTTTCGGTGATTAACCAAATAAACCAATACACACTAATGTATAGTTTACCAAATACACATAGAAGCTTGGATACAAATGTCCTAATCTTAAATTTTGCTTAATGGTCAAATAGGAAAATTCCTTTCTATTATTAACTGTCTGCCGAGACATACTGTACTCATTATGTACATACTGTCTTACATACTGTAGATTCTTAATTAAATGCAAGAAATTATCGCAAGAAGCACCCCTAGCAGATTTTAAAATCTTGTTTCAATTTCTCTGACATTTTAAAAGTAGGAAATAATAATAAAAGTTTTTATATTCTTGCGATTTGTTGCAAAACAGCAGAATTGCAGAATTATGTAATTGAGTAAAATAAAGAATCTATACAGTATCTGATGCATTATTTTGTTCTATTGTGTAACTGCTGTATCTGGTAATCATTTGTTACTGTTACACCTACCTCATCACTTCCACCTTTCTTAGCCTTCATCAGTCGCCCAGACTTCTCTCCATCTGAATACGAGTCATCACTGTCAGATGAATAAATTGTCTGGAACCGATCAGCTGAAAAAAATACCAGTCATAATATACAGTCTGTTAATTCATGAACCAATTATACAAAGTCAGAGCAAATTGTGTTACATTGAAACTGTTTTTGGAAGACAATTTTCATTTGGTCAGAAAAGAACAAATAGCTGGTGTAAATAGTGTCAAAATTAATATGATAATTAGATTTAAGCTTAAAGTTTTATTCAGGTATTTTTGCTAAAAATTAATAGACATGTAAAAATAAAATAAAACATTAAACACTTTTAGGCAGGTTCTCTGCATTTCTCTATCTTCAATTGTCATACTATATTAAAAATATCCTATATTACATGTATCTGTACTACTGTACATCGGTTGATTTGGTTCTCATCTTTAAAACCGAGACTTACCACGTTTCTGTTTGTACTCCTTCTTCAAATCATTCAGCGACACTCCCCCTTCATCATCATCCTCTCCATCTTCCAGGTAGCGAGCATTGAGGCCACGATGCAGGCTTCTCTCTTTCATCCTTCGCCTGGTACTTTCCCTTCGAATGGAGGCCCGTAATTTTTCTTCTTCTTTCTAAAATTCATTAAATTGTTTTATTAATATACTACATGTACAAAGGGAGAAAACTTTTCTTAGAATAAGCAAATTTCTAAATAAATAAATATTCAAGTCCATTTACCTTCTCATAAAATTTGAACTTTATATAATTATGTCATTTTGTATGTAATTTTCAACTATGAAAAGTAATAGATATCATGCATAAAAGGTAAATATATGTTATACATCAACTACATGTGTATACAATAAGCAAATTAAAGCAATGCTGCCTTTAATATACTCTTTCAAAAAGAACAAAAAATCAAAAATTAACAAGTGATAAAGTGACAAGTATTTAAGATCTTCACCTTGATCATTTCACTTCTATGGGCATCAGGGTCACGACCTGAGATTGGAAGGACCTTGACTTTTTGTGCTTTAGTTGACCTGTCTGCTAAAGACAATGTCATCTTTCTGTGTGTAAAGGATTCTGTTGAATGTGGTCTACAATAAAGATGAAAAAGATCTTTTCTTAATATGTACTGACAAAAAACTACAACTTCTTTGAGAATTGGATGCACAAATAAGAAAGGAACATTAAACATGGGAAATAAACAATTCCTAAGAAATATTTATTAAAAAGATAAACATAAATCATTTTAGAAAATCCACAACATTATGTCACTCAACAGATCTTGTCCAACCTATTAATTGGTAATGTCTAGAATGTTTGTTAGCTACTGATGCTTGATTAAACTGTATACTTCATTAACTTTGTCTTCTATCTCTCATTAAAAATCATTGTTAGGACACATAATATGTGGATATATTCCAAGGATAATCAATTAAATATGCTATAATGTAAGAGATAAATACCATAAATCTAAATAACATTAATTTTAGTGCCTTTTAATAAATCTTTGATGATCAAAGTAATTCTATTGAAGTTATTAAAAAAAAAAACCTTTTTGAAATATCATAACAAAAAGCTGTTGGTTTAATTACCTGAATGCTAGTTTTGTTTTGAATATGCTCTGTCCCTGTAGACCAGTTCCCTGTCTGACAAATAAGTGGTTGAAGTCCCCCTGTATAGGCATGGTGTGCACATCAAAGATTTCATCTCCCAGGTGAAGAGACATACTGTTATTAACAATAATCAACAATCAATCAACACTTACATGACACTCAGATCTTCAAACTTCAGTATCGACTTATTGAGCAACTTGTAATATGTACAAGGTCTTCATATTAAATCATATCTTAAATGTGTGGAAATAACAATTTTATAAGCTCTGACTAGTAAGGGAATCGGACCTGCCATCTGACCAGCGGACAACACGGGCGTTGCTTTCTCTGATGGGTTTACCAAGCTCATCCATGGCTTCTGTTCCATCTTCATTCATTTTCTTTCTCCAGCGAATTGTGTTTTCTACCTGTAAAAATACAATACAACGATAGAATTTTTTAGTTAAAAACATATTCTCCTAGGAATAAGGAAAACTAGGATTTCTAAGAAGATACAAATTTAAGAGATCCTCAATAAAACTACTAATACTAAAGTGAGATTTAAAAAGGTTTTTTTTACAACAAACCTTTAATTTAAGCCGAGCTCTTCCTTCTTCATCTAATACTTCATCTTCATCAATTTCATCTTCATAGGTCTGATTATCATAAGGTCTAAAAGAAAAATTATTTTATTTCAATTTACATAAATGCAGACATAAATAATTCCTTTTGGTAACAGAAAGTGGGGACAGATGCCTCACCACATGCCACTACGAACAAGTAATCAGGAGTTATTTCCCTTACCTTGTTTCCACACTAAGAAAGTTTGGCAGTTTCACATAGTGCAGAGTTTTTCCAAGGTTTGTCATGATGCGAGGAATTTCGACCTCAATTCTTGTTTCTGGCACCTCTTCTTCTACTTGTTCTTCATCATTGTCATCAATTACAGGAGTCTGGAGAAAGCAACAAAAATTAGACTTTTTAAAATGTATGATAAAGTGTCAAAAAGAAACAATCATAATTTCCTTTTTGATATGTCCTTCCTAAAGTGTTGTGTTAATAATAATTCAACTATGTCAGATTTCCATTTGCATTTCATCATTTCACGGAACTAATACAAAAAAATGCAAAAAAATGAATTTGAACCACTGTGAAACATGTTATAATGTACAGTATTAATCAGCAGTGATAGATAATTAACCTGTCTCTCCCTATCAGAGCCTCCTCCTTCATCGTCTTCAGCATCAGACTTCCTCGCCTTGGCCTCCTCATCAGAACTAATGTCATCAGCATCTCCAAATAAATCACCAACTGTAGCTGTAAAAAAGTGACAGACGGGTACTGTAATATTGCATGTAATCCTAAAAAGCAAATTGGAGGAAAAGAAAAGGGCAAGGTCACCATTCTTGGCAATTAGAACTGACCATTGACATCATTATCTGAATCTGATCCTGATCCTTCCTTTTTCCTCTTTTTCTTCTTCTTTTTACCAATGTCTGATCCACTGTCACTTCCTGAATGCTGAGCTGTAATTCCATTATTTTAATAAATAATTCATCAAATTTATGCTTTATTTACCTTTTTTTCAAAAGTGTTGCTATAATGAGTTTCAGCTATTCAACATTAATGAAATTTAGGCCACATACAATTAATTTTTAGATTCTCATCCCCGCCCACCCCTCTGAAAGTGGCCTGCCCTGATGTATTTTATTCTTTTTTGAAAAAAAATTTTGGGAATAAAGATTGGGCTCGGTATACAAAAAAGTCAGAACAATTTAATGGCTGCTTGACATGTGGATTTATCGTTTCATTCCAGTCATGTTTGTTATCATAAGGATACAAATGTCTACATGCATTTATAACAATTAAGTTGTAATAAAATGGAATTAAAAGATTACAAATTGGTTTGTGTTCTCATATTAGTTTCAACAATTAAAAAAAAATGCAGTAGTTGTTATTTCGAGAACATGAATGGTGAAATAGATATTTTAAAAAATTTAAAAAATAAATCCACCAGTCCGCCCCATATTTTTTGCAAATCAGGATGAGAATCTAAATATTAATTTTATGTGGCCTTACCTAAGTGGCCTTTTTTTAAAACTCTCTTTTTAAAAATTGTACATGTTCATAATCATTCAAACTGAAATAAAAGTCATCAGTTTCAATACCTGGGCTTCCACTTCGTGATCTGCTTCTGGACCTGCTTCTTGCTGGACTGCCTGACCTGCTCCTTGCAGGTGATCCAGACCCACTCCTAGCAGGACTTCCTGATCTACTCCTAGCAGGACTTCCTGATCTGCTCCTTGGACTTCCAGATCTGCTTCTAGGACTTCCTGATCTACTCCCAGGACTTCCTGATCTGCTTCTTGCTGGTGAGCCAGATCGACTCCTAGCAGGAGATCCTGACCCACTTCTTGCAGGAGATCCTGACCCACTTCTTGCAGGTGAACCTGAACCACTTCTTGCAGGTGAACCTGAACCACTTCTAGCAGGTGAACCTGAACCACTTCTTACTGGAGAACCTGACCTACTCCTAGGACTTCCAGACCCACTCCTTGCCGGTGAACCAGATCCACTTCTTGCTGGGGATCCAGATCCACTTCTTGCTGGACTGCCAGATCTACTTCTTGGACTCCCTGACCTTAAAAAATCACATTCATGTATTTCAAAATCAAAATACATATGAGTCACTTACCTGTATTTCATGTTAGTGTTACATGATAATTATAATAATACAAAATACTTGCAAAATAATCTGTTCTGGTTCTCTTCGTTTTCTTGTTATACAGAAATTTATACCCCTGGTATTGTCTAATGATTTAAAATGCATTAACATCAAATAGGAATACCATAAAGCTTACTTATTATGTTTTTTTGGTATTCAAAGTAATAGCCAAGAAGGCAGACTCTCATTTAAAATAACTTTCATGAATAAGCATTATTTTAGCTTCAATGAAAAATTTGTATTTCAATACCGTGCATATTGCATTATGTACCTGTGAGATGCTGGAGATCCGACTGGAGTAGCTGACTGGGACCTTTCTGGAGATCCAGAGTGATGACTGGTGGGTGATCCGGACCCCGCCCCTGGGCTGTCTGGGGGTGACCCACTGTGGGCTGGACTCCCTGACCCAGCAGGACTTCCAACTGGAGTCTCTGAATGATGACTTCCATCTCCACTTGCTGGGGATCCGTGACTCTCTGTCAAGCAGAAGAGCATATACCGGTAATGTCAAACTTTATTCAGTGAGTAACATGGATAAACCTTGCCCAAATGACTGGGTCACCCATAACATTTGCTTCCTAGATCTGGAGATTGTGTGTTATGTTTGGTACAAATCTTATCTTTAAAAAACAAACAAAGAATTGTCTATACCAGGAGTACAATAAAATATTTCTCAGTTTGTTAAAATACAGACTTATAAAACATATAGTATATATGTCCTTGGTTAAAAGTATAAAAAAAAAATCAAAAAAAAAAAAATTAATAATAAATTAGCCATTTCCTAATAAATAGTATGTGGCCTTGTTGAGTCACACAAATCAGCAGTTTTAATAAATTTATGGGGGTTTCTTTTGTTATATTTTGACATTTTTTTTCGAGTTTATTTATAAAATTGCTGATTGTGGTCATGGGCAATGAAAGTTAATGTAAATATTAATAAGTGTAAAATATGGACAGACAATATATTTATATTAACTTCCAGTGCCCGTGATTCCTGTGGACAAATGACAATTTTTGTTTATAAACAAAAGAATTTCTTGAAAAATGTGCCAAACAAACATTTACAATGAATAAATTAAGGCATTTTGTTTATTTCTATCAACAACGCGTATCAAACTTCAATAAAAATGTTAAATATTCAACACGTTTAAGCTTTGCGGCAGAATGCGAATCAGTTTGAATTTCCTCTACATGTAACAATAATGTTCGCCATTTTATGTCAATGTATAAAGTGTGCGATCAAAGAAGTCCAATATTTATGATAAAATCTTTCATTTAACTGACAAATACATTAAATAAGTTCTAAAAAAGCTTATTTAACAAACCTTCGTCGCTTTCTGCTCCACTACCGAAAATATCTCCCGGATCCGCCATTTTTCTAATAATATTAACTCATACTCAAAAGAATTCGTTAATCATATAAAATCTATAGTTTTCATATTTGTATAGAAAATGTATTTAAAATGAACATATGATATGATGAATATCAACTATTCTTATGAATTTATAATTTTGTAAAGTTTACTAATTTTTTTTTCATTTAGAATGCGCGG
>WFKH01011581.1:44564463-44575173 GCA_016163765.1 Magallana hongkongensis | reverse complement strand
TCAGCACACACATTTGCTATAAATGGCGTTTCAAAAAGATAAGCCTAATCATGCTAACAATCATTTACCGGGTATCTTCTTTTTCTCTTATTCGTGTCTATTTTTTTTTTTTATAATAAATTCGTTAAACGTGGAAAACACACACATAAAGCAAAATTTAATGCAAATAAGTTAATTTTTTAAAGAATTGTTTGATATTGAAATTATTCATAAAACATATCGACAATGTAACAGTCTTTCAAATATGGTACCCTGAGTCAAAAAGAAGAGGCCTAGGGCTGCAAATGGAATTAAGTTTGGGTGACAGATAAAAGATTGAGGAGTCAGTGAACATGCATTCAGTGACATTTGATAAGCCACACCCTCGGTTCGAAATATGCAATGGCTTAACTTGTCTTGACTGAATGCTTGGCCACAAAAAAAAGTAATAATAAAAATAAAAATAAACAAATAAAACAAAACAACAAGAGAAACTGAGAAACTAACACCGAAATATATTACATTAAATTGTAGTGTTTTTTTTTATTTGTTTATGTTAGTTTCAATGCATAATATAGATGTTTTGTTTTATTTACCATTATATTATCATGAGGTAGCCTAATGGTATCCTAATGACATTGGCTGTCTTAGGCGGAGGCCTAATTATGTTAGGTGCTGAGGCCCTATTGTTTGGTGCCTAACGCCTAATGGTGGCCTAATCTTGTTAGGTAGCAGGAAGCCCTATTATTTGGAGCCGAATAGATGCCTAATAGGAGCCTAACTATGTTAGGCTGTTACTGTAGTATAAATACAGAGTGAGAGAATGCATAGCATGCACTTCTCCTTTATTCCTGCTTTACTCACTGTAATATTGGTGTACATTTGTTACAATACAATTTGTTATATAAAAGCACGGTGTTGTTCTTCATTGATCTATAAAGATCACAAATCCGACGCACGTGTTGCGGATAATAGCACAGGACCCAATTAATTTTTGTGACGTCTGAGGTTAAAGTGAAGTTAGACATAATTGTTAACATCATTACCCCCCAGTCGCGTTACAAAATGTATTAAAAAGCAAACCAGTTTCTAAGGTTTCATTGATTTACATATCTCACGGCCTTTGGATAATTGTAACGTTTTTTCTTATTTCATCATTCACTGAAGCCTGCGACTTAACTTTATTAATTAAAATGACACACTTGAACTAATTTCCTTTTTGAAAATGAAAACATTTACATATAGTATTTAAATAATGTTTCATGAATACTTTGTACAAGTCTCATGATTTTTAAAAAAAATTATCCCGTCTACTCCCAGAAACAAAACTCCTGAACATGCAGGAAAGAATGTGTGTTACGACTACAGTACGTACCAGCGTATGTCACTAAATTGGACAATCGTCTTTGATGCTTTGTTTGTACATTAACATATAGCAAAATAAACTTCTGATGGGAAAATAAGTTAGGACCGTATGACTATCAATATACGTACGTCATCATGCATGAACTCGACGGCTTGTTAGTAACGTAAAATGTTTAACGCGCTGGAACCACGTATCCTTTTTTGTGGTTAAATTCAAGGAAATATTAATTACACAGCATGTAGGATGAAAAAAGTATGAGGCATAATCATAAGACAAACGTTCAAGCTTTCAAAACACAGCCTCATTAATCTGTCTTGGGTGGAGTTCTTGTATAGTTATTTACTGTGTGTGTGTGTGTGTGTGTGTGTGTGTGTGGTTGGGGGGGGGGGTTCTTGGTTGTAAGTTTTCTTTGTTGAATTTAAGGGTATGTTGCGTTGTTTATTTATGTGTACTATAAGTATTCCATTTCATTCCATCACCGTATACATACAATGTGTGAATTTTTAAATTGAAACATCATACCATTAACCTATATAATACTTTGTTAAACTGGCAAATACTAGTCTTTTTCACCCATATAGATAATTGATTATATAAACATGTGCATGTAATATAAAGTTGACCTCTTGTACCATGCAGTTAAATATGGTTTTTGAGTGTATAAATGTATTGAATTGAATATTGAACTGAATAAGAAAAAAACTTTTTAAAATAGTGTATGTTTTGTTTGCAAGTTTGTATTTATCATAAATGATAATTCGCAGAAATATATTGAAGATTATTTCACAGAGAGAAAAATGCTGTTTTGATTTCCTTTTACATGCAGAGACCCGAAACCACAATTAATTGCCCCTTCTGCCTAGAATTTCAATGGTCTTAAGGTTCACTAGCACCTTTATAACATCCCATATAAAGTTTCTTTCTAGTCCTTGATAATTACAGTTATGGTGATTTGCCAGCGTGAAAAAAAAATCTTTAAAACGTCCTCCCAAATCAGCATGTAAAATTGCGGTACAGAACAACAATGGTTTGATTTTTTAAGAATCTTGGGACAAAATAAAATTGACACAATGGTCCTTAAATCAGTCAACTCACATCCCACAATTCTGATTTATGAAAGAATTAATATTGTGATTAATTAAATCGACATCATTTACTTTAGTTGTTTGAATAGCATCGAAAATACAGGGGAACGCGTTCAGGTGTACAGCAGAGCTGTTCGTCGAAACGAAAGATTTGTTCTCTCAGGCCGAACTGCCAGAGTAGATAGAAATCTACTTCATAGTTCAATGGTTTTTAAATTGTGTCTTTTAAACCTAGCCAGGTTTGGTGTGCATTCTAAAGGGGTATCGTGTTATTTATAGGCAAACAGAGCAGATACAAAATGGTGGAATTTACCAGAACGAAGACTAATTAGGGAATAGACCAAAAAAAACTGTGTATATCTATGCGAAGTCTGTGACAGATAGATGGAGAAGATGATACAGTGAAAGCCTCTAATGGAGATAGCAAAGAGAGGTAAGTGAGCGATGGATAACACTACCTGAATCTACCTCGAACGAACCTGTGGCTTGTGGGTTGGTGTCATAGGTAAAAATAGTAAACAGCCCACAAAGAATCCTATGCCATATCCACTTACCACTAATACTAATAATACATCATACAGTGCTTTCTGGCGAGGCAAGCTAAGAGAAGAGGATACATCTTATATAGTTTATTAATTTGTTACTTCTTATAAACGATACCACTATAACTGACAAGAGGGGATCGACCTTTGTAAAATATTTTTGGCATCAAATTTATAGTTTATCGTCTTTTGAATCTGGGTTGTTTCAAATTCTTTGGAAATGAGACAATGGGTCATCAATAATAGAGGACAGCATTCTTTGTTAGTTTTCACACATGGATTGCTAAATTGGTTTTGTCCTTTTTAGATTGATGAACTTATGTTTATTTATGATAAACGTGTATTGAGTTTGTTTTTCAACCATGTAAATACAATGTGAAATGCTTGTATACACACATTTCAACGTGCTATCACATACACGTACTCGTTAATGTAAATATATACAATGTATATATACGACCGCTTATATATTAACCAAAAACCACGATGATCGAACAAAAAGCACAAAGGCATCAAATTCGCATGATAACATTGATTCTATGGTACATATACATGTAGAACCCACAGTGTATAATACATGTACTATACAGTAGGATTTATCTATTGCTACCGTGGATGGTGCCTATGAACAAAGTCGTCTAGATACAGTTTTCAGAGACACGCAAAGGAACTTTATTTCTCATTATTTGGGTTTTACCCAAAATCTCATGGACACTCCTTCGTCACCTTTTCTTCAGTTACCTGTACCTAATCTCACCTTAATCGAACACACACATTCAATCCTGGGGCTGAGTCTGAAACATGTGAATTCTTCATTATACTGTAGACCATTCTCCTTCTTTTGTTTATAATTTATTTAGCTCCTTTACATCAAGAGTGAAATATTTTGAAATTTCTAAGATATTTTTTCTAATTTTTCGACACTCAAATTAAGTTGACTGAGTATGATCAGAATTTCAAAATTGTTAAATTTTTCATAATTTTGTTGACATTACTATTTAAAAAGGTTAAAAACTACCGAATATGCATAGAAGATTTTCACATTACAAAACTACTGCGTGTCTAGTTAAAAAAAAAAACCCTTAAAAAATGTCTAGTTATAAAGATCCGACATTTGATACTTTATGAACCACTACACAGATCCTTTTGTAGAAATTCATAATAATTTATATTTTAAAAAAAAACTTTGTATAATTCATTTGCATTTCAGAATTACAAAAATAAGTAAGACAGTCATAGAACCGTGGTTCTTATGGCAAAATAAATGATATTTTTGTATATTTAATGCATGTTTCGTTCCGTTAAAGTTGTTATCTATTAATTATATTCTTTGACACGGATCTACATTTCTGCTTTCAAGGCATGTCCTATTAATTACTTAGCATTAAATTATACTAATGCATTCAGAAGAAATGTTAATAACCCTATAACATTTTCAATATCAAGTTTTTCGAGAAAGGGTCAAGCTAAAAATACGCTCGAGACAATGACAAAGAAAAACGCCGAGAGAATGAACCTTAAATAAATTAATCCACGTGGAAAAAACAGCACCTGTTTTGTTTGCATTCTTAAAGGAATTTGATGCAAATGATAAATCGATTACTCAGAAATAATTAAACCCCTGTTTCTCAATTATAACGAATATAGCTCCTTTGCTTGCGTGATATGACTGCAAGTTATATTCACTATGCCCCCCCCCCCCCCTCAACCAACCAATCGCGAAATTGTCCATTTTTGAAGACTATGTAACCGATTTTTATAAATTCTTACACTCAGCCGACATGTTTTTTGGGTTTGTTTTTTTTTTATTCTCCTAAACACTAAGAATAAAATCTAAAAATATTAAAATTCACGTAATTACAAGTTAGGTAACAGGCATGCAACCAAACAAAGAAGGGGTAACCAATTCTTTTGTGCTGCAACAAAAATTAGGCACACATTTACATAGAAAACCATCCAATTATATTTTCCTTGCGTGAAAAGAAACGGTTTTTTCTGAACCAGCAGAGACTTGAATTGTATACTTTCTTTTAACCACAAGCTTCTCGACGCACGTCGCTGCCATAACGGTGTTTGAAGGGTGTCGTCCTTTGGTCACCGTTGCGATTCTTTAAAGATCGAGGTCGTGATTCCAGAAGACAGGAGACATGATCGTAGTCAAAAATATCTTGTTAAAAAACAAGTGTCATTAAAAAAAATAAGCCCTGAAAAGAAACAAAAACGTGGTTTCTTTTAAATGGTTTTGTTTAAGAAGGACATCGGCGAATGCGGGGGAGGGGCGGCGGCTCAAAGTTTGAATCATGATTTTAGAATTAAAAATTTAATGAATTAGTTAGATTGTTAGCTGTGTGTTTCGAAAGGCAATTTCTAAATATGTTGTACTTAAGAATTTTGTTTATAATATTTCTTATTGGTCTGAGTACATCTACCTATATCCTAAATATTGATTACACTTACATGTAAATACATGTATATCAAATCAAAAATCTGAAATAATTTAATATTGCGCAAAAAAAAATTACAAATTATATATAGTTGTTTTCATTGGTCCTTGTAAAAACGGGGATGAATAATATATAATAAACTGCTGATTTAAAACAAAGTCTAGTAATAAAGCGATCTTAATAATCTCACTCTTTCCTACATCCGGATTTGAGTAAATAGGATTGTAAACAATGTAGTCTCTATACTTGCTCTATACTAGTACATGGCTGGACAGATATATAGATGTAATTTATTTGTAAGATAACAAAGACCTGTGAGGGGGTTCTTAGGCATGTCTAATGTACCACAGACGCTGAAGTTTTTGGGAAACCCTTAGAAGGGAATGTTTTTGTGTAAGTAACTTGCTTTACTCAACATTTTATCACCTAATTCAACACACGTATGCAATCAATTAGAGCACAATTTATTTTATATGTTTTAATTATGACTTTATTGTACAGGGTTTTTTTCATTTCAAAATTTTCTCTATTTATTTTTTTTTGTTAATTGCTGTATATATAAAAAAAACTACAATATTTTTTATGACAGGTTAATCAAATCTGTGATATTTATTAACTTGACATTTCATGTTTGTCTTGATCCTGACGACATGTCGACTTCCGTCTACCATTAAGACGCTCTATTGCTAATTACTAGGTGTATGAAATTCTGTTTACATTTCACAAAATATGTCTATCTGACTTTGTACGTCATCATTTGTACTGATAAATTTTAAAAGTGCAATATTAATGAAACTATTTTGTCATAATTCTTTATCATTCGCATGGAAAAACACTTATTCCTTAAATGTCACAACCATTTTACCATGATGCAAAAACATGGCTATTTGTTGTATATGCGTGAAATATAAAATGTCAGATTTATTTCAGGTTTGAGTAAATCTAGAGATGCATGTATGCCAAGCGAAGCTTCATAAGTTCTAAATTCTTTCATTAAACGTAGTATGAAATATCATGTGGGGCTTTTCAATATATCTTGTGTGACAGCGACGTACAGTGTCGTGATAATACAAAACCTTGTACCATCAATTTTGACAAATTAGTCCCGGATTTTAAATATTTTCAGAAAAATGGCATAAAATACCTGTATGGAATCATCAGACCGACTATTTCACACAGAGAACGATCAAAATTAAACCGTTTTAAAACGGGTCATTAGGGATGGAAGGAAAATAAAGTACATGTACCTCTATTCACATATACTTGAAATTCATAAAAATTATTTCCTATTGATAAACATAAACACTAAAGCTTGATCAATGCTTAAATTGAAAAAGTAATAAGACAACAGGAAAACAAGCAAATACAGAAAATCAACTCTTGCATATCCTTTTTAAAGAATTTACTTTAACTAAACAATATACCTGATGGTAAAATAAAAAATAAATAAAAAATAATAACAATAAAATAAATAAATAATAAAAATTAAATAAAAAGGAATCAAAAATGAATTAATAAAATAAATGCACCGGATAGGACAGATGTCGGACCTACTCAACGCAACACAGAAAAAACTTCCCCCCACAGTGTGTTAGACTCAGCCTATTACCTTCTTCTACAAATAACAGGCCACCCCATGTTGTAGCAACTTCCAAAACAAACCCAAATCGAACATTGATCACAATGATATTAAAAAGAATCTAGAATAAGGCAGCATATAGAGCGCCAGGGTACAGAGTACAGAGCAAAGGGTTTTTAATGTGTTCAGCTAGAATGCTTCGTCAGAAAACGATGCCAGGACTAAGCGCATTGACATTCCCCAAAATTGGGTACCCCTTAATTTAAAAAGTTTTATCTATCTTGAAAAAGGGATAAATTTGTCACAAATCGACATAAAATACCTGTTTTAAGATTCTTTCATTTCGTGTTATGCATATTTGGTTGAAACTAGTACTGAAACTTAGTGTGCAAGGACCACCATTGTTGAGTATTTTTACGCTTTTTTTTTGTTACTCTGTGTTGGGTCTTTGGTTTCGTCCTCGTTCACTCGCGTTTTGGTCAATATTTAATTGTTCAAAGCATTTAAATAATCTATTAAGGTATATACTGCAAAACCATGCACATCAACATGACATAATTAACCGATTACCAATAAACCATTTACTCCCTGTCTGCGAACCCTCCCAGAGTGTTTTTACATATTTGCCTTTGAGGATTTAGTAAAAGTAATGATTATAATTGTTCATGAAAGCTCTGAAATTTTTAAAAAAGATTTTCGATTGTATATTTAAAATAAAAAAAACCTTTACCCTCCTTTGAATTCCTTTTTAACTACAAAATTATTATTCTGCTGTGCAGTATACAAGTAGTGCATGTTTTAGCTGTTTAATCACTGTTACCAACACACTATATCAGGATATTTCAATGAAGTAGTAATAACATTCCAAGCTATGTTTGTTGCAAGTGCATTAAAGACATCCGGCTTTATTTGTGTGGGGTAGGAAGGGGAGCATACCTATTTCAAAAACTCTTCATCGACAATTTAAATTTGTTTTCTTAAAATTTAGTATCGGTTAAAATACAAACTTTTAAGGTTAAACAATCAAGATTACTTTGCATTTACCTCAGGTGTACATAGCATACCGTATGAATCCAATTTTTGTATTGTCCTGACATTCAATATATTATTAATATCAATTAATGTATGCAACCAGTTTTCGAACGTTCTTATTCAATGATATAAGAGTAAAATGTAAAAGCAATATATACCAGAATATTATAATATGAACAACTTTTTTTCCTTTTAAAGTCCATGAACAGAAATTCATCGAAAATTAATGACATAAAATGTCAATATTTTCATGATGACAGAAATGGACGTTATTAATTGAAGCATACATCGTGTGGTCAATTGCGATTGATAATATACAAATCAAGAAATCTAAAATACATATCTAGGTCAGTTGAACCTAGCATAGAAAGGTTAATATTTGAATCTCATGGATACAGCTGAACACTGTAGTAATTATAAATGTGTATGCCAGTGACAGGACCGTAAGAAATCTTGTCACACAGAGACCCCCGGGGGGCCTGCATATGTCCCAGCGCCCTGTTAATGACCAATTTCATGTTTTTGTGGTTGTCAGAGAGGAACAATTAAGACGCAAGTATATTCCTTTTTGAACAAGTGTATTATGTGTACTTGTATGTCGAATCTAAGCGACCTTGAACTTTAGGAGTTTTTGAAGTCTGTGCCATGTGAACTAGTAATGTCTTCTGTAAAAATAATAACAAAACCGTGAAACCATTCTTTAAACCAATTTAACTTGCAATTAAATGTACTGTGTATTAGAATTCCTATTGTGACGTCGCGGCTTATACCTCTACTGTTTTGGGGTCGAGACGCTTTGCAGGTTTAGCTATATGTTCATTCAGTGGAACCAAATTGATTGAGGGATTGTTAAAGTATTTGAAGACTCTTCGTATGTTTTCTCAACAAGTTAAAGGTTTACAAAAGAAATGGATCAACAAACGAAAAAAACCCCGAAATAATACTGTTCTTAGGTCTGAAAACACTTGCTATGTCCTGAGCAACTGAATTTAGGGATACTTTTGATGTTTCTTCTGCAATGGATTAAGAGTCCCTGCGTGTTGTACTTACTGGAGATAGTACCACCGTTCTTCGCCCTGGATATGGATAGATTTGGGACTTCACATTTTGATCACTCACCTCTTATCTGCACTGGTCATTTAGGTGCTCTTTGAACAAATGGATGACTTATTATGTGAAAACTCTGTTCTCTGTGTGTTCTTGGAGTAGTTATCTTTGTTAGATCTTTTCTTGGACGGTATGGGAATGATTGTGAGGTTTGTCAATGGTATGTATTCAGCAATTAACAGAAAACACAAGAAAATCAAATTTGGATAACAAGGCATCTAAACAGAAATTGTTGCCTATAGGGCTAAAACTCAATCCGTTTAGGTCAATATAAAAGACACAGGTAAAAAGTTTTAATCTCTCAAGCGGCGTTATTATAATAGGATCTGCATGTATTTGTTTCACTTCATTGGAAACCAAATCATTAATGTGTTGTCTCTATCTTATCTAGAAAAGTATTCAAAGTACATGAATATCGACAACTGTTAAAGTTATTGATGGGGTTCTCTGACCAATTTTATTAACATTCCACTTCAAATTCTGTCAGATGTATTGACTAAAGGAAAACAAAAAATCAGCCATTTTTGTTTCACCACCTTTTTTTGTTAAGCTACTAGACATTAAATTTTGCTTAAGGATGAAATGAATTTCATCGTTTATGGATTTAGGAATGACATATTTTACGTACATACTTGTATTTGGTTGGCAATATATAGATACCATAAACCAATGTCTTTAAACTATCTCATGAAATACATTAAATATTATGCAGGAAAAAGGTATCTTTTCATTGTTTGCACCATTTAATTCTGGACTATTTGAACAGATGGCGCTTAGACATTCACTGAAATCACGCTGGTTTCACATTATTGTGTCACGTGAGAAAGTTCACAATCACGATCAGAGATAGGCGTGAGAATACACATTGCGTCATATGTAGAGACATGGGGCATAGGGTGGGTGGAGACAGGTTGGAGTAAACAATCATCCACGAAAAATAAACATTTAAATGACTGCAAACGCATAATTTGATGATGCGTTTCATTGTTATCGGTTAGAAAGAGTAGAAATAGGGTGTTATAAAATTACTCATGGTAAATATTAAGGGATCCGATTTCTTATAAAAAAAAAATTTAAATCCGTTGTCACCCTTCTAAACTGAGCACAGATAGTGTTCCTTTGCAAACCATTATATAGACATTTCTTGTACTTTTACATAATGACAGAATGATAGCACGCTATATTGGTCTCTGGAATTCCCTTATCATACAACACGAACGTTTTGACTTGCATGTAGATATTTTTCATCTTTATTGAGAATATGTTCACAAACATCTTATGATCCGATGTTCATGTATTTGACCATATACACAATGATGATGTATACTATACACAACAATCGTTTTTATACATGCATTTAATATACACTATGCATATCCTTATACAATATACTTTTTTTGCAGTATCCTTATACAATATACTTTTTTGCAGTATTTTACATAACAGTAGTACTTGTTACCTGTGACGTCATCGGTAAACGAAGGGGTCAAAGTTTACCTCCCCCAGACGGCCCAAAGTTATTGACCTTCTCTGTTGACCCCCCTGTCAGTCACAGTCCCCGGCTTGTTGTCCCCGT
>WFKH01011581.1:44512764-44529769 GCA_016163765.1 Magallana hongkongensis | reverse complement strand
TATATATATATATATATATATATATATAACCAGAGAAAGGTGTTACACAATTAGAGACCGGTGATTGATACGAAGCCGTTATTCATAATCCTCATTAAACCTTCAAAGATGTATTACTTTCTTCGACTTGTCAATACATTTGCATATCGTTAACATTTAAGAGCTGATTGATCTTGAAAATGGATAGTTTCGTGCAGTTTTAAGAAAATTCATAAAAATTGTTCATCTTTTCATGTATATTTATTTTAAGCTCGTTTTATTTTTAGATTCTATCGAAAACCGCGTGTTGAAATACGAATAAGTTACCGTTTCAGTTAACTACAACTAACATTCATCGCTCTCTAGACATCGGAGGTAGAAATATTAGACAGGTGTTTTGACGGGAGTCGGTGCATATAATAAATAATGTTATCCCGTTTAAGACAATTTTAGGCCGTGTGTTGCAGTATGTGGACACAAACATGCCATTCACAAGATATTTTTTATCGACTTACCCCATTTTCTTCATAATTTCCCCGGCACTGTCTTTACTGTACAACTCTACCGATGACGTGATCAGTTTGGACAATTCCACTTTCTACAGTACCATATTGGGATCACAGTACGCTTGGAATGTTGAGTTTTACAACAGCTGGTGTGGGCACTGTATCAACTTTGCTCCTACCTATAAAAAAGTTGCGACGGACACGAAAGGTAATTATATTTTGAATTGAAATTTGGACTCTTGACCTGTTGACATCAATCGAGTAGTGTATAGTAGAAGATTTGAAAAAATAAACAATGTGTGTGTGGTTTTCGTAATATTGATTATTATGTAAATTCTATTGTATAAAGGTGTATAGTTAACAAATTTTAATAGCTCCATTTCTTAATTCAACACCAGTGATGGACTTTAAACTGTCTGCCATATGTTGGTTTTCAATCCAGTAATGTAAAGAATTTTGTTATTATTTTTGTTAAATTATGTCACTAAAACGCCTGCTTTTGGAAATAGCAGAGTATCCTATCATTTTTCAAGATATTTAAACTTCTTTAAACCTCATTCAGTCAGCAATTCTTTCTCCTAAGTCCTAAGTATTAAAACAAGTAAGATAGCTGAAAAATTTTAGATGAGTCTGAAAATTTGGGTCATTACTTAGAATAGACAATCAAGCTACAGTTCAGTTCATTGAAAATACTTGCAATTTACAGCAGACAAAAGCTATGCTAGATTTGGATTTTTCTTTAATTTTACAACACATCCTGTGGAAAACTTTCATACTGAAAAAAATCTTAAGAATGGCAACTGTTGATCAGTGCTTGACTTAAATACACTTCACTTTTTGTTGTTGGTAAGGGGTTTTAAAGAATTTCGGATGCAAGCAAAGAGATCAAATCAGTTTTAAAATTTGAAAACTTTTTTTGAGGGTACTGAATTTGTGTTTGAAACTAATAAATAACTCTTAAACTAGCAAATGTTTTTTAATACACACCCTACAGGTCAGGGTATTGTATGTTGTTTTTTTTTGCATATGTGAAACTGGAGCTCAGTGTATGATCTGTGAACCTGAACTTTCCATTGGACCTATAGTTTTTTGCTACAGGTGATTTAAACCAACACATGTGCAAGTATTAAAAGAATCACTGTCAAATACCACCAATAGGACTATGAATTGAACAAATAAAATTGATACAATACATTATTACAATATCTAAAAAGAACAGGATTGAAAGACCATATCCAATATATTGGTTATAAGTATTTGATTTGTTTAACTAAAAGCTTCTTCACAACTATGAACATTATGAACATTAGAATTTTGCCTAAAATATGTAACCATGTATTACAGAACCTTCCTGCATGGTTTTTTTTTTAAATCTCATAATCAAATCCATAGTACTAGTATACAGGTACCAGTACATTTGAATATACTTCTGCTGACTGCAGTGTGGTTAGAATAACTAGCTAGTCTGTTATGAAAAAGCTTAACTTATACTTTCTGTAAATATAATTTTGGAAAATTACCAATATATATGAAAGTCATTCTATTCTAAATTCAAACAATGATTTATTTGGTTGATTTAAAAATGAAAAAGTAAAAGATTTTGTAAATCAACATGCCAATGCTTCAATACAGCATCAATATTTAAGTTTATTATGATTATACTCAAAGGAGACTGCATGATAAACATAATTATATTGGACTCATCAAAATTAGCTGTGACTCAGCCTTCTCAGAAACAATGAGTCCTGCTACTCATAATAAAAAAATCTTATTGAGATCCTTGAATGATATGATAAATCATATAGATTTTTATTGAAATTTACTTTTTTAAAAACAATTCTATATTGGAAAACTATTGAACCAAATACACATTGAAAATTCAGTAATAATACCGTATGATAAACTGAGAAATATCGATATAGATTCACCCAAAGTCTCCACTGTCTTCTGTATGAAGTAATCAATAAGAGTCAAAATTTCCAGTACTACATCTAAAATTTAATCATCTAATATGTTTTTGATTGATAGATAAAACATGTTGTGGAAAATGTTATGATGAACCTGTTGATGTACTTATATCTCCAAATTAACATGATCTTATGATAAATTTTATTTGTTCATTTTATTCAGGTATATTGCAAAGCATTTGCAACACAGTTTACAATAATCAATAAGAAAGTGTAGAATAAATATGAAAATAAGTCAAATAAATCTGTCTCGCTCTAACTCCATATGTTGAAAATACAGCCCACATTGCTTTAAGTATTTTTACCAAGGGAATAATGATGGTTTATTAGCCGGAAGCGAAACATGTGCTTATCAACACACTCATTGAAGATGAGAGAGTTGTCAGCTTTGTGTCTATCCATCCTAGATTTTTATGTAAGATTGAAATAACTGCCACAAGCATTTGTAGTTGATTTGGTGCTTGTGAGGTTACATGAATGTATAGATTGTTTAGTATCCTGTTTAAACCAATTGGTGCCCTTTAATACCTACTCGATGGTTGATTTTTACTCAGTGTTACAATACATCCCAATATCTAACGTCAAATTAATTACATGCTCTTTTTTTTAAGAAAAAGTTTCAAGTTAGTGTAATTTTAGGGCATGGTTATTACATAAGCTACATGCATGAATGGTTTTTAACAAGTATAACTAGGAATGTCCTTATTGTGAATAATGTTAATATGATTTTATGAATTGATTTATACTTCCTAATTAAGCATCTACTTGATATTCATGAATATTTTATTTGTGTTATTTATTATATTTTTAGACATATTAGTTATAAATGATGTGCTATGAGTTCTAATTAATTTTGTAAGATTTTAAAAAAAAACCAATATACTGGTAAAAACTGGTTTCATTTTGTTTTTCTTTGCTAGATGTAAATGTGGAAGGGTTAATTGCTTTAATTTATAGGGAGATGTACAGTTTTCTTCTATATGGATTCCAATAATTTTGGATCAGTATTATTTTCAATTTTATTTTTCTTCAGATGAATTTGCTTTGTAGTCCAATAAAAGCATTGATGTGTTATGAAGCAAATTACGGTAGTATAATTAAAAGAAAGAATTTTCTAAAAATATGTACAATTAGTAACTGCTGTCACTCAGGATAGGAAAGAGGCATTTAATGTCCCTTGAATGATTGAAAATTAATTTATATTCTGTGTTTGTGGAAGGAGAACCATTTTGAGATGGATAGAACCCATCTGTCTTTTCTCATGGCCACTTCTGACTAGTATTGTACTTCTGTACAGTACAAGGTTGGTAGTTTATGGAGACTATGCAGGTAGATTTACGTGTTCATTATGACATATCTACTTTGCTGTGAGCAGGTGCCCCTTGATCCTTTATCTATCTGTCTGTATGTATTATCTAGACAAAATTGATATGTAAAAGAAAACCTCTCTGGTGAATCCTTATAAATGATGCATCCCAGTACTTGTCATCTTTTATTAGAGGGATGTTGTTAGTTTTACGTGTTAACAGCATGCTAATCAATATTAATCTCTTACTATTAAGTATTTGTTCTATTTAATTTCCTTCTTCCTCACAAAGCAGATAGCAAAGCTCTCTCAAACCTGCTAGTTAATTCAATTCTGGTTTAATCAAGCAATGGTATTAAAACCATGGTCAAAAAGAGAGAATAAGCATGCACGGCATATTTCAGCGTTACAAAGTTATCTTTTCAATATAAGGGAAATGAAGATAAGATTTATCACCTTTTTCTTAAAATAAGAATTATCAGTCACAGTGAAGTATTGGGGATAAATTTGACATACTGCTCTAGCTGAATACAATATGTTTTCACCAAGAGCATTTCCTCCAAATGATTATAAACCCAAGCATTCATCACACACCCTGAAGTACTTCATGTACTGATTCCAGCTCAGATTGATGATTTCGTAACCAAGTGCCTGCAAAACCATGAATTTTAAAATTTAACCTTTCTTGTAGCATAATCATATACTTTATTCCTTTTGTAAAACAAATAGTGATATCAAAGATTACATTTAAATACACATGAATTTTAAACAGAAGTCCATTTTTTTTCTTCAAAATTTGCATTGCCATGCATATTATTAAATTGTTGATTGATATAGGAAAGTAGCAGTAAAAATTTTATATACATATACATAGCTTCAGGATGAAGAAAAGGGTCTGGTTTTGAAATATATGTAAGATATAATCTGAGATATATTGTCACTTGAGCGGAAGTTGAGGAATAGATTTGCTTTTTATACTTTTATGTATAAACAAAGCAAACAGATAAATGGTCAGATAGTAAAATGAATCAAGGGATTGACCGAAATTTGGTTTTGTGCATTTACATGAAAAGTTAAAAGATGCTATTATAATGATTATATACTTGTCCTCACTGTCTGAGGACTTAAATTGCCATAGCTAGGATCTTTATTCCTTGAGAATTTTTTCATATGTAAAAGATTTAAGTCAGTTAACAACTCATTTTGAAATTTTTGTTTTGTTAGATTTTAGATAATGGTTAGTTAATACATGTATTGATATCTAATCTTTATACTTTGTTAAAATAAATCACATATACTGTATATGCTTGATGCATTAAATTGATGCATAAATTCTTAAAATTCTGATTAAGTGAAGTGTAACTTGAAGCAATTGCAGTATTCAAAAGCTAAAGATTTTTTATTGTATCATAACAAATCACAAACATGTACACATGGTAGTTTTATTGATTCTTTTCATTGAACATTGCTTAATTTTGAATTTTGTTATCATGCAGTTTTGTAAAGCAAAATATTATATATCGTGCATAAAGATATCACCCCATACGGATGATGAAATGTTACAGATAACTTTTAACATTCGATGCTCTCTGGAACATTCCAGTATTAATACATGTACTTCATAGAACTTCAATTTATAAAGTGCATGTACATGTACTAGATGCATGTACATGTACTAGAATTACTAAAAGTTCTTTGAGTTTTATGTATCTACATGTACATACAAGCTGTACGGTTTTCTCTACAGGATGGCAGGGTGCGGTGGGTGTAGCGGCCATTGACTGCTCAGAGGCCAGAAACCAGCCCATCTGTACCCACTATGGAGTGCAAGGCTTTCCAACTCTAAGGGTAACAGACTTTACACACATTTCTCATGTACTTGGATATATGTGTATATTTGAATAATTAATAGCAACATTTTCTGTAGTTTTATGGGCAGAAAACTTAACTCCAGGGCTAAAAGTTGATCAAATTGAATGCAACAGCTGACAATTTCATCATGTTATAAGCAGCTATGATTGCATGCAATAAACAGCACAAGTTAACATTAGAATTCATGTATGCAAACATTGTTGGATCTTGCAATTTATTACATTTAGGGGTAAACATTATTTAGACTTAAAAGTACAAGTGTCAGCTGCAGTGAAACTGTTTCTAAAGCTCTAACTAAGAAAAAAAACAACATAAATTGATGTGAGTAATGAGTTTCATTCAGGGTTAAGATGAACCTGTATATATAAAGCATTGAAAGAAGTCTGACAGTTTTATGATAATTATACCTGTATGTTGAAAAATTTGTTTATTTCAATAATTTCATGATGATAAGATTTTTTGTGTGTGTATGCTTGAGGACATCATGTATATAGGAAGTGTTTGTATAAACATCATTGATGTAAAAAAAAATTCACTGACTGCATATTGCTACTGGCATTATGAGCCTATTTGTACATGCAGAGAGATTTAAGATGTAGAAAATTGCTACCATCCTATCCAAATAAAATTGATGGAAATGATACCCGATTTACTTATTCATGTGTCCCCTGTTTTGTTAGTTTTATAAGAATTGAACTGTATAGGAAAGCAGTCTGTCTGCTGTTTCTGAAATGGGATGCCCTTAATTCTGGGCCAGCTAGTTTACCCCTCAGGCTGTTTCCATTATTGTCATTTTCTAATATTTCCCTTACTGTAGATATTTTTGAAATTCATTTAATCCTCACTCTTGATAATTGCAAATAGTAAACAAAAACTGATAAACTTTCTGTCTAGAATCAAAAATACAGTCCAACCGAAGTCAAATCAGCATGATGCTTAAATATCTATCGTGAATTTTTTGACCAAGGATTACAAGTGTAACTATGTAAATCTCGGGCAATCTGTTTAGATATATTTATGTCTACAGGACATGAAAATATTGTGACAACTGAACAGGTTTAGCATTTTTGAAAAAATAAAGATTATTCAATGGGTAAATTTTTGGTCTTGGTTAACTTTGTATTTATATTACCAGGAATGTTATGTGATTGCAATGTCTATTGATAGATCAGATATTTTCAGTTAGATTATCACTGCTTATAAACGCAGACTATTATGATTGCACTGAATTACCACTTTCCTGATTATTTTACAATGAACTGGTAAATCCATCACTTCACCAAGTGATAAAATCTGCCTACAAGGATGTGTGCCGTATATGCATTGAACTAAAATGCATAAAAATACCAGTAATACAAATTTAGAATGCAGGGAAAATGATCTTGTTTACTTCCTATTGGGGATATTATACACACTGTCTGACCAAAATGAATCGGAACAGATTTTCCAATAGTCATGTAGTAAATAATTTTTAAATACTTGATTAAGGAAGACATGTATACCAATAACATAAATAACAAATAATAAGAATTTGAAAAAAAATTCATCAAAAACTCAACCATCATATATTAGAGCTGTAATTGCATTAAACTTCCAAGTTTAGCCTTGTCTTTGACATTTTATTTCATTTTTGGAAGTAAACATTTAATAAAAAGAAATATTCACCGGATAATTCTAATGGATGTCAAATTGATGGCAAAATTTTCAATTCAATCGTCTCTGTTCCTATGCATTGCTTGTCCTTTTCTTACTTGAGGAATAAGTTCGCTGTTGATTTTGGTGTAGTATAGTCTGTTGCAGAAAACTTGTGCATGTTAAGAGGGCTGGATGACCTTGGCCATTATTAGATTGTATTGATCTCCTAGAGAAGAAGAGCTCTGAATAAAGATACAAGAAAGTATTTCGATTTTAAAGCTTGAATATTTTGATTTTTTCTTTATTAAATAATAGTTAATTGCTAAAAATATCACATCTAAAAATTTAAGGTAGATCTGATGGGTAATTTGTTGACCACAAAACCTCCTTAAAAATTGATAAGTAGTGTTGTCAAATCGGTTGAAAATCATAATCGATTAATCAACATAATCGGTTGACTCTCACCAACTAATGATCGGCCAATAATCGAATCAATAACAAACTGTATTAGATTCATTAAAATGGGGCACTAAATTTTATGCTATGGTTTGATTTAAAATATATAAGTGCTATTTGCAATTACTTGCTGTATTTTTATCAATTAAAATGTTACATATCTTTTGACAGAGATTGAAAAAAAAAACCCAGTTTGCAACAGTTTTCATTTCATTAAATACAGAATAATAAAGAAAACAATAGGTATAGTATTAATGTAATAAACCGATTATAATTGATTATAAAAATCTCAAAACGATTATCGTAAATCCACAGCCTTTCCAACTGATCATGGATTAAATATCGATCATTGTGACAACACTAGTGATAAGCTTCTTTTCCTGTATTTGATCAGAATGCTTCCATCAATGTCCAATGGATCAAATTTATTCGCAGCCCCTTAAAGGATTTACTGGGTTTGATTTATTCATATCTCCTTTTTCAGTCACATGACTTAAACATGATTGTTTTTCTCTTCTATTCAAAAATGGTTTTGTTTGTATTTTATCTGCTACCCTTACCTTAAACCTGATGCTTGCTTCTTACTCAAATAATAAAGACAGCTGCTTCCCAATGTCAGAAACCAACAGCTAGTCTTCTATACAACACTGACCATGGGCCAAATTCCTGATTTTTTTTTGTTTTCATAATTTATTTGTTCTCTTGTAATGAAGAATATTGACCCAGGTTGAAAATTGACCCGAAGGTCATTTTTCAACATTAAATATTGACCCGGGGGTCATTTTTCAACATTGAAAATTGAGACCAAAAGTCATGAAATTTATACCCAGGGTCATTTTTCAACAGATTGAAATTTTTTTTTTCAAACTCTGAAGACCTCAACACGTTGAAAATAGACCCTGTTGAAAATTGACTCCAACTTCAGAGTTATGAACTGTCTTTGAACTGGAACTGGAACTTGCTCTACACGGTTTAAATGTACTTGTATATACTTGAAAGTTTCAGTTTTAAAAGGACTATATGCGGTATTATGCATTTTTCGCCCCCAAAAGTCTTTTAAAGAGCTTTAAATATAAGGTGTAAGATAGTTGAAATCGTATTGAAAAAAAGTGTGTAAAAGGTTATTAGCACAGTGACATCACAATGTAAAAATGACGTAATAAATATTGTCTTATTTGGATAAATTGATGTTTTGTAGCAAAATATGGGTGTTTTCCGATGGTTTTTCGACTGGGAAACATCGAGCGCAGGCTTGCTAAAGTACCATTTTTTAGTATAATGTGTATAATTATATGAAAAAAAACATATGTTAAAATCGTACTTGAGCAGACCTGCGCTCTATACTTCCGAATGCAAAATATAAAGAAAAAAATGACAATATTTTTATTTGTTTGCAAAATTGCGGGAATTGGGTCATTTAGGTGACGTCATAGATAAACAGCGAATGAGCAATGATGACTAAAATCAAGATTAAAGTGATAGGCATCCTCTGTACAATGATTTATGAATTAAGATTTGATTTTTATACGATACTATTTAAAAATTGGTTTAAATTGGGGGCAGATATTTGACCATACGAAATATAGTCCTTTAATTCTTTCATACAGTCCGATACAAATGCGGACTTGGCTGATTTGTTTTAGGTTGATTTGTCCAATTAAAGTCATTTGATATTACGACTGAAAATTCTGTATGCTGTCATTATACTATTATTATATAAATAAAGCTAAGAAAATAACCTTTTGCCTCTGAATGGGACAGGCGAGTCCAGCTAGAAATTTTTGGACAAGGAATTGATTTCCATTCCTTCGTGGGGCAGAATTTAAAGGTGACCAAGGACAGATTATTAGTCTTTATTGTTACAAATTTTAGTACCTAAAAGAACATATGTTATATGTTTTCAAGTGTACTGTCTAGAACAGAATACAAATTAATGTCTCTTTTTCCAAAAACTGCAACAACCCCCACTCTTCCCTTTATCGGGATATAATGGTTGTCCCTTTATTGATATAAACTTGTCATAATCTCTGATAAATATGTCCAACAAATTATACTGGCCGTTAATTTACTTTTCAGGCAAATCGACATAGCTTAATTCTGAGAAGTCGGGATATTTACCATATCTGACAACATAATAAATGAATAGTTGTCATATTTTTATCTGACAGTTCGTCAACAGTTTTTATTTAATTTATTTGACTTAACTATTATGTTTTGTAAACTAGCCAGATAAACTAATTTTGAAGCACCAGCCAACTGTCTGCATATGCATAGTTCTAAAAAAAATGACAATAGATCTCTATTATTTTTTAGTTTTCAATTTCATTAACTACGTGTAGATTTGAACCTCTAAAAAATCTATAGGAAGGTCCACCACATACCCGACCCATCGCAAAATCCTTTATTCATTCTTATGAATGCATCATTTTTTTACTCAAAAAATGCAATTTACAATTTCATTGATGAAAACAATTTTGGTTAATAAACTTCTGTTCAGTTTTTGTGATCAAAGCTATTTAGAAACTATGAAAGTAAAGGAGGATGTTCAGATGTATTTATGGTCAACAAATTAAACACCAGATCTGCCTTAAACTTTTAAATATGATATTTTTGGCCATAAACTATTATTTAGTAAGGAAAAAATCCAAATATTTTAGCTATAAAATTTGAACATTTTCCTATATCATTATACAGAACTCTTTGTTTAAGAGGACATAAATATCGTTTTAAAATGGCCACGACCATCTAGCTCTAAGTGGAATTGTTTATGCCTAGAAAAATTAGCGATTTGTTTCAATCATGTTCGTCATAATTAGTTACATCCTGATTTATCTTACTAGCACATTTTCACAGCAAAATAAAATAATGACAAATATCGGTTTAGTTTCAAAATAGATAATTATAGTTACTACAGCACTGTTCAGGAATGAGTATGCATGAAAATATACATGTACATCATGTCTCGAATCTCTAACATTTCCGAAATACTAAAATTACAAATGTTAGGGGAAATGAACTTTAAAAAAAAGATGATTGCTGATTTTTTTGATTTTTGAACTTCTCTGAAGAGAAAACTGTTAGCGTATCGTCATATTGTAAATTTTTTATTTACTGGGTAGGTGTAATTAATACAAAATTTAGATAATAACAGTTTTAATATACTGAGTGAGTGGAAGAACAAAAATCACAATATGTCATATTGTAAATTTTGTATTTACATCCAAAAATTTACAATGTAGAATATCACCATTTCAATTTATATTACTTGGTGGGTGTAAACATGTATTCTTATAAAAAACATACTTTTTGAAATACCAATATCACACAAAACGGCAATTATACGCAAAAAGTTCACTATGAATAAAATAATTAAGACATATTTGAAGGATTAATATGTTAATTAGAAAAATAATCATTGAAATGTTTCAATTTTTGTCCGACTGTTAAACATGTAGACAGGTTAATCTAAAGAATAGGCCTGAATATGAAAAAAAAACTGAAATTTTTTATTTAATAAATTTAAGTTATAAATATCAATTCGATAATTTGTGCTTATTTGCTGTTGAATTTAGAACCGGTTTCATGATCAAAATTCCACAATGCGGGTCAATTTTCAAGGGACCAGGGTCTTTATTCAACACCTTTGGTCTCAATATTCAACGTTGGAAAATGACCCCCAGGTCAATTTTCAACCCGGGTCAAATTCTTCGTTACACTGTATTCTGATAGGCTCCTTCACACTTTTGTGAAGAAAATTTTCACTAGTGGCGTTTTTTGGCACCACCACTTTTTTGGATCGTGTTTTCATTGCACGATGAAAAACAGTAATGAGATTAACTTTCTCATCTGATGATTGAAATATATATTTATGAAAATGAGAAAAGTTTAATTAATTGGGCCATGATCAGTAAGCATATGTGAGGTTGGCCATTTGATTCTAACCATGAGTTGACCATTGCTTGTATGAAACAAGTCCAGTAATTGTAGCTTTATCTATATGTTTGTCTTTACAATAAACTACATAACTTTCTGACTATTTCAGTTGATCCCACCAGGAGCTCTCCTTGAGGAGTTGGGTGTTAACTACTTCAGCATAGACCAGACTGAGATTGAGACAATTATCATTGACTACCTTACCAACCTGACCATCATCAACAGAGCACCTAAGGGGTGTCCCTACCTGCTCCCTCTCAGGTCAGAAATTAATCAACAACTTTATGATTCATATTAGTACATGGATTCAGGCAATCTAATTTCTGGTAAATAAGTTTTGGGTTGGTTTTTGTTTTAAAAGAAATGTCATTTTGAAATATTAGTCTCTCTTAGATTAATGGCCCATAAATTTTAAAAAATGAGAATTTGACACATATGATGTTTTTTTTCCTGATAATAATCCTACCTATTATTTCTAGGAAAATGATAGGGAGTTTAATTACCCTGAAGTATGAGTAATTCTAGTGTCCTAGTTTTATTATTTTTTGTAAAGGAAATGAGGGTTAATTAAAGTAATTTCTGTAATTTCTTTCCTTAATTGATAATATATATGTATTGGCTTGCAGACATATGGAAAACATTTGGCAATCAGCAAAAGAGGAGCATAAACACCTAGCCCTAGTATTTGAGGAGGAGGACGCTTATTTAGGAAGACAAGTACGTCTGTACTTGAATGATATAATCTCCTTTCTTGGAGTTAATGTCAACAAAATGATGTCTTAAAAAACCTTCTCTTTTAAGAAAAGTGCATCTACCCAGATAAATTTTAAATTCCCTGTGAATCCTTGACCTTTTAGATTTTTTGTACCGTATCTTTAAAGCTTAGTGGATGAATACTAATCGCCCAAAGAACCAAATGTTTTTTTTTACAGTTTTATCTTTTTTGTATTTTCTAATGACTTTCCTGTATTCATCTACATGCAGCCCAGCTGTCAAGAAAATTGTGTCATGGTGTTTATTTTGTAGGTCAGTCAAGAAATTTGTGTCAAGGTGTTTATTTTGTAGGTCATGCTGGACTTCTCCTTAAACCCAAACATCCTGGTTCATAGGATGGATGTGCAAAGCACGAAAAAGTTTGGCATCACCACTTTTCCTTCTCTGTACATATTTCAACCACATGGTTTACAACAGATAGCAAAGTAAGAAATTAAACTAATGACATGGATATAAATTTATAAGTATGTTTTATTAATTTTGAATCTCTTTTTTTCTCAGAGAGAGAGAGAGAGAGAGAGAGAGAGAGAGAGTTTATTGAAGTTCCCATGAGTATCATGATCATGAAAAAGAAACACTATTGTATGGTAACTCCTTTTTGTTTGCAGAGGGTTTACAGACAGAGTGTCATTTGTGAATGCACTGACTGCCCTCGTGTCCTCTGGCAAGATAGACAACCCCCAGATACTTCCCTCACTACACTCTGAGCATGCTGAACAGAAGGCTCCTCAAATGCAGCATGAGATCGTCCAAGAAATGGCTGTCAAGGAAAATGGCAAAGAAAAGTACACTTCATATTCCTTTGATTGCAAACCTTCAAACGTACTCTACTTTGTGTCATACTAAATGATGAAACATCACTTTCTGAAGAAATTAGTTTCTTCCAATACCCCCAAAATTACTCCTAAGATACACTTGAATTACATTAATATTATTTAATTAAATAAATGCAATGTTATGTCATTTACATTTCAATTAATACACTTGGTTTCTTCATTGCTTTTTAACACCAATTTTTATGTACCAGTTTTTTGTTGTTTTGTCATCCACAGAAAAAAAAAAATGCTAATCAAAGTAAGAAGGAACAAGACAAAAAATGTTGGTATACTAAAAACTGATGCTGATATACACGATTATGAAAGAAATCATGTATTTTAGAAAATGTAAATGCATGGATAGGGGTTATACCCACAAAATACACAAACGCTGATTAGTGGTTATTCCTCTATGCTGACAGCATTATATCAAAGTTTAAAAAATAGATATTTTATACAGACATAAAGATAAGTACACAAAGAGTTGATTGGATTGTTGTAGGTATCTGGTCCACATGCAGGATTTAGAGTCGGTCTTGACCTACTGTTTGAGACAGGAAGTGGCCATCCATCAAGACATTGGAGGAGAATCCCTGGAAGCCCTTCAGCATTTTGTTCGCATTTTGGCCAAAGTAAGCTTTTGTAACAAAAAAATACATCATATGATGATACAAGTCAAGATTACTTAGTTGTCAGTATATAAGCCTTTGTTACAAAGAATTTTTAGTCAAGATTATGTAAGTTCACTTAGCAGTATAAATTACTTTCTGTCTACTACTGGTAATTAAAACTTCTAATATTTAAGGTTACCAAATAAAAACTACAGATTACTAAAGCACCAGTATATGTGATGATAATTTTTGCTATTTTTAGTTTTTCCCGGGTAGAGAGGAAGTCATTAGATTTCTTCGTAAGCTCTCCAGTTGGCTGGACAGTGTTCAGGACATCACGAGTTACCACTGGTCACACCAAATGGAATCCCTACAGGTAACCCAAATCTAGACCCACAAAATCATTTCCGAAATCAATAATCTGACTAGACACCAAACAAAATCTGTTTTGTATTACTCAAGTAATGTCTGGCAATTTCAATTTCATAATATTTCATAATATAATACAATGTAATTACCGGTATTCATGTAAAACTTCCTTTTTCCTTTCACTTTTATTCTCCCCAAATAAAATTTTAAAAAATTAAGTTTTCTTCATTTTTGAAATAATTACCAATAGTATTTATTTAAAACTTTCCTGTTCCTTTTATTCTGACAAATACTTTGTCTTATCTAATAATTATGGAGATGATTGAGGAACTGGTACATGTACTATGACTTGGATGAGTCAGAGGGAAGGTTTTTCATAAAATCAAGAAGTGATGTGTGCTTTTGCTATGATGTACAAACAAACATTACCGGTATTCCTTTCACTGCATATCCAATATCTGTTGGATTTTTACATATAAAATTCTAAGGTTTATTTTTAAGTATCAGTTATTTAAAAAAAAATTATTAATACCTCTGGTAAGTATACCAATGAGGACCACACTCTTCGGGCGCCCTATTGTGATCAGTGTCCGTCCGTCCCTCTGTCTGTCCATCCAAGATCTCTTGTCAAGAGCATATCTTCTCTCCCCTTGGCCCAATCTTGCTCATACTTCACCCACAGAGTGCCTTTGGGTAAAGGGTGTGCAGTGACCTTGAACCATGTTTCTAGGTCTTAGGTTAAGGTCATAGCAGAATTATATGAAAAATCCTTGTCCGGACCATATCTTCTCTCCCCCAAGTCTAATCTGGCTCATACTTCACTCAGAGAGTGCCTATGGTCAAAGGGTTTGTAGTGACCTTGAATGAAGTTTGTAGGTCAAGGGTCAAGGTCATTTTGGACCATGCAAAAAATTTTTTCAGAGCATATATACTCTCCACTTAGTCCTATTTGGCTCATACTTCACATAAACAGAGCTTTTGAATAAAGTGTGTGCAGTGACCTTGAACCAAGTTTCAAGGTCTAAGGTTAAGGTCATAGCAGAATTATATGAAATATCCTTGTCTGGAGCATATCTTCTCTTCCTTTTGTCCAATCTGGCTCATACTTCACCCACAGGGTGCCTTTGATCAAAGGGTATGCAGTAACCTTGAGTGATGTTTGTAGGTCAAGTGTCAAGGCATATCGGATCACACAAAAATCCTTTTTTTAAGAGCATATATACTCTCCACTTAGTCCTATTTGGCTCATACTTCACATAAACAGAGCTTCTGGGTTAATGGTGTGCAGTGACTTTGAACCAAGTCAATGTGAATGTCATAGCAGATTACTTTTGATTATTGATTATTTCCCATTTGCTTAATCTTGCTCAGGTTGAACAAAATGCCTGTATGTAAGGGGTAATGAGATTGAATTAAAAGTTCTATGCCAGCTGGAAAATTTCTTAGTTATAGGTCAAGGTCAAAAATTCTCTGAAATGCTTTTCATCCTATTGTCCATTATTTAAGCGGGGCCTTTGAGATGGTCACCATCTCAATGTTGTCTAGTTATTTTAAAGTTTTATGTAAGTTTTCTGCAACTTTGAGTATGAGGTCATCTAAACCTTTCAGATATTTGTTACCCTACATACAAGTTCTGTTATACAACTATTGCAGTAATGTTACATGCTGTTTTGTTGTAGACTGTGGATTCTTTCTTGCCTGAAAACATTCACTGGGTGTCATGTCAAGGAAGCCAGACATATTTCCGTGGTTATCCCTGCGGGATGTGGACCTTGTTCCATACTCTGACGGTCAATTCGTACTTGTATGGAAAGGATAGTAAGCATGATATACAATTGTACTGTACCGGTATTTAAAACTTAATAAGGATTCCTTGTACATTTTGTTAGATTAGATATTTAGAACAAAGATTCATATACATAATGAAAAATATGTGGTACATGCAATGTAGATGAACTATACCAAAAAGCGGAAATTTTTTATGGAATTCTTTTCTTTATCAATGTATTAACTACCAATAACTGATTTGCTGTGGAAATTCTTCACGCAATCTTCCAAAAACCATGGAAGTATTTTCCAAACAGTAATCAATGCCTACGTTTGTTTTCTAGGTGCAAGGTTCCTGTACAGAGATGTTCTGACAGCAGTTGCAGGTTACATGAAGCATTTCTTTGGCTGTTCATATTGCAGCAAACATTTCACACAGATGGCAGCAACTATGGACTCTGAGGTGACTTCACCCAAGGAGGTTGTCCTCTGGTTGTGGAGGTCACATAACAAAGTCAACAAGAGGCTCCATGGTGACGCCTCTGAGGACCCAGTGCATCCCAAAGTTCTGTTTCCTCCAAAATCTGCCTGCCCAAAGTGTTACAAGACAATGGGCGCTCAGGAGGCTCAGTTTGATGAAGATGCTGTTCTCAGCTACCTGTTGGAGCTCTATGGATCTGACCACATTGTTAGCATTCCAGATGGCGAAGAAAACATTCCAGATTCTGTTGGTGAGAGGAGAGACAAGGACTGGTGGCAGAAGATGCAGAGAAGCAAAGACCTGGAGAAGCTTCAGGAGATTCGTCAGCAGAAACAAGAGGAGAAGAGAAAGAAACTGCTCTCTAAGGTGCCCCGTCTGCATTCTACCAAGATCAACCTCCCTGCTATCGGGTCTGTCAGTCAAACAGATATGAGTCTGTGTGCTGTTTATTATGTAATGTGTGTGTCAATAATCATTGCTTTGTATTATCATTTTTTCTACAAGAAAAAATGCAAGTCAAGAAGACATAGCTAT
>WFKH01011581.1:44449528-44512754 GCA_016163765.1 Magallana hongkongensis | reverse complement strand
TCCAAAATAGGGTAGTCTCGAGTTTTTTCTGTCCTATAGCTATATGAGGGTTTTTAATGAAACAGTATTCTTTAATTACCCCCCAAAAGTATTATCTACAATTTGTTGCCTCTGATCTCTTTTCTCCATCTCTTAAAAACTTTTAACTTTCTAACTTCTGACTGAGAATTAATACAAAATGCCCTGAATTATCTAAGGTTTTGATGAGTAGTAAGTTTAAGTCCAGATAGAACATACCGATAATTCTATGCTTTATACAAGTACTGTTCAATGCTGATTTGCTGTATAGGCTGTAGATGCTAGTTTGTTTTTTTTTAATTTAACTTTTGGCTCATTTTTGTTTGAGTTATTTTTATAAGTCCCCACTAATTTTAAATGATATAGTTGTCCTATGATTATTTTATGTCATTTTCAAAAGGTAAATGAGGAACTGCTGTGTACCATGTTTTAATTCTTTTTATGGAGAAGTGTTGAAATGTAATCTGTTAGCATCAGGATACACCACAATTTATGGATGAATTGGATTGTATGTTAGAGTTAAAACTAAAAAATAATATTTGGTTGGAAAATTAACTTTCACTTTTGGTTAATTGTGAACTTAAATGTTGTGAATGAAAATTGTATGATGCCAAAAGTGATCCCCCATAGCGATCATATGTGTACTTGACCTTGATATAAACATGTACATGTATTGACAACTGTGTCCACATTTTGTGTGTTTGTGTGTGTGTGTGTTTTTCATTAACAAAGACATTTTAACACATATAAAAGTACTGAACATCTGTGTTGTAATTATCTGATTTAAAACTGTGTTGTCATTAATTATGTGTGTAAAAATAATTGATTTTTCATTTGCTCGTTTTATTTCATCTAATCAGGATTATTACTTACATTTAACTACTGATAGGCTATATTGATTTATTATTGATAACAAAAAAATGTACTCTATGCCCCCTTCCCCTAAAGAAAATTAAGAATAAGATGCTGTTCCACTTTCAAAAATAACATTAAAATTCAGGTCACACAGACTTATCTTATACACTGAACTCAAGTTTATACATGTATTGGTTTTATATTGTAAAGAACATGTAGGATTTTGATATGTGAAATACATTGCTTTTTCATTGTATATACTTCTGTTGAATAGGTTGCTATTTACACGTGACTGTGAAGTATTATTTTATAATTTGAATTTTTTAAGTTCTACAGTTTACAAGAATACCTACCATACTGAAAACTGATTGTTAATGAAATTTTTAAAAGCTTTCTTTATATGTATTTTGGAACTGTTCAGTGCACTTGATGACAATGTAAATAGAAGTACCTATAATTTATTTCATGTATGTTGTATGATGTCTTATTTTAGCCTTTCAAGGTGTACTATGTGTGGATTTTTCTAGATTATTCGAAAGTTTTGGTTCACTGACAGAAAAGGGAATGTGGGAACTGATGCTGGACTTCCAAATGGTTGTAGTCTCTTTATGTTTGTTCTGATTGACCATTATGATAATTTACAAACAGCACTCAAACAGCATTATTGTTAAAAGTAATTCAAGTTCATCTAATTACTCCCCCCCCCCCCCCCACCCCTGGAAAAAAAGGCTTCCATAATTTGTATTTATATGTACAAAATGTACGTACATACGTTGTTAATTAGTATACATATACAAGAAATAATTGTACATTCCAGTATCAATAAGTACATGATGACAATAAAAATTTTTAGGAAAAAATGTATACCTACAGCATTACATTAAAAACAATAATATCAGGTATGTGTTGTCTTTGTTCATAGCACATGAATTTTCTTTTCATTTAGGAGAACATTTATGTTTTTTATGCTTGATAATCATTTTTATCAACCAGTGTGAATTGAACCCGTGTGAAGAACAGGTATTGCTCATTTAAACCCTTTTTTCTTACATGAACATGAACCAGTGGTTTAATGTTCAGTTGTATCTAAAGCAATGAATATTTATGCCTTGATTGACAGGTTTGGGTCCACAATCATGAGGGACTTCAGTGCTTTCACCTTGAGCAACTATTTAAAATTTTTACAATTTTTCATGTCATATCTTTTAGTTGCTTTCAAATGATTATTTTCTTTGCAATGAAACTAGATAATACATCTAGTTATCTTATACTAGTACATATACTGCATGTGATTAGGTTTTGCAATAAATGGTAATTCTATGTTCATCGCAGATATTGGGTACCTCAGCTTTATTGAGAATTGCATTTTTATAAATGTGAAACAGTTTTACACGGGTGATGGTCAGCAGTGCTATAGATAGGTTTACTTTCGTGTTGTGATCACAGTCATTGGAATCATCAGTGATTTTATCTACTGATAATTTAGTCAGGCCAACTGTTCTTATGTTTTTATGTTAAAACTACCATGAACATGTCTGATTTTTGTTCTCTAATTTATGATGTTGATAAAGAGGAATTAATCATAAAATCCTGTTTGTTTTATATTGACATTTGCCTCTAACTTGAGCAAACAGTAGTCTAAGCCCAGTAGGTGGGGCATTTCTTAAAATTTTAAGGAGCCTTGTCCAACTCGGTGGTATACCTGCACATATGTATTCTTGTCTGTTTGAATCTGTACCCAGAGATCATTTAGAAGCACCAATCATCTAGATCAGAAACAGATTGTCATATTGATTCTAACGGAGTTTTAGGTGCAACATCTGTATTATGAAATAACCAAAAAAGCTCAACAAAATTATGAACATTTAATAACAGAAAAACCAACAACAACTAAAATAATAGGCAGTGGACCACTAATCTCATGCGGTATACTGGAATGACGTCAATTGTACAGCAATGCGTTGTCATGACATCACAAATCACATCACCAGTTTAAGGACTGGGTCCATAACATATTGTCTATAAGATTGCTAAAATGTGTGTCCTTTTCAACACAGTTATTATATCCTGGTCCCCAACAACCTTTCGAGGAACACCGTAAACTACACACTGCATTCTCTGAAACTGAATAAAATTAATTCGCATGAAAATTCGATGCCAATTTGTCTCAAAAAACAGAAAGAAAACAAAAGTTGTAACGTAAATAATGTTCTGCTCACCACAGTTTAATAATGGCTTGTTTCTTTGGACTACTGCTCTCTGGCGTTTATTTCTGGATCTTCGAAAGAATTGCTGGAATTCTATACTGTCAACATAACATAAATCTTTGTTGCTTGCGATCATGACGTTCCCTCGCTGTATTGATTTCAATGATGTCATACCGAGGTATTTTAATGATGTGAATGCTATTGTTAATGAATTGTCAAGTAGCCTGAAAAAGATAAAAAGAAAACCATGTACGTTTCCTAATTTAGTGCATCATAGAAATAGCTGAGCTACACATATCAACCTAATCAATTAAATTTCTTCCGGTTGTTTGAGAACTGAAGATGACGTCATCGCTTCGAATACTTTATCAGATTTTGACAAATATATGATCAATAAACCCAATGTATGAGGATTATCATGCCAAGTTACAATAGTCGATACATAAATTCAGGGTTCATGCGTACTACTAACTCAAAGCGCTTACGTTCTCTTTCCGCGTATTCGACTGAGATTCTTGAAATAGGAAAGACTGGTGAAGTCTGGATGATAGCCTTGAACCACGAGACACCCTGTAATATCTTGGACGTTTTCAAACACTTTGAGAGCATGTGGGTGAAGTCCCATCAAGTTGAGGTATGGGTCACTACAGAAAAAAAGAAAAATAAGAGTTTAACATACAAAAAATATTAATATAAAGATGTTCGTTTTTCATATAATTGCTCTTGTTTTAACCCATTTTGAATGCTTGTATTGTAAAGACATTTGACATTATTTGCAACAAATTGAAGTTGCTACACATGCAAAAATATACTGTACCCGTTAAATGTAGCATCGCTAATGATGATGTTTCCAGTAATTTTTGTGCAGCCTTTAAATCTTTGGATATTAGAGTAATTCACATAATCAGGATCTTTGAGGCCTGGACACACTGTATATACGAAATATCATATTTAACAATTCTACTCATTAAAATTTGGCTTTTTTTTTTAAATTTTTGTGATTAACTACTATTATCAATAAAATATAAATCAATCCTGGAATATAATAAATTAGAGACCTCATATACGCTGTAGGCATTTTTTGATAACATTATTAGAATTGACCTTATATTTATCACCTTCATAAAGCACCATATACATATAAAGTAAATGGTCATTTCACCCAGAAACTAGAGAATATGACTTTGATTTGTCAATTATTAAATATCAAATGCCAACTGACAATAAAATGTATCTGAAACGATGCAATCGTTCTCCGGCTGGGACTCTTCTAATTATTCAAGCAGAGATGCTGAATGAGCCATAATCTTTTCCTGACCTAATGAAAAATTCTAGGAGAATATGGTGTGTGTATATGGATGTCAGAAGGGATTTACGGGGACATTTTATCTGCATTTGATTCATCCACATGCCATTCAAGATATAATCAGATACCATTATCTATCGATTCTACATAGAAGAGGGGATATATTTGATACCTTATACATTTCTTCTTTTTGGAAACCTAATCAGTAAGCACCGGTGACTCTCTATAGCTATGAAAAAAGAGTATCCCAAGCATTGCATTTTTGTTTTGATGATTTTTTAAAATCTACATTCAGTAATCTCTGGAGATATTGTCATTTCATTTTTTTTTCATAGAGAGAATACCACAATATCGATATACACGCCGATCTGTTTTTCTCCAAATTCCAATAACATTTATTCATAACTTTCTTATCTGTCCCATTCCAGCCTTTAATCTGATCTCCGTGTATCATTATTCACAACACTGGGCCAATTTCGTATCCAATAATACCGACATTGCGGAATACATCAAAATACAGGCATTAAAAGTTTCCTGTTTCCAATTTGTGTCAAACTCAGACTTTCGATGCGAGGGCAGGCATTTAGTGAGATATGAGACCAGTTGAAATAGTACATATTATCATTAGATTTGCCAATTATAGAAGATGTCCTTCTAAGATTATACACTGGGGACATCAACAATAAAACTTCCTAATTTAAATGCTTACTATTTTTACAAGTTTTTGTTGTTGTTATTATTGGTTTTAGTTATCATTGTTTCCTGTTGTTTTTGTTGTTGAAGTTTTTGATTGAAAATTGTTGTTGTTTTGCAGGGCATTTTCAATTATCCATACATGTATTATGAAATATTCAACTTACAATGTAAAAACAATTTCTACATTTTACCCCATGGTTTCAAAATACTTATGTGAATTATTGGAAGGAGGGTTTTTTAATGTTAAAATCCTTTTTATTAATCGGGTCCCCTTTGAACGATTGGAAGGTTCGGTTTTAACAGATATCAAGGGAAAAGAAAGATCCTTTAAAAAGGATCTGTAAAGAGGTATAGACGAATTAACACCCATCACCCACGAGATCGTTTGAAGTCTGAGTATAATTTTATAGCTCGGATAAGTTAGAAGATTATTCTTATTTACTATCCGTGCCTTGTTTCTTAAAGTTTAATCTAATACGCTGCTGTTGGCACCTTCCAATAACGGTTACAAATGGCCAGGAGTGACGTTAAAATCAGCGTATAAAATCAATTTGACGTTAATTTTCTCCGTCGCGATGGTAGATTAGTACTACACAAGACCTTTTCCATTGTTCTAGGCGATATTCATTATTTTATCAAATTGACCTTAAATATTTTTTATTGTCGGTTCTAAATTATGGGTTAATTCAGGAAAATGAGACCACAAATGGTTTATGCATTCTCATTGAGCATTTCAGAATGCATTTTAATTTATCAATTCAATCTATCCGTCTTTTCTTTTTTAATATCGCTGGAGAGCTCGGTTGAATAAACATCCAAAATTGTGATTCGTTTTCCTATGCATTTAATTTTTTTTTTTTTTTTTTTTTTTTTGGCTAATAAACAACCAAGTGAACTATGCTCCTATATTCACAATAACTATAAGTTCACACTTTGTTAGTGTTCACCAATGTCTAAAATCTCTCTACGTGTTGTAACTGTCATTGCATCTCAAATAAGCACGTGCATTAATTCCTTACCTTTTCTCTTCCTCCCAGCGTGTGAAACACAACAAAGATATCCCAGAAATAGAAGCAAGTCACTCTTCATCCTGAAACGAGTTGTCGGTACGCTCTGATTTCAATATATACAATAAATCTGGTTTAATGGGTCGATGTTTAAATACTTTAATAATGTGTGACATATTAAAAGTCAGAAAGCCCGACCATCCCACTTGCTTGGGCCTAGAGCAGAGGGGTTTGCTCTCTACCTGGTGAGCGTGCATGACTCACATTGTTTACATCATTCAGGTATCAGTACGTACTTTGATAAAGATAGCTCGTTTTGCCATTTTTTCCTTCAAATAAAAATTAGATCATATGCTGCACATATGATTTAAAGGCCTCTTTGTATGAAAATCGTCCACTCCTCTGACGTTTTCTTGTCACGTCAGAAGTTTCACATTTATCTTCATTTCGTTTTTAACACCTGAGATTTACCTGTGTATTTGAAAAACACCTGACAGATTATCCTGTCGGCGAGATTTGTGGGGGTATTACGCTGACCTCCCCCACGAAGAAATAAACTCGGGCCAAGAGATTCAATGTCGCCATAGGTCGCCATTATTGGCTAACGTCTCTTTTGATGGTTCATGTCTTCTGAATGCGCTCGTGAAATTCAGAAGACGATTCCTTAGAATGATTACTTTAATTATTTTGTCATTAACTCAATTATCGGGTAAATACAGATGCTACTAGAGGGGAGGGGGTATAACGGGTGCAAACAAACAGGAAATACGTGAAATCGAAGGCCTGAACAGCTAAAGATCTTGGGCACGAAAAAAAGATCCTAGTACATGGATGCGTCGATCGTAAACAAAACCACAAATATGAATCCGGTAGAGGGAGGAGTTTGGAGATTTAGTGTACATGAACTTACGCAAGATCTACATGTACTTACACAAGATTTAATTTGCTTCACCCCCTTTTTAAACTACTTGATATAATTTTTTCTTTCAGTATAAAAATTCTGTAAATCAGTTGATTAAAAATGAAAAAAAAACAAACCCACAATTCTCTCTTTTTATCCAGATTTTGTATTTATTAAGGAGTCTCAGGCATCTTACGTCATTATATAAAGCAGACAAAAGTAACCAACAAAGAATTCATTCTTCTATAATTTTGTAGGAACGATTTTGTATGATTGAAGGTATTGGATTTTATACCTTATATCATTGTCCATAATCTCCGTGGCGTAAACTGGTTTTAAGAGAGTGCAACTGCGACATAATATCGATACAGAATTTTACGAAGACGTTACGATTGCTTAACTTGAAAGAATACGGGGCAGTACTCCAAAAAAAGTTCTCATAAAGTCTCCAAATTAAAACGCTGATATTGAACAACTTTCAAGAAATAGGATCAATATCAAGTGGAATACTGTTACGGGTATCAAACAACACACACCCTAATTAAACGATTACTTGCAAGCCCCTGTTTATTCCATTGAAGAACCTGTCCCACTTTTTGTGTTTTCTCCTTGACTTCAGCTTAATTTCGTAAAATCGCCAAATCAGTTCTAAATATTTATGTCATGCAAATAAAAAGATGAAGAAAAGAAATGAAATTAAATCAAATTCAATACTTAATCATATTATAGCTTTTAAACATTTATTTTCAAAGTTTATACGCCCTATTTGCAATAGTATACTACTGTATTTTGCTATTCACAATAAATAAAACTAGGTTTCCTTAAGAAAAATTAAATGGTCGAATAAATGATCGAATATAAAGCAGTTTCAATATCCTAATTTTTGTCAAATTAGCGCTGTGTGTGAACGTATTGATGGAATCAGTTGGTCTATAATGGACTAATTCGCTGGAAATAAACGCTTTGGTTCCAAAGAGACCTTCTGTTGGGTTCAGTTATAGATTGACATTTTCCGTGAAGTTCAAAAATGAAAAGAAAAAGGTAATTTGACATTATCAAGTCAGAAACGATCTATGATTAAAGAGACCAAATTCAAAAATTGAAAAAAAAAAACAACATTCAAGGATTTGTTAATCATATGAAACGATGCACTTTTTGAACCACTATCTTTCCTGAACACGGTTCGAGATTTCAATTATAAAATGGCTCATCCAGAAACATGTTAAATAAAATATAGAAAAAATGTAAATATTTAATTTTCTTTATATAGTAACGAATTTTGAATTGATAAGACATTTATCAATTATTTATTTATTATATTGTCATTATTAAGATGATTTTAGTTTGAGGGAAGTTTAACAAACTATTTAACTCTGATTTCGCAATATTATTTATAGCAGGTTGTCTTAATGTGTATTCTATTTGGCATTAATAAATTCTTCACGACCTGCAACCCATAAAAAGATCATATCAAACAAAAGTTAAAAAGAAGACTGTTACCTTTCGTGAGTAGGGAGACTTGTGCCTTAGTCCGCAGCGCGACAGAGAGAATTCTGTGGGGACGTGATTGGTTTCCGAGCGGTTTCCGCCGGCCATCTGCCCACTCCGACTGACGATGATTTTCACGTTGATGACGATTTATCGACTCCGCTTTACACCGTACTATACATACACCATAAAAACTCGATGATTGCCGCTTATTTTTGCGTATATACCAATTACATTTACCGGAAATCGGGGGAGAATTCAAGTATATGTTTCATATATATGATTTATATAAATTTTGATGACGCGTGATTTTGCATTACTCAATTTGAAAATGTTGGGTACCAAGAAAGTTCAAATAAGACATACTCTTTCTCTCTCTTTCTTTCCTCTCTTTCTCTTAAGCACAATGTTGTACAAAAATGTACAGTAGTAAAAACTGTTTCTATTTAAGCAGTTCTTAAAAAAATTAATATAGTGTTGACTATTTTAGACATACATATAGATCGAAGCCTTTTAATTGATGCCTTAAACGGGGTTTTTTTTTCATAATTGCATCACGGTCGTATATTAGGATGAAACTGCAAAACAAAATGTCGCCTCTGGACAGCAACTGTGTAATAACAACACAGGAAACCGCTGTTTATAGCCAAACAATATAATCTAGTTTTGATTATTATGATTGTTTGAGATCATTGTCCACTTAACTACAGAAAACGACAAGTTTCTTCAAAAGTTCAGTCTCGTAAGGTGCCGTTCAGCAATTTTCGACTATAATTAAACCGGTCATTTACAGGAAAAATAGAATTCTCATAAATCAAAGACAACTACATAATTGCCCCCTAATCAACGTATGAATGCATTGCGGGTTATGAATGAAGGAAGTGGCATGCGCAGGGCTGACATGATCTACAAAAATGCCGAGTTTTCAACCAATTTGACGCGTGAGTAACATATCTGAGGTCTTTACACCATGAAATTAGGATAAGGATGCTTAGAAATAAACAGCAGGTCATCACACATACTCCCACACTTCACCCAGATCAAAAAACCCCTGCTGTTAAGCTACGGTTGCACCCAGCGCTGCATCATTTCGATGTTTCCTCAATCGTGGGTCTGAATCTCTTTTCAGGAATTCCAAGGATAAATCACAGCGTTACAAAGGACTACTTTTACCCTGATTCACACGAATTTAATTCTAACAATGTACCCCACAGAGCTAATATATATTTGCAGTAGATGTCTGATCCGTTTAATACCACAAGCCACCCAAAACCAACTCATCTCTTACAAAAGAAAGCTAAAGATTTAGAAAACGGAGATCATTTCCGTTTCAAGTCTTACAGCTTTGAATGAACAAAAATGGCCGCGAGTGCAAGGACGAAATTGTTCACTCATAATAGGACAATCTGAAAGGTTTTATGACCTTTCTATCTGGAAGCCGGGCGGTTATAAACAGACATTTGAAATTAATTTCTGCAGTTTTGCCATTGCGAAATGGCCTTTGAGCCATTAAGAAATATATGTAGTCGTTGAGATAGTTGGGCTTGGAGACTATTGAGATTTTCGTTTCCTCCACAAACTGATGTTTGAGTTGAGAAACAAGTTGACACAACCTTGATAAAAGACATTTAGAAAAAGTCAAGACCTATTAAAACAATACGACAATGCAATTAATTGCTTGTCAGACACAAATGATAACATTTTCCCTATGTTTACTCTCCATTTCGCCGGCAGATTTTAAAATAGAAATGAAACTGGGCGCTAGAATTTCTGAAGACTTCTCTGTCGGAGAGCTTCCAATGACATATGTCTCCATAACAGCAAACATTCAATTGACAAAATAAAAAAATCAAAGCGATCTATTAGAGATATTCTGATATGCTAATTGATTTTAATGATAATCTTCGTTTCACACTGTAACTGGTAGTCACAAAGAACATTATTTAGTTTAAGATGCGTTTATACATAATCATTGTAAGGCTTGATTGCGTAACATGCACTGCAAACTACCTATAATCCGTTAGATCAATAGAGTTCTCCAAAGCACTCCACTTCCAAAGGCTTCTTTCTTCTTTGGTGCACAGGAAGCCATTTTAGGTGTCAAAAGAGCAAACTCTATTTTAGTTCTAAAAAGACTTTTAAGTTTATCTGTTCAATTACTATCTAAAATATCAGTAAGTAATAATCATTTTCTCTACAAGTATATTAATATCCTTTTTACTTGATGCCACATTGTGTCCAATTACTTATCATTAGCCATCATCGAAGTTGAAGTTTATCAATTCCAACAAATCGTTGAAGTTAAATGTCTTTTCTATCATATTTATATCTTCTTTACAAAAACGAACAAGGCAGAAAAATAGCACAGCGAAAAAATACTCTATGTGTCCCTTGGTTTTAGACTCCATCCTGAAAATAAACATAAATGATAATTTCAAATATACATAGTGATACTAGCAAAGATTAATGCACCAAGTACATTAAATGTAATGGTAACAGCTGTTCAAATTGCCAGTCTTGATCAGTACATTTGTAAAATACGCTCTCTGCATGGACATTGAGGAGGCTGGGTGATCAACAATTTACCCATCACATCTACCGTAAAATGTTAAATATATGACATTATTGGACATAACCTGTAATTAGAGAAGAAAAAAAATCCAAATATTTCAGCTTTAAAATCTGAACATTTTCCTATATCTTTATATAGAGCTCTTCATCTTAGGGAAATTAATAAAGTCTAAAATGGCCACGACCACCCAGCCCTCTTAAACACCAATTATTGAAAGAATCGACCAATTAGTTTGTTTCTCTATGCCAAACTGAATAAAAACGTACAATTAAACGATATGTAAGTAAGGCGTAAAATAGTGGATATGTTTGCGACGTCATTTACGTTGCGTTAACGTCTGGCTGATGTTTGATAAGATGCTTTCCCTTACGATTCAAATTTCACATACTATAACGAATTGATCGTCAATCGGTAAAAAATTTGAAAACATTAGATTGATACAAGTAAGTGGATTTTGCAAATTTTGCCAATTTCTAAACTACTGTATTTAAGTCGTGACGTCACTTTGCCTGCTGTGTATATATTTTAATTAATTTTTAATCGGGGACAGCTGGCTACTCTAAATACAAATATACTTTCCTAGGTCACATTTAAGCCGATGGTCGGGCGAACAAATTTTCTTCGTATCGTCGGCTGAAGAAACATGATCGCCCGACGCTGGTATCGGACGACGCGGAGCAGTCACATTAATTTCTAGGAACACCGATATCTTCAAAAGTTTGAATATTTATTAGTCGGTAAATCGTCGCTCGATCATCGAACGTTGAGCCACAGTTTTATTTTTACGGTCGGCCGATTACATAAACAATTTAGCAATTGCTGAATATTTACCAGTAACCACGTGGGCATTGCTTCAATTTATTGACGATAAAGTATGCAGCATGGCGTCGTCCGCCTGGCTGCCGCTTACCGACCGATAGACGGTAGATGTTTAACGTAATTCGTATACGGTCGGTCGTCCATCAGTCGATTTGTCAAAATCGCCCCAAAGACCAGTCGACCCAAAGACCATGCCTAAATGTCGACCGACCAACGCTAGACATAAAATCTGTCTGCCGATGGTCGGACGATGATCGAGGTTGTTCGACGGACTATTTTACGACTGTTTTAATTGAAGAAATCGGCCACCGACGCAGAAAAAAAAAACTTGGCCCGACGGACACAAAATTGGTCGGCCGACGAAAAAAGAGGTTGATATCGGCTAGACAACGGCTGATGAACTGCCGACTGTCGCCCGAATAATCCCATTTTTGCCTCAAAAACCATCGGCCGTGGATCGTTTTTGGAAATGTGACTGGGGTTCTACTGGGAATACTTTAATTTAAAAAAAAAACCCACTAATACCGTAGTTTTGTCGTGAGTGCATGCTTATTTTTAAGTATAATTATATACTTATGTCAAAACTCTTTTTTAACCGATCAAGGCAACATTAAAGCTTGTTTGTTTCCTTTTTTCGCTAACTTTATAAAGACAGTAACACCTCGTAAGTGTAAAAATATTGTTATTTATTGAAAAAATATTGTCATTTATTGAAAAATATAGAACATTATTAACTACATCAATATGTCTGCAAGACTCACAAACAGCTAGTAGTTGACAAGAAAAACAAAATCCGGAAGTATAGAACAAAAGGGGTCTCCCGGCCACAAAACTGCTATAACTAGTAGACATGCTAAAATAAACTACAAAATCGAAATACAATATCATGAAATGATAAGGTAATTGTTGATAATGCTCTTTGGAAAAAAAATCTGTTAACAGGATTATAAGAAATGGGTGAATGGGCTGTTTCTTTGACTATGTTCAATGCTTTCTATACCAAAGAAGTAAGTTTTTTTTATCAGAAGAAATTTAGCAATGCATATGACATTTCAATAGGTGATTACTAGTACCCTTTTCGGCCAACCAAAATTAAACATTTTTGGTTATTGATAGCAACGATGTGGCCTTTTTTTGTCTTTACAAGTAAACGCAAATAAAATTTTGAACCCCCCCCCCCCTTCTCCTCTCCTTTTTTTGGAAGTTTAATAATTGTAATGTTAAAGAATATATTATATTGAAAAAACGATCCCACCCTGTCCTGAAGCTTTAACTGCACTTATATTGTGACATAAAATAAATGCTTCCTTGTTTATTTCTACAGCACGCAAACACACAATGCACAGGAGAACAGAACTAATTCAGAAATATTTTCCCGAATAATTATGGCGTTTATAGATTTAATATTAAAGTTCTAGTTATTGTCAAATTGTATGTAAACTCGTTACATTTACATCTAACGTTGTCTTATTATTGTCTATATTGAAACACAGCCAATATATGTACATTCTCCCACCTAGACAGAGTTATGCAGACTCCGAACCGATGTAGTCAACATAGCAAGAATCCGGAAGAAGTTCACTTACTATGTTTACAACATCCTGCAGCTGTCTTTTTAAAACCCTCCACATTAAGTGTTTATCAATAGACTGTATTTATTCCGGCTTAGTTCGGTGCTGTTTGGTAAATATAATAACCTGCATATTTGTTTTCAAGAGCTGTTTTTGTTTAAGGTGGGTCACTACTCGAATGACGTCATAATAAAAAGTACATTATGTACACTGTATTAAAAATATAAAATAGTCATTAAAGTACTGTAAATTCCTTATTTTACGCGAGTACTTAATTCCGCGATTCCGCTGTTTTGTATCAAATCGCGAGAATATAAAATCGCGATCACAAATTTTTTGTTATAATTTCCTTTAGTTCAAAACTGTCTGAAAAATAAAAGCGAGATTTTAAAATCCGCGAGGGTTGCTTCTCGCGATTTTACGCGGAAATTTATTATATATTATTTATTGTAGCAGCAGTGCTGACTGCTGTTTGTATTTAATTGCATGTCTAAAACGTTTTGATTTTCAAATATTTACTTTTCAAAGCGTTGCATAGGAACATCATAGTATATTTACATCCACTAAGTATGTTTCCCTTAATTTTTTACGAAAATTGATTGAAATTCATACATGCATGACGAGACAGAAATCTAAGCAATCCAAAGCACGACCTAGATGTCAGCCTAAGAATTATACGAATATTCTTCTAATTTTCGAAAACGTTTAAAATGTCAACTTTAATTCAAGTAGCTATTATCAATACTTTTTACATCGTTCATTGATGTCTTCTTTATGTACTTTTGCTGCTTATTTGCTTGGAATATTTCTAGATCGATCTAGATCGATCAAAACTAAAGCTACTTTGAGAGCACGAACTTCACGGACTACACAGACTGTCCTTAGCATTCCAAGTAGACTGTAGTTACCATGGCAACCTTCACATATATGGAAAATTGGCTGTTCCTTCTGTGTAAAGATTTAATCGACAGTGATAATGATAATAAACTGCCTTCTTTGGTACTTCATTCGGGCTACGAAGGTAGCTAGCATTGCAGAAAAAAAATTGCATAACCCGCTAACGCGGATTATGTATTTTTCTGCAATGCTAGCTACCTTCATACTCGCATGGCGCACAAAAAAGCATTGTATTGTTTAAATATCCTTGTATTGTTCATGAATGCACTTTCATGATATAAATTCTTCTTTGATATAGACATCTACTGCTTTTCAAAACAAGCGAGTAAATATAGAGGGATTATCAAAAAAGTTTGTGGACTTACGGCATTAAAAAACACTCAGTTGATATTAACATTTTTTTTGGGGGGGGGGGGGGGGGGTTGTTAAACAAATTTTCTGTGGAAATTTCCACTGATATACTTAAACAATAAAATGCATGCGTGATAAGAAGGTAGTGACATTGCAGAAAAAATACATAACCCGCGTTAGTGGGTTATGCAGAGGCGGATCCAGCAATATGGGAAAGGGGGGTGGGGGTTCCAATCGATGAATATCAATATGTATAAAATTCAGTGCTAGTTAAGGTGGTATGGGACACCTGTCGATATTAATGTGGATAAACGTAAATTATAAACAAAATACTTTCACCGGTTTAGAATTTTCAAATATTACAACATTTGACCAAAAATATATTTTAAAATTTTTTGGAATGGTTAAAATCATAAAGCCTCAGCGGGATTCGATCTCATTACATACATTCGTCGTTAACGCTCTAACCCATTGCGCTACGCTGTTAGGTAACAATTTTGGAAAAAAAGAACGTTTATAAAATTATACATGTACTTGATTTTATTGTTTATTTCGATAAGAAGTACGTCATAATATGGAGGTGTCCCATACCACCACCTTAACCTTTCATTCGTAAAAAAACCCCAAAGACTTTTTTTAACGTTTTCCGTGAGTAAAATTCAACTTACAATTATCTGGTCAATATCTAATTCAACATCAGAGTGCACATACATTGAGGCAAGTCCTGCCAATCTTTTTTTTTTACCAATTGTTGAGTGTTTTGGTTTTGGTAAGAATGATTTGCATAATTTCTAGTCATAATTAACAAGTCTCCAGCAATGAGAACGCGCGTCTGTGCTTAATAGAAAAGGTCACATAAGAAGCCAAAAAAAAATAAAAATAAAAATAAATAAATAAATAAAAATTAATGAATATTCAGACAAATTCCGAGAAGCTATTATAATAATGGATTTTTTGGTATTATTTTTTTTTAAATCTCTGAAGTTTCAATAATTCTGAAACTTTCAATTTTGATAGTCTAACGATTGACCTGTTAAATAAAGGTCTAAATGATCGGATATGACAAAAAGTGGGGATAATTTATCTGCGAAATAGATGGTACATGTGTAATACAACTGGTACAAGCAATTGCCGTCCCCGGGAACTTGTTGTGACCTCTTAAATGGGTGCCCTACATCATCCGGCACTACTGCAGTTGCAATATCATTAAGGAAAATTTTGAAAAAATGTACATTTTCATTTTGGTTTACATGTAAACCCTTTTCACGGTATTCTTGTAACAGAATTTCGATTCTTGGAAACATTTAAACAATAAAATGCTCTTTTTTTGTATCATGCGGATATGGAGATAGCTAGCATTGCCGAATTTTTTTTTGTAATGCTGCCATGCACCTTCATAGCCCCCATGAAAAACCAAAGAAAGCATTTTATTGTTTATATTTACATCTCCCTCTGAATCATTTAATAAATCATCCATAAAGAGTTATTAAAAATACGTAAATTATCAATATTGTCGACCAGAACGTAACAGAGTACAGAAGGACCAGTTAATTTCACCATATATGCGAAGGTTACTATAGTACATGTATCTACAACTAATTGGAGGTCTGGCCTTGGGGTCAGTCCGTTTAAGTCCCTAAATTTCGTGCTCTTATCATGCTTATTTTAGTTTTAGTTTTGATCGATCAAGAAATAATCCATGCAGAGGCAATACAAAAATACAAAGAAGACACCATACTAAGTAAAACTTACAGCTACTTAAATTATAGCTGACATTTAATTAGCTAAGCAATTTGAATGAAGTTTATAATAGTAAAACGAATGCCTGTACTCATACGGGAAAGTCGTTTTACTCGATCGCGTAGATTTCTGGTTTGTCAGTTCAAAACTACATGAACTACAACCGTTTTTTTAAAGAAATAATCAAGAAAATACCTAGTGGATATTAATAAAAATCGGCTTTATGTGAATTTTTAATTTTCCACATGCTTACTCAAAGAAATAAACGCCGGATGCTGAGGAAGATACGTTACTTCAATAAAATATTGATAGGGTTTTGTTTATAAGAAAGAAATTACTGTCCATTGTACGAAAATCTTTAAATAAGCGATTTCTAAAGCATTTATGTTATATAATTATAGTATTTAGATTATAGATGGAAAACATTGCCTTTAAATAAGCATTTTCAGTTTAAAAAATATCATATGTCCCTGAGAAAGGGAGGGGGGGGGGTCCGATGTTATGTAATTTTTTTGTCTGCAATGATCGCTACATTCATAACCCGCATGAATCATAAAACACCCCATTTTATTCAATGTTTATATTTACATCCTTCTTTTAACAAATTTTAACAAATTAATGAATTGATCGTAAAGAGTAAGTAAAATTAACTAAATTATTGTTAGCAGTACGTACGTTAAATGAAAGAAATAGTCAAGTCGTCTTATATGGGAATTTGAGTCTCCCCTGTCAGTTTCTATAGAACTCTGAATTACAATCAATTTTCGTAAGAAATATAAGGAATCCTACTTAGTGGATGAAAAGGAGAAAAGGAGAAAATACTTAGTAGGTAACGATTCCAATTCATTTTAATTGTGACCCCCTACACTCAAGATCTTAAAACAATATACGAGTTAGAGTTTCATACATTGTATATGGAAATAATGAAAAGGTTACAAGACTTATGAACTGTTATTCAGGAAAGTGGTGTGGCTCCTGGGACGTGTTGTATTAAGTCATTCTGCATGAGTGCAAAACTGTGCCGAATAATTATGCCAGTGCCAAGGTGGCATTTTTGCACCCGCTTAAAGGGACTTAGACACGATTTTAGGTCAAAATTTTATTTTTTAATTTTTATTTATAAAATGAATTACTTACACATTTTGAATGATTGACCAAAATTTGAATGTTAGAAGTGATACAGAGGTAAGAATTCATCGTTATGTAAACAAAGCTCGAGTCTTATATTTGTTTACAAATAATGTAAAGTATGGAATTACCATTTCTTTGACAACATGACTCGTGGCAAACAAGGTAAACTTACTCAATGTGTTCATAAATAATATTATCAACAGAAGAAAGCAATACTTGATTGAAACTTATACCAATAAACCACATATGTAAACAATAACAAGGCTCGAGCTTTGTTTACAAAACAAAGAATTTAAAACACTGTATCTTGCTTATAACTGAATATTTGACTTTCAAATTACCCATATTAACCATTCTAATCATTAAAAATGGAAAAAATAAAATTTAAATTTTGAGCTCAAATCGTGTCTAAGTCCCTTTAAGATGCAGTTTCGTAAAAATCCATACATACCAAATGATAGACCATTGCCTAGAGAGAATATAACCACTTTTGTTTATGGTGTGCCTCACCTTAGAAAAATAATAATTCTCAAAGGAGAAATAATTTTCCTACAGGGAAATTGAAAATACTATAAAATTTCTAAAAATCCTATAGAAATTATATTTCCTATAGGAGAAAAGTATTTCCTACAGGAATTTAATTCAGACAGGTAGTTTTCGTATTTGGAAATCAAGATTTCCTATTGGATTTTAAAATCCGTTGGGAGTTTTGTTCAAATCCTATCGGAATTTAAATTCCTATAGGAATAATTTTATTACTGTAGGAAATTCCAAATTTCCTACAGGAAAAGAATTTTTCGCAACATGCACCTTAGACGGGTGCAAAAAGGTCAAGGTCAATGCAAGTTTATGTCTCATATCTCTCGATCCTCAATTGGTAGTGGATCTAAATGCCATATCTACACGTCAAGGTCCTGGCTGCTGCATTGTGAAATTATCCATTTGTTGGAGGCAATCTTGACCTTGTGCTATTAAAAATGTCAAGGTCATCGTGTTGAAATTAAAAAAAAACCCAAATCTCTTTCAAATCTTAATGCAAGATAATGTAACTAATTCTTCTCTGACCTTTTGGTGTTTTGTCCTGGAAGTTTTCTCATATTTCTGAGGTACCTGTAAAGGTCACTTTTAGCATAAACTCCTTTTGCTCAATATCAGCAATTACCACTCTTAAACGTTATGAATTCTGTTTTCAAGTGAAGTGTCATATACTCCTTTGTATGAATATTTTTAGGTTTGTATAACGTAATGAGATATGGTATAATTAATGAAGAAAAGAGAATGATATGTTGTCTTTATTATGCATTAAAGATTTCAACATTTCTGTGGATTCTTTGGATCGGGATATGTTAATATGACAATGAGAAATTTACAACATAAATTCATAATAGGAGCATACATGTTTGTATGAACAAGTGCATGCCATATATTCTGACAAATATTCAATACAACAGACAATTTTAAATAAAAACAATTTAAATAAAAAAAAAAACTTTGAAGACCTACTATACACACTGCAGTACAAGACAATGCAACAATATAAAAAGATATTAAATTCAAAGCATGATATGGCAAGTAAAAAAAAAAATCACAACTGAAAGTAGTTCTCTTTCTGATAAATAGTTGATTGGTACCATTGCTAAGTCTACACCAGTCCGTTTTGCTCCACTTTCCTATCATACATACACTCCCATTCTCTGTATTTGCAAACAGTGAGAAAGTTATACATATTCATAAAACATCCTTCATCAAATGGGTGAAAGTCATCACTCAGATGCTTGAGATAGGTAATGCGCTCTCTGGACACAAGCTCCCAGGTGGTCAGTCCACGGAACATGAGGAATGTGTGGAATCCCAGTAGACCAATCACAGTGAAGCCTCCGAATGACAAAATGACCATGTTTATAAAGAACACTACATTTGTCTTCCACCAGTCCTTCCACTCCTGTTCATATTGGAAGTTTGTCCTATAATGATCAGAAAAGTTTATAAAATTTCCATTTTCAAATAATGTATTCAATTTCATTAACTGTTAAAATATTTTTAACCCATCACAAATGAAGTATATAAACAAGTACTGGTATCAGATGAAATTCAATTGGAAATATTCTTATTTCTATTTAAAAAAATTTGAACTTTAAAATTCAAAACAAATTCCTTGTAAGGACTCAGAACTGCTTGTAATGTTAGCTTCCCATGTGATTGGAATTTGTACTTACCATGTAAATGTAACTTGTACTTACCATGTGATTGCAAAGGTCCAGATTACAAGGACAGAGGTGAGCAACAGGAAGGTCCAAAAGTACTTGTGGTTGCCCTCCCCCACACAGGTGTCCAGCCAGGGACAGTGGTGGTCATGTTTCCGTACACACTGCTTGCAGTCCTCACAGTGCTTACTTCTCATCGGTTGCTGACATAGAAAATAGTACAAGTACAATAAATACTAGTAGTTAAAAATGTAAGTTTCTGTAATAGTAGTCTTGCATATCCCCTTAAAAGAAACAAAAGCATCAAATTTATTACATCAGAATTACAGATTACAATATTATTGGCATAAATATTGAAAATTCTGCACTAAAATGAACAGATTTATGGATACTGTACATGTTTAAATCATTGAAGTATCATAAGACAACAGAAGTTTGGAGATTACCTCAACTTCACAATAATCACAGTATCTAAACCGCTGCTTCAGAGCCTTCAACCTTCCCTCATTCACTGACTGTTCAATCAAACCAGAACTATCTGACTCTTGCATCATGGGTGTTGTGTCTGACACATCTTCATCTGTGTCCCCATGATCTTCAGGGTCAACTTTTGATGTCTGAAATAATCAAATTTGATTTGTGGATGTCTTTTTTTTGGGGGGGGGGGGGGATGGGAACACTGGTATAATATAATGTTCTTTGATAACAATTTACTTTGTATTTCATGAAAATAAATACTCCACTCATTTGGAAGGTTTCTTGTGTTGAGTGATACACTATAAATATACCTCTTTGATATACCGGTAATCAACAACAATCACCACACTAAAAGAGCAATAACTCTCCTAAAAATGCTAAAACTGTTTCTTACCAGTTTGGAATGTTTTGGTCCAAGATATCCAGGATTTTTCAAACAAGTGACATAATAAAAAATCAGGGATGCTAGAACAAGAAGAATATAGCTACATCCATACACTAAGTCTTCTTGCTCAACAAGGGCTTTCTTCAATGCTAAAATTAAACAATATGACATATTTAGCATGCAATATTTAATATTAAGAATGATGTTGAGAGGTTAGTAATGTTTGTGCCAATAAAATATTTGTATTTGTATTTGTATGATAGGGGAATTTGGAATAATGAGTTGCTAGCTCCACCCTCCAATACTCTGTCCCAAGATATTTATGTAGCACATTTTCTTAAATCAGTTGATACCGGTATTCATAAATACCTCTGGGTTCATATGATGTTTACGGTATTCAATTAAGAAATAAACAGCAATTTAAAAAGTTCACCGGGATATGAAGTTGGTTGGTCACGTGATCAAATCCTGTGAAGCCCAAAGGGCTTCTCAGTAGATTTGATCACGTACCAACCAACTTCATATCCCGGTGAACTTTTTAACATTGCTGTTTATTACTTATATTTACGTTTGAAAAAGACAAATTGTTCAGAACTGTTAAAATAACCGAGATTTTATGTTTACAATAATCCAAGCGACAAGCGATAAGCGCGTGCTATGATCATTGTGACGTCACGAAAACGTTCATATAGAATTGAACGTTTTCGTTATTCTATAGGTTCATATAAGTAATCATATTTGCAAATGTAAATATTTACATGTAGTATGAAAAAAAAAATCCCAAGATTTCTCTTTTGAAACGCCCCCTCTAGCTTGTCAGGTTTCAATACACAGCTAAAAATAAAAAGTCTCTGAGGATTTTTCATTGCATGACCTGAAAGTACTCCAGATGGTAACGTTAAAAATTTGTGTGAGGTGTCCCGAGTAATTCTGAATGGAGAAAAGATGTCAATATTTCCCATTATAAATCTTCGTAAGAAATTTGTTTTCATTCTTGTGGGTTTCTCTTGCATAAATCTTTATTTCTTGGGTAGAGGTAAGGTTTAGAAGTGTACAACAGTATACTTACAAGTTTCCTTATACAGGAGTGTTGCAGGTACTCCAAGGACAAGTAAAGTGTGAGCTCCTCTTATTAAGATGTGACTGCCACATAATATTCTGCGACCAAAGATTTTCTTCTTCATGTCTTTTCACACTTCAACATAACTATTTCATGAATTAAAACAGATCCAATATTATTATCATGTTTCTGATGAAAAAAGAAGAAGAAAGATTTTCAGATCTTATGAAATCATCACATGGTACTAGAAAGTTTTGACATTGCTGTAGAAATATCACTATATCATTCGAATATGCGTAGACATGCATACTTACCTTAAATGAACCATTTATTGGTGATAAATATGAGCATATTATTATTACAAATTTCTTTTCCTTCTGCAACAAGATAGAATTTCGATCCCGACTTTCAATGTTTGGCAGCTTTGCTAACTTGATTTATTTGTAAAATAATATAAATTGTTATTAAATATCATTTATTTTTTGTTTAACTTAAGATATATTAACTTTGTATTACAGCAATTTTTGCTGCATTCTATGAAATACTTACTATTATTTTATTTAAAATCGGGTATGAGATGTCAACGTAATATATTTACTAATAAACGAAAAAACTTGTAATTAAAAAAAAAAATATTCAAAACCATAAAAACAATGTTCCACTACATTTCATTTATATAACTTATTATGATGATATCATAATATCAAACGTGTAATTGTTTACTTCTTTGTTTTCTTTTTACATCGAAAAGAATTTCAAAAAAATCTAACAAGGACTCCTCCTTTTCCGGTTATTAGTGTTCTAATTGGCCCACGAGAAACTATAAGAACGACAAGGACACTTTTTAGTTTGGGAGCAACTCCTTGATAGGGGTGACAGATGATGGCATTTCATATGAGATGTATCAGTCAGAGGATACGCGCCTGTAGATCTGCCGTCGATTTTCTACAAACACCTGTCCTTGCCCACACGGACAAACGAGTGCAGAGTGCAGTCACCTGTGTTCAACAGGGGCCTCATCATAGGGTTTGGGGTTTTGACGTGATATATTTGTTGTTGTCTTTGATGCATTAGATTTTTTCTTTTTGGACTTTTTGTTACTTTCACCGTTGTTCTCACATGCTAATTATGTAATGTGGGGAATGTTTTATCCTAAAATTCATATAATGATGTACAGATGTAGAGTCATGAACATGATGAAATTCACTTTAGTAATTTGTTTAACAGTGGGTGCGTTCATAGTTTTACCAGTGGTACCAAATTTCAATATACCATTGGTGCAATTGGATGACAATGGTAACAATTGTGCCAATAAACCCTGAACGGGTTTGGCATACAAATGTTCCTGATTTTACCAATGTTACCAATAGTTATGTTCTCTTTCGCTTCGCTCAGCCGAACATAAATTATTTCCTGTTCATAATCATATAAATAAATAAAACAAACACACAATGAAGGAGGTGACAACATTAGCCAAATTTATTATCGTTTTTAAATACAAGCTTAAGTAAAATCAAAGATATTCTTTCCAAAACCAGGACATCAGAATCAGCTATACTTTAAAAATGAGAAAAATTTTTTTTAACCGGGTTTTCCAAAGGAAAAATCTGGTTATTAAAATGGTGCAAATGGCGGGCGGGCGGGCGCTGCCAAAAGGGTACCCTTGTTGTACGGATAACTTATCCTACAGTTTTCAAGATAGGAAGTTGTTGTTTTGCAGATCAATTGTACATTTATCAGAGGTGTGCATATTGCTAGGATTTTGATTTCTGATAATGTATGAAAAAAATACCAGCTGTTGAACTTAATCATTTTTTGGCAAAATATTGAATATAGGGTACCCTTATTGTACGGATAACTCCTCCTACAGTTTTCAAGATAGGAAGTTGTTGTTTTGCAGATCAATTGTACATATATCAGAGGTATGCATATTGCTAGGATTTTGATTTCTGGTAATTAATGAAAAAAATACCAGCTTTTGAACTTAGTCATTTTCTTGCAGAATATTGCATATAGGGTACCTTATTTCTCTGGATAGGTAGTGTTTATCAATTCAGGGTTGACATGGATTATGGATACAGTTCACATAAAAGAAAACCCGGTTTGCTGTCACATTGACAGCTTTTCACTTGTTTAGCATTTTTGGGACTAACTGGTCGTAGCTAAGTTGTCGAATGGCAATAGAGCCCTGGTCCTGGGTTTAAAACCACAAGAGCCAAATAACTCCTTACAAGAAAATAGTTCCCAGCTATAATATTAACTCCTAAGGTAAACGTTACCTTATGTAAAAGCGTGATATGAATTGAACTCCGAGTAGCTAAGACAGCTTATGGGCAGCATGCTAAACCCGATGGCCCCGGGATCGAACCCCACATGCACAAAATAATTATAGATTTTATATGGAAATGAAAAGAAATATATGAGTCCAATGGAAATGTTGGTATTACTGATTACAGTTTTGTACACATGTCAACAACAAACATCTTTTTACTGCCCTAATTATACAACAACAACATTTTCATCATAACTTGCACCCCAATCATCATAGTGCCATGTCTAAAATTAGTTGTGACGTCATTTACCAATACTACTCACACTCTAGATCGTCTGCAGAAAAATATACCATTGGTAAAAAACATTGGTACCAATAACATGCCAATGGTAGTTAATTTTACCAACAGCAACTTTTGTCTACCATTTTTACGGCAGAACTATGAATGCACCCAGTGTATAGTTAGAACAATCCATGCTATGAAATAGGCTCCCTTGAGTGCATAAAACAATACCATTTCATGAAGGAATATTAATCATATCTTATGAAAATACATATGCATTTTTATCATACAATTAAGAAATGGCATTGATAAAACTTAAATCATAAATTATTTTCATAATGTCTCAAGGTTATTTTTCTCTCTGAAAATATATGTTTTCTGACACATTGTGAAACTGGCCCCATGAGATGTAGAAAGTGTTCATTTAACTTATAATGTATGTACCCACATTCTTCATGTCCCCACACATACAATGTCCTATTGCAATATGTTGTGATTTTTTTTATCAGCTTGCACTACTGCAATGATTTCATCATTCCTAGAAAATTGTAGGGTTTTATCAGGAGTCTATTTCTATGTCTGTGAAGTAATAATTATGATTTATATAATTGCAGATTTCCTTAAGTCATTGGGAAAAAATCTGCCTACCTGAACTACCAACTAATTCTATAAACCAATCAGTTAAAAAGGAAAATCATTTTGGAGCTCCAAAAGACTCTTTTGATTCTGACCCGTTTTTTAGACATGACTTATTTGTAACAAACAGAAATGCAAAATCAGGAAGCAAGAGGTTTAGCCCACACAAGGGATCACATGGATTCACTAGCAATGTTGATACAAATGATGTGTTGCAAAACTTGGAATCTAGGTTGGGAATCCACTCACATTGGACTATAGAGAAAAACTTTCAGAAATGCTGTTCAGTCCCACAGGAAGAAAAAATTCTGTTTTCAGAAGGAGGAAATTCTGGAAGAACGCCTTCAAATTCAGATTTTGAAAAGGAGCGGGCAAAGCGAGAGGAATACCTCATTAAAATGAAGGAATTTTTAGAGAAATCAGTAAGAAGCTCTTGAAGTGAATATATAGGGATAATAATTAAACGGAATAGATTCTTCTTGGTGCTTTAAATATGCTTCCATAAAATGAATTTATTATATATTTTTTCTCAATCTATTCTCTGGAAAAAATCAAAGTATTTTGTATAGTAGTAAATGATTTGTCTTGAATATGTTTCCAGCTTCCACCAATCTTTGAAATAGGTATATCTTTTGATGCTTATTCACCCAACATTGTGCTAGAGAACAATTACTGGGGTAAAAAGGAAATTAATCTGTAAGTATACTCATGCAAATAAATATCTTTGTGTTATGTTTAATTCTAAAATAACAATACATGTTCACGTGTATGTGAAATTAAATTACTACAATTAGAATATTTGATTATTGTATAAATCAATTGAATTTTTTTCAGTGGGCTACAGAACTATAAAATGCAAGTTTACAAACTGCGAAGCGTTACTGCATTAAGATTTATACATACAAGAATGTGTTTACTAAGTACCTCATGTGATTTGGACGAGAACTTTGTACGAGTCCGATGGAGAGTTCTGGGATTGAAGCAGATGGCTGCATTACGGCGCCTTCAAACATATGGAAAATTCTGGAAGATTTCAAAAATTCCAGATAGACAACTGGAGAAAGATGCAGTGTATGTAAAAAGCACTTTTAGTTTGATAAGAGATGGTAGATACAGTAAACGTCATTATGAACTATGAGAATAAAATGACCAAAAATGACACATAAATTGTAGGTGTTTATACTCACTGTAAACACTGCACACTAGAGTGAATATTTTGAAATAGTATTACTTAATTTGGTTATTGAATATGAACAATTTGCATTATTTTTAGTTCTGTTTATTTTGTGCATTGTTACCAAGGTCAAAACCCTATAGTAAACAACAAACACATTTTCTTTTCAACAGATGGTATGATGGAATTTCGTATTATTACCTCAATGAAGAGGGTTTAGTATACAAGCATGTTATCACACGGGTAAGTTTTTTAAAAATAATCTAAATACATGAAAAATATTATCTCTTCCACACAACTTATTATCTCATGCGCATGACTTTTTATCTTGTGCACACGACATATTATCTTGTGCACGTAACATATTATCGTGTGTGCACGACATTATCTCATGTGCACAACATAATATCTCATGCACAACTTATAATAGCAGTCCTTTAAATACCATGATTGAGTTACAGAGCTTTTCTTTATCAAATATCGAAGTGCATACTTGTAGAAGGAAAGAGATCATTAGGAAATGCTTCAATTTGGGTTTTAAGTATAAGAAATTGTAAAATATTCTTAGAAGAGTGCACAATATGACAGTACAATTTCTACCCCATAAGTGAAAACTTCTAAGACTTCTGCCAATATGTAATATCAAGCAAAGGGATGAACAATATAGACTACGGTAATACTTTTTTTTTAAGGAAAAAAAAATTCTAAGTTTTTATTTACCATTTTGCAGCATATAAATTGTCTTGTTTCATTCCATTTAACATTTGCAACATAGAAAAGAATAACAAAGTATCAGTTTTGACACACTAGATTCTCGGAATAGAGAGAACAAGTCAATTAATTAAATTATTTATTATATTATTTACTTGGGGTATTTCAGATACTCATTGTAAAATGAGGAAAACATTCCTTAGGCTTATTGCTGATGACTGCAGCAACTTTTTCATCAGTTTCCTTTAAAACTAAGTGCAAACTGTTACATAGTAGACCATGGGTGTACCAATAATCGAGAGGACACTAAAAAAAATAAAAACTAATAATACTTTAAACTTTCATTAAATATTATTATAGCATGATGTTATTTTGTATGTATGAGATATTATGTTGTGCGCACAAGATTATATGTCATTCTCACTCGATAACATGAGCACAAAAAATTTTTTGCCCATATTACAAAAAGTATTTATTTCTTCTAAATGTACCATGTAAGATAATTAAGATTTGAGAATTTTCTATTTCGAATACAGTATTCTTTCTTACTTATTTATGTTTTATGGAATCAAACTTCTTATTTTGATTTATTCAATTTGTATAAATATTTTCCACCAGTTTTCTCAGATGAGAATGACATATAATCTTTTGCGCACAACATAATATCTCATGCATACAAAATAATATCATGCCATTATAATGACCGGTGCAATGGACTATAGAGAAAAACCAGTCAAGTTGTCAACAGCACATGACATTATTTTTATGTTCTGGATATACAAATTGTTTCTGTGCTTGTAAGAACTTATCAATGAAAAAGATTCTGAATGAGAAAAGATGGTTAACAGAGGAGAACTCAAACTTCAGAAGTAATTGTTGTCCATAAACAAGCTTGATGATACTCATTATTTGGGGGTTTTTTTCGCAGGTGGAAGAGGATAGCAGTAGTAATGTTGCCCCAGCATTGTCCTTAAAAGAGAAAGTTGCAAGGAAGATGGGAGTCTTGTCCTCTAAGCAGATTTAGATAGTCACTTGTTCTAATCTTAGTGACCAGATGGATGTGTTTACATTACATGTATACAGTCAGTGCATGATTGTTGTTAAGTGCTAAGACATAGTCACAATTAAAAGTGCTCAGACTTTGTGGATGTCATTGCTAATAATAGAAACTCAAGCTGCTTTGTTAGTGGTTGAAATTCACAATACATTTTACTTCTTTATTGCAAATATTGTGTTTTTTCTTTTTTTCTCCAAGTTATTAGAAAACCTGTGGTGTATGTAATCAGTAACTAACTTGTGTTGCTGATTCAGGGAAATATTTTGGCAAAGAATATAAAAGTTATTGTCTGCTATGTCGCTGATCTTACATGTTCAAATAAATGTATATATGTGTAACTGTTTAAAATGAATTGGTGAAAATGTTTCTCAACTGTCCAATAATTTTTACAATAACAGAAAGCATTTGGGGCTGACAAAGTGCTGTTTGCTATGTGTACAAGTGTTATAAAAGTATTCATTTACTTGTTTTCTATAATGGGTGCAAGGGTTGATCAAACCAACATGTATTGGTTTTATGCCATTTATGAAAGAAAAAAACATGTAAACAGTTTTTATGGAGGCAAAATAAGTTTTCAAACAAAATGATTTTTATTTTATATAATTTGTGAATCTATTACTCTTTGCGACTGTAGGAATAAACTAGCTTGATTTAATATTAATAAGAAGTAGAAGAAAACAAACCACACACACAAAAATACATGTACTTGTACAACAAGATGGGTATTTGTTGCTTGATTGATTTAACTACCGGTAAACGTTTTAGCTGTGATGTTTTACTTAAGGTCAAGCTCTAGTAAATGAAAGGTGCCTACAGGTTTATGAAATTTAAGATATAAATTCTTTCAATAATGCTTCATAACAATAGCTATGTTTGATAGGATGTACCGTGGCTTAAATTTTTGATAAACGCAATGAAAAATCTTGTTTTAAACTGTCATTCTCAATGAAATATGAAGGAAATAAGTAACAGATTTCTGAGTTTTGTCTATTTTTGACTAATGAAATATATCTAGAATGCCTACAGTCTCTCAAAAAACGAAATTAAACAAGCTCTTGGCCTCTTCTTTAAAATAATGTCTAATTGAATATAGGTATCGGGATTACTTTTCCCATGATTTAATATAGAATGTCAAGAAATTGTTTTATTTTCTACATGATTCCTTTAAAGCCGTAAAGTATGGGAAAAAGAATTAAAAAAATCAATTATGACATCATAATGGTTTTAGCACCAAAAATACACTGATACAAATAGACTTGTATAGTACAAACATGGATAAAGCAAAATCATGGATGTTGTAACCTAAACCTCCCTGTCCATAATTTTTTTTTTAATAATTCTTATCCGAAATGTTTCAGAAAACAGTAGTAAAATTTTGATTAAATTTAGATTGATCTCAAATATGAATTTTTATACATGTATAACAGGTAAGCAGATGGGCAAATTTGGCATCGGAGCCACTCACAAATTCAGTCTGATAATTATCAGACATTTAAATGAACATGTTTTATGTTTTTTTGTTCATTTGCCTGTCCTGACTTAAACCTTCAAAATAATTTGTGTCTTATAAATCTCAGCATGCAAGATATTTATGTCAGCATGCAAGATTATTATGTTAACATATAACTTATTTATGTCCACTTGCAAGATAATTATGTCAAAATGCACCTTATTTATGTTCACATGCAAGATAATTTTGTTGACATGCGACTTATTCATATCAATAGGCTGCTTGTAAAGATAGTTAAATCGCATGTAGACATGAAAAAATTGCATGTTGACATAATTATTTTGCATGTTGAAATAATAAGTCCAAGTAAACATAATCGTCTAGCATGTTGACATAAATATCTTGCAGACAAACAAAATAATGTTGTGTCTTTTTTGGTGTAAGAAACTGTCTAATTAAGTAGTTAAGTTTTCATTTTCTAAAAACACTTTTAAAAGAAATTAAAAATATTGAGTTGCATGTCAACATATTTATATTAAATGTAGACAAATTATCTTGCATGTTGACATATTCTTTTGTGTGTGTTGACATAATTTATCTTGCTTATAAGGGAAGGAAATATGTCCCCATACATTTATAAACCAAGAATATTCAATAGACTTATGGTAATTTAACATCTTAGTATGAAAGCATATAATGTATATATCTTTTCATAACTATTTGAGAGGAAAAATAGCAACACAAATCTGATTTAACTAGTTTCCTTTTTGTTTTTTTTGTTAAAAACAACTACTATAACTCTACTATAATGAAAACTATAAATGGCTATAAGCATAAGCATAGCGACCACAATACATGATGCCAAACAATAACGAACTCCGTTGCTTTGGATCATACCAGTCTATTATATACATGTGAAAGGTGTTTAATGTACATGTACTATAGTTCTCATCAGTCCATGTAATTTTCTTTGCATGTTTATGAATACACAATGTATTAACTCAACAGATTATTTTATCTTAAATTTCATCTAATGAATTGCATGCTTAATATAAGACTTGGTGTAAACTTGCCTAAAAAAAAAAAAAAGATTCTTGTAGCTTTTTAATGTATAACTTAAAGGGCTCGATATGGTTAAAAAAACACCAAGCCATTTTTTTTTCAACAGTGACGTTGACTGCAGACATAAGGACATACAAGTATCACTTCATCATAAATGTTCACAATAATCAAAATATATAGGATCTGGCTCTGATAATATTTATTATAATAGTTGATAGAAAATTGACAAAAAGTTTACTAAAGAAAATGATGTTATGAATTACAACTGCTCTGTAAAATTGGCATATTACAAGATGAATACAGTACGTTTGATGTTAATTAGTGCAATTTGATTTGGCCAATATACCAGCAGAGCAATCCAAGTTCATAAAGCCATAATAACTGAAAAATATTTTCAACTGAAAATAGCACAAGCATTTTAATTTTTAATCACTATTTATACTGGGAACAATTGAGATATTGATTAAATAATGAAATCAACTGATAGTTGTTTGTGGAATGATATAGGGAATGCAGTAGATATGCAAACATGTCTTGAAACATGAAAAGAAAATTGGGTAATTACATGTGAAACAGGAAAGAGAAGGAGCAATTAATTAACTCGATCACCAGCACTGGGGACTTGAACCCAAGTCGTGCACCTCATGCATGTCCAATGTCGGAAATGTATAACCATTAGATCAAGACCAGTAGTAACCCCCCGTCAGATTCAACCTACCCAGGTGAATCATCCTGCTCCAATCTCTGTATTGTTTAACCATGCAATGAGCTCTGACAACCCTGGGCCACATGCCACATACAGCATCCTTATGAGAGGACAGAAAATCATGAAATGTGGGGCAAAAGAAGGGTTCAAAGTTCAATAAACATAGAAATGTATATCTAATGAAAATCTTTTCTTCAAGAATTAAATACGATGCTGTAAATTGCAGGCATGTAGCAGCAGGAGGTAAAAGGTACAGTGTATATACTACCCCCCCCCCCCCCCCAGATTAGGATTTTCATGATTTGCGAATTTGCTTTAATTTTTTTTTTTTGCTTGTCAAGTTTTTTTTAATGAGTCTGCAACCCCCTTTCAAAAACGATGCTACATGCCTGCATTCTAGGTCAAAGGAGATGTTCTTAATTCAGTTTAGCAATATATGAAAAAACTCTTTTTTTCTTTAAAAACTTTATGCTTGTTACATAAAGATTTATTTGTGACATTACAATGCAAGCATGCATCCTCATTCCAGAGACATAAATAACAGAGATTGGCAACTGATCGAAATCTCGCGGTCCCTATTGTAAAGTGTTCCCAGTTTAAATCAGTATATCTTTCAAGTAAACAATCATATCGAAATATAAACAGCTAAAACCTATTACCAAAACATTCAAAATATTATATTTTCATGAGTTTATGTCTTATAAACAATATTAAAAGAGGAGTTTTAGGAGGCAGTTGGCTACCCGTCGTCCGAGATTTCGCCGATGTTTTATAGCTGGCCAATATATTTTCTATATATTAATCTTATTTTTCAATTTTTTGTTTCAAAAATGTCTAAAACCTATGCCTATTTTTCATAAAAACAATATACTTTTGGTTTAAGATCATTATCTCTGTTTACAAAAAAGTAGTTCTCAAAGTAAGGTCGGTCCCGTAACATTTTTCAAAAACAAAACACGCTAATGGCGGAGTTGCCAATCTCTGTTATTTATGTCTCTGCTCATTCTAAAATTGGAGAAAAAAAATGATTGCGGAAACAACACTTGATCTATGAAAGAAGTTCAAGAAATAAGTACAGTTGCTCAGGTGAGCAATTTGGCCCATGGACATAATAAATGAATATTACATTGACGCATAACTCGACATAACAAATTGTCAATATTATCATAATTATTATATTATGAATAAAATATGCTTAACTTAATTTAAAATACTTATTTGCAAAAAATTTTGAGCATTCACTAAAATATACTCAAGAATTGAAGTGAATATTTTAGTGAATGCTCAAAAATTCTGTATAGAGTCTGTGACAAAATTTTGAGACGATTGCGCGAATGTGACTCGCCGCATCGGACTGTTTCTAAACTCATCGTTGTTCATCAAGCCCGTCCGTTCGGGAAAACGAGTTTCGGATGGGATACATTCGTCAATTACTGCCTCGTTTTCGTTTGGAAATAAGACCAACATGGCGGACTCGGAAGGAAGGAAGTGAATACGAGGGAATAGATTATCGACTTTTTCCCTGTTGTGTCAACCATATGAATCTAAGTATTTCCTCTAATTTTGCTACCTACTACTTAACTACAATGACGTGAAGTGGTGCAGACACCATGCAAGGAGAAGGGGGCTAGGGAGTAGAAAACCGTAGGAGAGAGATGGGAGCCCAACAAGGAAAAGAAGGAAATCCTAAACCGGCCAAATCCAAGACAAAGAAGGAACCGCCCCCGGCCAAGATTCCCCAGGGGAACTTTTTCCCTTCTGACCAACCCGGTAAGTGGTAGTTTCCGGACGCGTCCGCAACACGGATTCCATGTTAGATCTAACATAGGAACCCGGAGTACACAATGACTCACCCTACGTCAGCCGTGCTACTGATTGTCTGTCTGGAACGGCAGACATAACAATCACAGGGTGGTCAAGCTTTCTGAGGGACATTTTCAATTCAGAAATTTTAGGTTTGCATGAAAATTCGAGATCTCTTGAATTATTGAAAGGAATATGGACCGGTACATGTTGTTACTGGACACACTATAGTTTTGTTTAGTTCTTTGTATCTTTTGCAATGTCTTGATTATATCGAAATATTGGAATTTACCAGTAAGATTTTGAAAAGTATTAATCAGTGTTAATAGGAAAGCATGCCAGTATAATGATACATTCAAACATAATGTTCCTAATATGTCCAAGACCATATTTATTATCTGCATTCAGTTATCAGGCATTTGAACTACTTAAACTCATTAGGCAGAGTTGATACTATTTAAACTATTGTCTATGGAGAAAAAAAGTCTTCTACTTTAAAGATAATCTGAATACATTATTTGTTTGTATAATCGCATACATGTTTGGGGGAGGTATTCAAGACCAGGCCTTGATTACACTTGAACATTAATGTTGTGTATTTCAGATCATGTACTGCTCTTGTTTTGATGTAATATCATGGATATTTTTGATAATGGGAAATCTTGATTAAGTTCAGTGTGTCAGGGAATTATATGGTCTCAAACAAATAGACAAGTTTGCTACTAAGTATCATGAGTATGCAGTATCATTATTTCAAAGATATATTGTGATCATTTGTATTGTAACAGATTCAAGGGTATTCACATGTATGTTCGATCTTAATTGAGTCAGTGAGACCCTTTGGTTTATAACAAACGCTCTGCCAACTGAGCTAAAAGGTTAATTCACTAGTTAGTGATTGTAGGAGCTTGGCAGTTCATATCCCATATATACTCATGACTTTCTTCCACAGTTTCTATTGAAATTCCTAATACTAATATAGTCAAATGAGACTTCACTCCAGTCCAGGTGGTTTCAAACTTAAGACCATTTGATTAATATACAATTGCTCTACCCACTGAGCTAAAAGGTTAACCCACCCCTACCTATAGTAGGAGTGTAGCAGTAGCTGCAGTACTAAGCCTAACTCTATTACAGAATGAACATCAATGGGGGGACTAGAAATGAGAGGTTATAAATAAGATAATTGTAACACATACAAAAAGAATTTTCTGTTAATAAAAAAAACAAAGTGCCAGACTTCAGAACAATACATGGAAATTTCGATCAAGCTTGTAATTGCTAGTACATATCATTATGTAAATAATTATGTATTTCTTAGTTGCAGTTCTTACTTTGTGCAACATGACTCAATTTTAAGTATCATGTTAATTATGCTGAATTCCAGAGGCTAGTGAGATAAAAAATAAAGTTCCGATGTGCTCTGTACCAGTCTGTGTTGGTCAGACTGGTTAATTGTTGATACTTTATAGTCTTTAATGGGTGAAGAATCAATTAAGAGTTTAAGTAAAAACTGGTTTAGAGATATCCATCATAGTCTATCACATTTTAATTTCATTCTCAATTTATACTGTTCACTGGCATTCAGACCATGAACAAATAGATCTCATTTTTAAAATGTATTATCGATAAATGTAGGCTTTAAAGTTTACACTATATTTATAGAGAAAACTAGTATACATGAGGTGACTTGCTTGCACTTTATATGCTCTTTGCAATTTTAAGAGCAACTAAGTGACCATTGGCCTGAAGAGAGTCAAGTGTTATCAGGCTCAATGTTTGGATCTTCATCCAGAACTTCCTGTTTTCCAAGTTTATATGATAATGTCCGACTAAATGACAATTTATTTGCTACATCTAGTCTTCAAGTTAGTGATTGATAAACAAGTAGTATTTTGAGGATGGAGGAGTGAACCCACACCTAGATTACTCATCCTAGATCTGTAGTTTACCTCTTTGATTCTATTCAGATATAATGGGAAAGTTGTGTTACAGTACTTGAATAGATAGTTTTGCGGAAAGATATGTTGGCTCATGGCTAGTCTATTGTCCAGCTGTTCAGAAAATATTAATCTATCTTAATTTGAATCTTCATTTCATTTCTGCAGGTGCTTGATTTACCACTGATGTTTTACAATTTCATTGGGATTGTAATCATCATTTGATGAATAAAATACGTATGTGGTTCAATAGACTTGTTTTTCTATTGCATGGTACTCCTTGTGGATACCTAATGATTTCAAACTCAATGTAGAAATAGTATTAGACATGTTCAATGTGTTGAAGGTTAAGGAAAAGATTTTGCTAAGCTTGTGTTTTAACAATCCATTAAAGAATTCATGAGGCAGCAAGTGCACATTTTATTCAGTAAGACTGGATGACTGAGTAGACATTTTTGCATGTTGTGGAAAAATCCAACATTTGTCCTCCTTGTCTCTTGGCTAGTCTCTAGGAGTTGCAGCTTGCAGCTTATTTTGGTTAATTAACCGTATTCTACATTTAGCTGTTGTGATAGATGCCACTTGCATATCTTTGTTGTTACAGAATTTCAACCATGGAATTTTCAATTTTTCAATTATACAACTGAGCCATGTGCAGAACAGATATGCTGAGGACCTTAATTCATGTTTGAAGTTTCTTGAATGTTAGATTTTCTTCAATACACATTCTGGAAGAGGTTCTGTAGAAGGTTCGACCCTTTTCTACATTATATGTTTAATAATACAGATGTGTATTCAGTGTTGGATTTTCAGATTTTTATGTCTATTTATGACATGTGGTGTATTTCAGGCCTTATGGATAAAGGTATATTGTAATAAGAACTTGGTCTGTTAGGTGATGTTTACAATGGTCACTTTTAAGAGGAATTTGAGCGATTTGTATTTAATTAGCTATTGTCAAGGGCAATGGCTTTGTTGAGTAATGACTTCAAAACCACAAAACCTCACAAGTGTACATATATCCTGATATGTGCTCTGTTCTATAAAGGGCTCAAGAACTTGTTACATATTTTCATTAGATGTTGGGTAACACCGGTAAGTGAAAGGAAAAGTCAATACACATATAAGTACAAGCAAAACTTGTAATTTTACAGTATGTCTTACTAGAGTATTTGTAGTGCTGGTCCAACAAATACAGATGCAGATAACCATGCAGCATGTCATAATTTGAACTGAAAGAAAACATTTTGAAAACTGTTTTAATATCATAAAATTTAAAACTGGTTATAACAATTTTTGTTATTTATAGTGATGAGGTAAAAAATTTTATTGAATTTATATTTTATTTGCTTAAAAATATTGTAACATTTAATAATTCAAAGAAATTTGAAAATTTGTACTACTACTAGTAAGGTCACTGTATACATGTAAATTGTACTTTGTGATTCAGAAAGGGGGAGTCATATTCAGTGCTTGGTTTGTTTTCTCCATATGTGGGGTACTTCTTAGAAAACCTTATACAGGACTTTGTTTGAGCTTGAAGGGATAATTAATATGTGGTGTTTTATTCCCTCCCTCACATTTCAGGCTTTTTAAATCAAACCCAGGTAATTTATTCATTAATTGAGGAGAGTTTTGCACCTAGTGACTGTCAAGTTTTGATAACATCTTTTCATTCAGGGATTGAGAGAATAGGTCAGCAAGTAGAGACATATATTTGAGACATGTCCTGTATAAAACTAAAAGTACTTGATGGTGATCGAGATTTGTTGATTAATTATCACAGGTAGTCAATTTTCTAAGGTAAATCTGTGATATGAAAATGTTAAATGTATCACAGGTGTGCTTAGTGTAACACCTGAGCCTCGATGTACACAGGTGACATGATCTTTCTTATTCATTTTAAACGTACAGGTATACGCTACATGTAGATGTGGATAAACAGAGAGTTACTGGAAGGTGTTTACTTTGTCTAACAATCATGGTTTAAAGGGCAACTTTTGGAATCTTATGACCTAGTTCATAGAATGAAATTTCCACTGTCGGCAAATTAACAGCATTAGAAGAGCGTCTTGCCAGCAATTGCATATCGCTAAATATCGTATATGTCAATTTGAGATTTAAGAGTAAGTGGTAAATTCAGGAATATCTTGGTTTCACCCCAGCTACACAGCAGGGAAAAAACAAGTCTGATTTAGTCACAGTAGGAGTTGAACTGCCTAAAGGAACGAAGAAAATTGCTGAACAATAAAAAAGATACAAAGATGTATTATTAAACTTTTTATGTTTAATGATGAGACTCATTTTGGAGCTTGGTGTATTTGGCAAATCATCAGCATGCTGGTCAGCTCTCCTCACCTGGACAGGTGCATAATGACACACCTGTGTTTTGTATGTAGCACAGTAAATAGACACATGTAGTGTATATGGCAGTAGCAGGACTGTCCTGGGTCATGTGATCACTGACATTTAATCCTTCCCAAATCACAAAATTAACCCCATTTTAAAAGCAATAAATGTCATTTGATACACACCTACAGATAAGATCATAATGTTTACATGAAAAAAGCTGATTTATAGATTGAGGATGATTTGACTCTAAGCATTGAAGATTTTCTTCTTTCTTTGAGTTACCAATGTATTTATGAATGAGCTGAAACAGCTGCTTCATTTTTATGTCTCTGTTGTCACATGATGTACTTGACCTGAAGTTGATGGACAGGGAAGGTGTCGGCCATTAGTGAGTAGTGCAGCCTGATCATTATTCAGAAATAACAGATTGAGAGGAGCTGTGTAGCCACTGAGACGGAACGTTTCTGTGTGTGTGAGGCCTGATGAAGAGAGACACAGAGACGACAGTCTACTGTGTGGTTTGGTAGAGGGTGTGGTCATTTATGTTCAGTGTACAGAAAAAATCAGAAATAAAATGACATGTAATTATCTATCAAAGTGACAGCCTGTTTATAAGGGAGAATTTAAAACACTACGTACATGTAGAGCATCTGTATTGTGATAGCAAACTGATTTTTTTACTTCACTGATATTGTACATGTAACCAAGCATCAGTCAGCCACTTCCTATTAATGATCTCTTTGTGTAATTCATCAATCACCTTAAAACCTGAAGAAAGAGGTATTAATTGTATGTGGAATGAGAAACCACCAGTGAAATATTGATTTTTTGCTATTAACTGCATGGTGCATGAGGCGCAGGGAATTGATTCTGGTGTAAAGCTTGGATGTGATTTTTTTTTACATTGTTCAGAATATTACTCCGACCTTTCTTCACTGATTGCTTATTAAATATGAGCAAAATTGTAGTAACAGGTTTTTCCTGCACAAGACCTGGTCAGAAAAGGAGTGAAAGGTTGCAGAATTTGATGCTTTGATAAAGCGGAGTAGAATTCTGACAGTGTAGATAGCAGGTCGGTGACCATCAAGCTTTCTGATGTGTCAGAAGAAAAACCTTGATGTCTGCCATAGAAACAGACAGATTGCTGCAAATAAAACAAGCTCGCCTGAGATCATTTTGATAACTGAAAGGAGCAAGTTTCTTTGTGTAGTATGTTGAAATCTCTGTGTATGTTTTGTATCAGTCAAGATACAATACCAAGTGCTTTCTTGCACCGGAGAGTTTTTTTTTTCTATACACAAGATTATGTATATGTATTCAGATTATTCCATATGCCTGATTGCCCTGATGAGAGTTTACAGAGTAGTGTGTAATTGAACAACAGACGGTTTTGAATAATGAGAATTTATGTATATGCAGATAGTAGAACTCAACTTACAGATAACTGTGTTAAGGAAAAAGAAAAGTTGATTATGCAGCCATAACTCTCAGATTATGCTTGGCATACATATAGGTTTTTATCACAACAATGAGATAATCAGAAGAATTGAATGATGTACATGTCATTATCTGGTTTATGATAGATGTAGCTTAATGAACTGTGTGTCAGTTAAGATATGAGAAAATATTTGATAATTGAAATAGATATCAATTAACACATGTACCAGTTCATGTACTTTTACTACATGTTAGATAATCATTCATGCATTGTTCTAGTTTTAATAGATAAAAGTACACATATTTCCTTAAATTGTGATAAAAAAAAGTAATAAGCAAAAACTTTATATTAATTGAATTTGATAATAGAAAAATAGATGTACTTTAATACTACATGTTAAATAATCATTCAGGCAATGTACTAGTTCGAATACTTAAAAGTACATTAATGTATTTCCTTGTGATTGAAAAAAGTAAAGTGTATAGATATTACATGTACTACCAAAACTGTATATGTTGATTTAATGTGATTTCTGGTACTGCTAGTTAAAAACAGCTATAGGTATTTAATGATTGACCTTTTGTTGACCTTTAGATACACCGACCTTGACGACCCGGCCTCTACCTCCATCTCCTCTAGGTGACTTCCTGAACACAAAATGGATGTCAAAGGAGAACCTGCTGGCACAGAATGAGGATGATCCCAATTTGTTTGTGGCTTTGTATGACTTTCAATCAGGGGGAGACAACCAGCTCAGCATTATCAAAGGTACCAGTCTTATTAGCCCCAGAACCAAAATATCTTTATGTCGTTCTGATTAAGAATGCATCATGTAGGTGAACCCAGGAATATCATTTTCTTTGAATAGTATTGTCTATCCATGCATTGAGAAGGAATGCTAAAAATACAAAATGTTCTCATCTTTATTGACTTTAAATATTATATAACTTCTATGAGTAAGACTGTATAACAGCCTGAGCGTGCTGCAGGTTGATTGCCACCTTAAAAGTACATGTACTTGGATTCATAAGGGAACTCAGTAATTGAATAATAATCAAAGAATTATTAAAGAATGTTCCAATATTTGGGAATTGATGTGAAAATTTAAACAAAAAATTTATGTTAGTTTCTGAAATATGTTGCTTTTGTGAATCAGTTGTTGTTGTTTGTCAGTAGAAAAGAGATAACGATTTGATTGTTGTGTCTGTAAAATTTCTTATGTGTTAGTCTGAATTGCTGAAATAGATCAAGAAGTTGTTGTATCTCTGTATAATTGTGTTGTGTATAGACAATGTAGACCTAGCTTTATCATTGAAGTCATATTATCCATAAATTCTTTATCTATTACCTGGCAACAATAAGACATCATCTCAATTTTCAGTCTTGTTCAATAAAACAGCATTACAAGAACTGGTATATCAATCAGAAGAATGCACGGCAGAGTGCATGAGGGATATTGATTTTGGCTCGGTCTTCACACTTGTTGTAGGTGTGCTCAATATAAACACTGCCATGCATCTTAATGCTGCAATACTGATGTTGTCTTATCAATTGTGCAGGAAATCTCTGGCTACAATTGACTTCGCTGTCACTTAACACAATACGGAGCCCTTGTGTGGGGTGATAAGAACTGCATGTCTGTGTCGTTAGATTAATATTAAAATCTGTAGTTTGACAGATAAGATTTTATAATGGGAAAATTTTTAGGAGAGTGGGACAAATAATTGTTGTTAAAACAAAACGGCAAGAATTTGGTTTTCTAGGCATATTTTCAAGTACCAGTATACACAATAGTTTTTTTGTTTTTTTTTTAAATAAATGGATTAGGGAGTGTTTATAAAATTTCTCACCAACTAAGCAACTCAAACTAAAACAATTTGCAGAAAACACAATGTTTGAAGATGATATATTTAAAAAAATTAAATTGGATGTCAGAGAAATGAGAATTGGTAAGGACATACAGTAATGGTAGTAAAAAGGTGTATAAGTTCTATAAAACAAATCATCTCAGTTTAGGCTTGAGGGATCCTTTACTGCAATTTTTTGGCATTAGATTGTCTTTCCTTGCAAGAAGATTTGTCTAAATTGCTAGCTCAGTAGTTATATATGAAGAATAGAGAACAGCAGGTTTTGAGTTTGAATATGGCTTGGCAATATGTTTTACATATCATATAATTAATCATATTTTTCAATCATCCCCCTTCCCCCCAAAAATAAGGAATTTTTTTTTTTAATGACAAGTTTGACTGATTTGAGAAAATCTTTCAGTGTGTTGCAGCATCTTAAATAGTCTGTAGATTAATTGTAGATGTACATTGATCTACAATAAAACACCTGATAGTGGAAGCTTGTGAAATTTATTTCCAAATGCTTTTATTTTATGAAAATTTTACTCTGTGTTGTGAAATGAATTAATTTCTTTTCTTTAAATTTATTTCTTTATTGTATTATTATTTTTCATATATTATTTTAAATTCTTTTGTTTTGCTTGTTTGTTGTTGTTATCTATGTACATGCATGTGACTTTCTGCTACATCTTTCTATCACCTTGCACTTTGTTGAAGGGGAACAAATCACAATCTTGGGGTATAACAAGGGTGGCGAGTGGTGTGAGGTTAAGAACAAAGCCGGGGAGATTGGCTGGGTGCCTAGCAACTACATTGCCCCCGTCAACAGTCTGGACAAGTTCTCCTGGTACCATGGACAGATTTCCAGAAATGCCTCCGAGTACCTGCTCAGTAGCGGCATCAACGGCAGCTTCCTTGTTAGAGAGAGTGAAAGTAGTCCAGGTCAAAGGTCAATCTCTGTACGGTTTGAAGGACGGGTCTACCATTACAGAATTAGTGATGACTCAGACGGAAAGGTAAGTTTAGTGTCTTTTGTAATGATTAAACATACATATGATGGGGAGAAATCTTCGTTAAAGAAGTCATATGGTCATGAACTGAATATATTTTAGATCTGACAATTACATGCACTATTTCCAATAAGTTTGAAGAAAAAAACAGTTCAGGAGACTGATATGTGTACTGATTGTGGATGCAATTTTTGTTAGGTTTATGTGACAGCTGAGCACAGGTTCAACACTCTAGCCGAACTAGTTCACCACCACTCCATCCACTCTGATGGTTTGGTCACAACCCTCCTGTATCCAGCACCAAAACGCCAGAAACCCACAGTGTTTGGCCTCAGTCCAGAGCCAGATAGGTGGGAGATAGAAAGGACAGAGATTGCCATGAAGCATAGACTAGGTCAGTAGGTCAGACTGGAGACAGCTTGGTCAAAAGGAGCATTTTTTTTGGTTTAATTTATAGAGCAACAGATTGTTAAGATCAAGATTTGTTAATTGCAGGTGGAGGACAGTATGGAGATGTGTATGAAGCAATATGGAAGCGCTACAATAAAACTGTGGCTGTCAAAACTCTGAAAGAGGACACCATGGCTCTCAAAGATTTTCTGGAGGAAGCCTGTATCATGAAGGAAATGAAACACCCCAATCTAGTCCAATTACTAGGTAGGGATTCATTTTGTCAGTCACTGTCTCCTTTTGCTGATACATCCTGTAGCTTTGTTTTATCGTATTTCTAAACTGAAGTGTTTGTAGGTTTTGAAAACAGGGCTTTGATGGTTCAAGACAACTCCTTCTGAACAAAATTTAAGTTTTTATTTCAAAATTTAACCAAACTAGAAATTTTTGTTCTTGAACTGACCTGTGAGCACAAACTTTGTGCTTTTCTTAAAAAGATACATAGTGTAGAGGAAATGTATCTGGTAGTTTTACAAAGCACAGTTCTTTGCCAAATTTTGATGGCCCCAGTCAGTCTATTATTTATATGAAGCAATGAGAATTAATCAAGAAAAAACCCTCATATTATTATGGTACAACCGGTAGCCTATAGGATAATTTTTTTAAATTAAAACAAAGATTTTATAATAAACAATATTTGGTCTTGCTGTAGGTGTTTGTACACGAGAGCCTCCTTTCTACATTGTTACGGAGTTTATGGCCCAGGGTAACTTGTTGGATTACCTGCGGAGTACTTCTAAAGATGACATCGGCCCTACAGTATTGATGTACATGGCTACACAGATAGCTTCAGGAATGGCCTATTTGGAGGCCAGATGCTTCATACACAGGTCAGTGGTCTTATTATACATTAAGTAAAAAAGTGAGACAATGTGAAACATGTTACTACCCCTGCATGTAACATTGCTCAAATGTTTTTTTTCACTTATTAGCCATATTCTATGATTTTTATGTCTAAGTATAATAATGGATGCATTTATTCCATCTGTAAATGAGGACAGAAATGGAATATGATATGCATATACATTTAATTACAATGTTCACATTTTGTGACTTGTTAGTTAAAATGAACACATCTTGTTTTTTTGTTGCAGAGACTTGGCTGCCAGGAACTGCTTGGTGGGCCCTGACCACCTGGTGAAGGTGGCAGATTTTGGCTTGGCGCGACTCATGAAGGATGACACTTACACCGCTCATGCTGGGGCAAAGTTTCCCATCAAATGGACAGCCCCAGAGGGGCTGGCCTTCAACAGATTCTCCACCAAGTCGGATGTTTGGGGTATAGTTTACTCCTTGTTTTGTCAAGAGTTTGACTTTATCTGTATTCAAAAATAATTTTCTGAAAAGCACATTTTCAATTCAGACCTTGTGTTTTAAACCAAAATTGCAAAATATGTGATAAATGGAAAACCTATCTTTGGTATTTCAGCATTTGGGGTCCTTCTTTGGGAGCTGGCCACCTATGGGATGTCACCTTACCCAGGGGTTGAGCTGACAGAAGTGTATCATCTGCTAGAGAGACAGTATAGAATGGACAGACCAGCTGGCTGTCCTGCGAATGTCTACGAACTTATGATGAAATGTAAATACATGTACCATTTAATTTGAAAAGAGGGCTGTAAAAAGACAGAGTTAGCATTATTGTTAGGCCAAGTAAATAATAAATAATAAATAAAACCTTTAAAAAAAAGGGTAGGTAGTTGGGAAAACATTTTATTTTATTTTAACATTTTATTGTTTTAAATTTAACTTCGACAAAAACGGATCATTCCCCAGGAAAATCGCAGTCGAAACATTTTTTATCAAAGTGTTCATAATATGTTTATTTTCAAACATGAAAATGAACGAGATTAACATTTCTAATAGTGAAACCAAAACTGTTTACTACCAGAAATTATGACTGCAAATAGCAAATAAAATATTTAGGGTTGGCTCATAAATTTAAGGGTCGGTTGGGGAACCAGAATTATCTTAGCCTTAAGAAAAAATGTATCGTATATAGAGAAAATAATATGTATGTTATTACATGTTCATGTACCTATCCTGGGATTTTTGAATGGCTATATTCCCCAAATTTCATTGTAAAATAAAACAGAAGATGATGGGGAACTTTGATGGCTGTCGTTTTCCAAGATTTGCTATATCAAAAGCATTATGAATTGTTCATTTCAGTTACATGAACATGTACCCTACATGTATCCTAGATATAATAGATTATGGGTCAAATATTGTACTACATGTAAGTTTGTGTAAAGATACAAAATTATTGAACCTTTACTTTTAATAGGCTGGCAGTGGGATCCTAAGGACAGACCAACATTTCAAGAGATCCACAACTCCCTTGAACACATGTTTGACAAGTCAAGTCTAAATGAAGGTAAGACATAAAACAAGTTACTGATTATAATTACAGGTAAAGGTTTCTGAGTCATGTATAGGTATTATAGATGTCATCTCTTCCTTCTATTGCAGAAATCGAGAAAGAGTTGGAGAAAACGGACTCTAAGAAAATTCCAATTCTACAGTCCTCCAAGAAAAGAAATGTAACAGAGAGTGACCTCATGGGAGATGGAGGACAAATGAGTGCTAGTATGTATTGTTCTGTTTTCATAAAGTATTGATGTTTTATATATATAGCATTATATAACATTAAATAAAAAAGCAACATACACATATATTTATTGTTCCAAGTAATGATACATGTAATGGAGAAAAGTTGTCAGATTGAAAAAATTTGTAATAAATATGATTTGTTACCATAATTTATAGATTCTTGAAAGTAATTGCAGAACTTTTAATGCTTTTTTTCTATCATGTTTAGGTTCCACACCATTAACTGGAAGGAAGGTTTTACCCTCCAGGAATTCAGATGAATCACTGCGACAGGTGTCTGCTGTTTTATCAAACAAGGCCAAGAAAAAGGGTGGGGCGGCACCCCCTCCCCCGCGCAGGACAACATCTTGTAAAGAGCAGGAAAATTCAAGTATGGAGAGTGAATTAAAGGCCAAGATGAAGCTTCAAAAAGCCAAGATAGAAAGTTCTGGTAGTAAAGTAGATTTCTATGGGGAGAATGACTTGGATCAATCCTCTGTTAGTGACTTTGGACCAACAATTTCATTGCAACCATCCAAGCGGTTAGAATTGGGATCACCGAAAACGTTTCAGAGAATAGATTCGAAAGAAGGAATGAGAACTTCAGAGGATGGAAGCATTGGCCAAAACAGTTCTGACAGTGTGAAGCGAGCACCTATAGACAAATCAAAATACATGATTAATGTGGATAGTGCAACTAAATCTCCTTCTCAAGGAGATAAAAACGCTACCCGGAAATTCTCTATTCCTTATCATCGAGAACTAAGACTAGCTTCTGATGTTGAAAACACAAGAAAGTCAGACAAGGAGACAAACACAAATTTCTTAGAGGAGAACAAAGACTTTGGTCAGGTGCAAGTGAAAGGTAGAACGTATCCTAAGAAAGCTCTACCTCTTCCATCACATGCTCTTCAGAGAAAAAAGTCAGGTGAACCGTTCAGGAGAGTCGAATCTGAAAAAAGCAGTACAATGGTAGCCAGGAGTTTAGACGCTGAATCTGACCAAGTCACCATTGGTCGTTTAGATGTGAATAATGTAACAAAAGCTATTAGTCGATATGGGACCATTCCCAAAGGCAGGAGGATCGAAGCTTACCTAGCCTCCATGGAGAGCAATGTGGAGCAGCAAAGAGTAGACAACCTTCCCACAGTGGAAGATCATGATTCTGGAACAGACACAGCAAGCATCGCTTCGTGTCCAGTGTTGTTACCAGAAAGTGAGAACGGACCAGCTGTTGATCAATGGAGACAAAACCAGAATGTGGTCCCTCCTGATTCTGTGGAAGGAATAAAACCTGAACCTAACGTAAAACCATCTGCTGTTGTTAAGTCACAGTCTCATCATGTGATAGCTGAGAATCAAAATTCTCATTTTAATTCCCTTCTTCAAAGACAGAAATCAGACTTAACACACACTGGTGGTGCTTTAGACTCTTTTTCTCGGCAATATCCTGATCCAGCTCAGAAACCAAAACCTAGTCCTCGATTATCCAGAATGTACACTGACCCCCCGGATCAAGAAAACCATCATGATAAGAGCATGGACCAAGTGCCCCCATCCTCTATGTCCCAGAGTTTGTACAAATCTCTTCCTAGCTACTCTGTAGACAAATCTGGAGACAACGTATTCAATCCCAAGCTTCCCTCAGAAATTAAGAAACAGTCTGATTTTAATTCCCCTAACATGAGGCCACATCTCGCTCAAAAAATGAGGTCAGCATCAATTGGTGATTATCCGTACACTGAGGAGGCTGCTGAGAAGGAAGACAAACAGAGTGCTTCAGTGTTATCAAAAGTAGCAATGTTCCAGTCTGCAGGCCCAGACTTTGGACAGTTTAAACCCTTTGCTAGAGGAGAGCATGAAAGGAACTCAATGAGGGAAGGAAAAGCAAGTAACATTGATGACATTATTGGTAGTAAACCAAAACCACCCCCACATAGTATGCAGCAGATGTTTATGTCAAAATCTACATTTGATTCCTTGGAGCCAGTGCATGAAAATTATCCACATGGAGGGGGAAATTCAGATTCGGACCTTCCTGTTGTGTCTCGTGACAGTATTCTTAATTTGTCAGAAGATGTCTTATCTTCTCTTCAAAACTTAACCAGCACAGGAAACAAAAACAGCGCAAACTTTATGATCCTGTATGAAAAAGTTCTACAGTTTCATGACTTATCTTCTCAGTTCTTTGATTCCATGCCCCCTCACGCTAAGTTTCACGCCAAGGAATTATTATCGCGCCTACTGACTCAAAGTGAAAGTGTCAAAACCATTTGTAGTTCCAACCCCTCAATGGGAATGAAAATTATCAGTGATGTCCATGCCTCTATCCAGGAAATTGTGGATCTGATAAGAAAATGAGCTTTGAACTTGCATGTAAATCCAGTTTTAATCTCTGAACAGTGTAATTTGTCAGGTTGTATTCCTGGGGCATGTGTACTTTTTAATATGACATACATGTACATGTATATGTGTATTTTTACTTTTAATAGCGTCTCAGTTTATCAAGTGCTGGCATTGCTATTCCACACAAACATTGATTTTTTTTTATGAAATGGCATTATTTTTCACAGCATTGCCAATGTATTACTATACACTAGGTTGTAAGTCGCATTCAGTGGCCTGATAAGGTTGTCGATAGAGTTATGCCCCTTTCTGATTTAAAAATCGCATGTTCCAGAGATCTTGAGAATCTTCCATGTATTTTAACCAAGGTGTCATATATTTTGTGTGAAACTCATTTATTCTCATCTGTAGAGTTTTCATCATTTCTTCGTTCCTGCTCTGTAGATAGATCACCAGTGTAATACTGCGGCTGATTTCACAACCTTGAGGTTTCTTCTCTACAGTCTTTTGATTGGTTAGGTTCTTTATTTGCAATATGAACTGTCGTATACAAGCATAGAATATAAATTTGGGACAGAGACAATAGAAAATCTTGTTGCAAATTTTATTGAATACTTTTAATGTCCTGTGATGGACATCTGGAAATTGGACATGATCTAATGGTGCAATATAAGAATTATTTTGGGTTTGAAAAAAGTAAATTGTATCATCGTTTTCAAATTTGAAACATAAGGAATTGGTTGTAAAAAAGAGGTATAAAGGGAATATTTTACGTCAGAATGATTGTTTTACTGATTGGCAGTCAATATACAGTATATTTTGGTTTAAAAAAAACACGGCTTTGCCATGTTTGTACATGTACAGATATTTTCTGTTTATTGTCTGTAGTGTGTGTAGGGTTAGCTCCAATTGTTTTGGAGTACCACATAAATGAGAGAGAATGTGGGATGATTAAGTTATTGGAGAACAAACCGTTGTAGCAATGTGAATGATAAAGGACTTCCATGTTCTTCATACATGTCCAGAAAGCAAGCTTTATTTAACTTCTTTTTAATACTCAAGGTTACCATAATTTGTAAATGAATCTTTTCAATGAAAAATACATTTATATAAGTGATCAATTTGTTTGTTGTTTTATACTACGTTTATCGAAGTCACTCATTTAATTAGTCCAAAATATCTGACGTCAGATATAAGATATTTGGGTTAAAAAAGCCAGGAAAACATCATATTTATTGGACTATCATTTAATACACTCCAGAAATAGTATGAAGGAGAAGTTTTAATATGAGAGAACTAGTTTTTACTTTTATATTTCGGGAGATTATAAAGCCAAGCTCAAAATTTACATAATCTTAAAATAAAAAGCAAAGCTGTTTTAAATTCTTAATCCATTCATAAAGAATTGTGATTTTTGAATGTATCACCTTGAAGAACAGTTTGTCATGGGATGAGGAGGATCGTTGTATATGCAGAAGGCAAACTGATGTTAACATAAATAAGGAATTAATAAATTGACAATATTGAACCATAAATCAGCTCCTCCACCTTTGCCAATTCAAAAATGAACAAATCAGCTACTGTACCAAATTCAAGACATTTAGATAGCTCATTAATATGCAAAAATATTTACAATTGTCTTTAAAACTTTGATGAAAATAATGCATTTGCTAAATAATTAAAAAATGTTGCGTACAATGCTGTGTAGTGTATATAATTTTCTAACTGTAATGTGTAAACCATTATTAGCGGCTTTATTTTTTTTTTCAACGTTTATTACTTTCAATCAAAAGAAGAAAACGACACAGCTCATTGGTTTTATTTTCAGTTTATTAATACATGTACCAGTAATAAAAAATTGTAGATTGAAAATAAAGGAGTCTTTGCTTGGCATTCTGTATAACAAAGTACATGTACTTTACATGTATAAACCAAATGATTTTAAAAAGTGAGTAGAATTGTGAGCTTTGCTGAAAAAGATACTGTCCATGTTCACACACTTGTCAGGATATATACATGAACATTGAACACAGTCTGTGTGGGAGTGATCACTCGACTTGCTACTTGATGGTCAAATGTCATGTTATGTACTCTGTATTAACATTATTGTTCATCCAACCATTCAAATTCCATAAAGAAAATCTTCAAGCAAAATTTAAGTCCATTAATCATGTTCCCTCTATTTCCAGTCTATGTTGTGTTTGCTCAAGGATTTCTAACCCAATTTCTGGTTTCAAAATATCCTTCATCTGAAAATAAAAAGTATGCCAGTAATCAATCATGCATGTATGAAAAAAAAAACCCTGTCAAAAAGCATAAATGTTATAACACTTCTTACATATCAAATAAAACATGTGTACCTCAAAATTAAGGGATGCTTCATAGGTATACAGTATACTGGTGTCGTACAACTGCATTTTTTGAGCAGCAAGCAGCTGAACACAATTCCGTAACCTAGCAACCACTTTTCTGTCTGACTTCTGTACCGGCTAAAATTTAAATGATACTAAGTTGTATTTACATTTCACATATTTTTTGCATGTAAAGTGTGTGGAAAGCTACTGCATATATAACATCATTACACAGACAGGGTACTCAAAGGTTAAAGTGATGAGTTTTATTATGACAAACAAACATTGAATGCTGTTAAATTGCAACATCACAAGCAAAATCAAAGTTCATGCTTGTGGCTGTGACAGTGGCTCTTCCATTCTTTGAACTTACCCTTAGGATAAAACAAGAATTTGTGGTATTTAGCACATTTGCAGTCAAGTCAAGTGGTTATAAAAAGTAAATATATTATTTTTTTGAAAGATATAGTCTCATATCTGCAACAGTATGTGCAAACAAAACTCCATAACGCGCATTAGTGTGTTATTCAATTTGTATGCAAACACCACTGCAGTTACGCGACTGACTACATCTTTCAAAAATGAGGATCCAATGCTTGACTGAATACATTTTATTTCAAATTCAAGGAACACATAACACCCTTTTATGTACATGTACATATTAATTCGAGTCTGTTAAATGTATGCATGTTGCAAGTGTCAAAAAAGGTTTTGCAAATTGAATTATATTTTCAGGGAAAAATGTGTTTAAGAAAATATAGTAAATAACATTTTTTAATAGCTTATGTAGTTTTGCAAGACAAACAACTCCAATGACATTAAGTTAAATTTTTATTGACTGGCAGGGAAATTAAACAGTATGTGATATGCCAATGTTTGATTTAGTGAAAAAAGCAAATTTGCAAAAGTAGAATCAAAACAAGTACATGATGTTTCTACATTTGTTACCTCCAAATTGAGCTTGTAGCCCCCTGTCTGGTCCATCTCTTCTGTCTCGGTCGGACAGATCCACACATAGCCATTGTTTCCCAGAATAATGGTGGCTCCACAAGGTAGGTGATGGAAATGCGTTTTTCTTCGCTTGATCAGAGACGGGGAAACCTGGACCAAGGTTCCTTGTCCCAGCTGTGAAAATTTTAATATATATGCAAAAATATGTAAACTTTACACAAAACTATATCTTAAGTACAATTTTTATGAGTCAAATACATGATGATTGAAAATTCTCAATAATTTATCCTCACCTTGCCATATTTGAGACTTCTTGTGTGCAATGAGAGGGAGCCATCAGCAAACACAGACTGAACCTCTGCCTGATTATAAAGGTCAAGGACAACAAGAATTTTTTTTCCTTCAAATTTTTGAATGAACTGCACTAAAGCTATCATCATTAGATTTAATACTGATGTATAAAAGTAACATGGAAGGTCAATAGTCTCTAGTCTCTCTACACATTGATCATACTTTTGGAGAAAAGGTCACCACTTGTAAATTAAAAAGAAATATAAAATGAAAAATTTTTTACATATTTATTTTTCATATCTTATTTTGGCTATTGTTCTTCCATTAATTTATTTCGGTCACATTTACAATTACATGTATACATGAAAAATATACATATGAATTCCCCTTGATTTCTGACAGGATATTTATTTTTTTGATCCATGTTTTGTATTTTCTTTATGCCTGAGCATTGACATGAGGATAAATCACAGAATGAATTGGATAAAACTCATCTCTCATAACAAATCATGAAGATTCTTTTAACAGTTTTACAACAAATTGAGTTGAAGTCTTGGAAACCTGTGAGTTTCCTTGGTACTTCCATCAACAAATACGTAAAAATAAACATGGCAAAGGATGACTGCACTTAGCGCCGGGTTTTGGGCCCTTTTCGGTCGCTTCTGTTGCGTTTATTTCTTAACCTAATATAACTTTTGTTAAATTTTTTAATGAGTCTAGTCAATTTCCAACAATTATTAAGATTTTAAACTGTGATACAATAAGCTCATTCTATGTTTTTCTCCTTACAACTTTCGAAAAAAGAAGAATTTTCGCTTATCTGCCCTTGATCAAACATAAGATTGATACAGAGGGTTCCACTTAATCTGATAGCGGTTAATCGAATAATTCGGTTAATCTGATATAATATCAAAACACCGAACCATTTCTTATATATCCCTTTATATTTTTTCCTGATAATCTGATAGAAAAAAATTTCATTTTCGGTTAATCTGATAGGATTGTGACCGTGTAATAATGATTTCCCACCCTCTTACACCCGTATATTCCTTTGTTTAATTGGTTGACACCCCTCTTGTGTACACAGTAACTCCTTATAGGGCAGTAGTTACACTTCAACGCACACGGGTGGCTCCCTTCTTAGTAAGATGAAAGCTACCGACATCGATAGTTGTTCCGGATGACCGCACACAGGACTGACCTTACCTGTGTACACACTTTATTGTTTGTTTATTTGCCAGTTGCATGTGTTAATTTCATGCTGGGCTTGCACCACTTAGAATTATTTAAACATGTAATTTCTGAATCAAAAGTGACTGGCTTTGGAACATGTGACATCGAGGAAATTCTGATTAATTTCAATTTTACTTCGGGTTTGAAAACTTAATAAATAAAATTCAAATAATTTTTTATCATGCATAATTAATTATTTAAGAGCATTTTATATGACAGAAAAAGAATTAAAATAAATTGTCCAGGTGAAAAGAGGGACTGCTCAGACAATTAGCCATTTCCTCTTATTACTTCCTGTCAAAATGGCGGCCACTTTGAAACCATCGTAATAAAGAGAAACATTTTCTTTTGAGCATTTACAAACAAGATAAAGACTAAAATGCCTTTTCATTGCTAATGCAAAGTAAATTATTTCATTTCAAACTATTGACATACAGATTATATCTTTTCATTGATAAATTATGTCTTAAATTAAATTTATATTTTATTTTATACCAAAATCATAGACCACAAAAACGCTAAATCGGTTAATCTAATAATCGGTTAATCTGATAATTTTTCTCTGACAAATTGCCTATCAGATTAAGCGGAACCCTCTGTATTAGTATGCATGAGAGGTGGAGCTGACATTATCAGAATGGTACTAAAATTAGACTAGTATGAATAACAATGCCATGTATAAAAATTTATGTGATCACTCTTTCAACATAACCCTATCTATTCTATATAGTACAAGTATACTATTTACTATGGTTTCAACAATTAGACCACGCCTGTGTAAGTACAGAAGACTTTAAATCAAAGCTTGACTTCTTTTAAAAGTTAATATTCTCGCAAATATCGCATGTCCTTAAGTGCAGTCATCCTTTATAATGTGGATCTTTTCATTCACCCAAGTTGTAATTAACGTTTAAAAAAATAAATCATCTGTGACTCCTTGCTATCAGTATGTTTTACTGTGTTTTAAATCTTTAATTTCCTAGGATACACTAATTAGGTCCCCCTCCTTAAGGTACTTTCTCATCATCTTTTCATCTTCTTCTGATCTTCTTCTCTGTTAAAGAAACATGCTTATGTAATTCTGGACCAACACATATACCTGTAAATCTACAGAGTATTAACATCAATCCTTATCAATAGCTTTAGAGTAGTTTATGTATCCTAAAGCAAACAGGATTTTATAATTCAGTTGAAACTCAGTACCTTGGACTTCCTTTACCGAGAATATCATGGATATACATCAATAGTGATTATAGGACTTTCCAATCACTATTTTCTAATTATATTTTAATACAATGGCCAATTTGTACCTTATTTAACTAAATCTGTGTTGATGTACAAAAATCTGCTGAAAGTACTAAATGATAAAAAATAATTTTCAAGACAATAAAATCATTTTCTACACATTGGTAATATTCCATCCCAGACACTATTTTTTTCACTTAGTATCCTTAAAATTGTGTCTTGATATCTTCCCTTAGGAAGGACAAAAAATTAATATGGAAAAAAAAACCACTCATAAAATTCCTGAACAGTGTCTTGATGACTGCCCTTAAGAAAGACGAAAAAAAAGTTAGAATAACATGCACTCCTGAATGGTCTGCTGCCATTAATAAAACTCACAAGTTCTCCTCCAGGTAGATTGACAGATGACAGAAGGAGAGAAGAATCTAACTTTGCATGAGTCTCCACCTTCCATCTTCTCTGCTGGACTTCAATGATCCTTCCTATCACCACATCCCCTATCTCTCCATTATATCTAAATAAATTACAATGTAGTAGTTAACATTGTTGATTATGCAAAAATAAACTAGACATCTTTGAGATGTTGAACATCTCAAAAGGAATTACTTTAATAAATAATAAATTTAATAAGGCATTAAGTTCAAGATCATTGCACATCTTTTTTTCAACAAGCACAATATGAGTGTAGTATAATGCATGTTTGACCAAGGGAAGAGAAAATACTAGCAAGGTACAGATATGGATTGTACACATAGTTCTGCTATGACTTTGACATATGACAAAGAAACTTGGTTCAAGGTTACTGTACACTCTTTACATGAAGACAGTCTTTTGGTAGAGTCAGAGCAAATGCTAGGCAAAGGGGAGAGAAAATATGCTCCTGGAATGGATTTCAAAGAGATCTTCTATGACCTTCATCTTTAACCAACAAACTTGGAACATGGTCATTGCACACCCTTTTCCCAGAAACACTCTTAATCTTAGTTTGAGCCGAATAGAACCAAATGGAACAATTATACATGGATAATCAAAAAAAGGATTTTTTTTCAGCAATCTGCTGACCTTGAACTTTGACCTAGAAACTTTATTAAAGGTTACTACACATCCTTTACTCGATAGTATAAGGTATGAGCCAGATTGGACCTAGAGGAGAAAACATATACACTGGACACTGGACATATCAGATGAATGGACAGACTCTTCACTATAGGGCATGCGTGTGCAGAGTGGGACCCTAAAATTGTCAGATGACATGTCCTGTTTTGTTTGTTTTTAGAAAAAAGAATGTTTTAATGGGAAAGGAGAAATTACAATGGACTGGACCAAGACCGGAACCCTGGCCCTCTGAAATGAAACGAAGACTGAATTTGAGACTATATAAGACTGAGACTATATGCCAGATGCTCTAAACCACCTGATCTATTTCATGCCTGTGATTAAATTCCTACTTCTTTACATAATCTCCATTCTAAAATATCAATATTGCAGGGTCAAAAGTCCCTGGTGGGGGTTTAACTTGTCAGTTCCAAGGCTGGTCACAGTACCAAATGTATTGTCACAAACGGGATGGGGGAGACAGTCCTACAGATCAGACCACCTTGGGAATTTTAACCTAGGCCTCCTGATACTTGTCAGGTGCTTAATCAACTGACTTATCTAGGACTGACAATTGAACATATCTGACAGTCGCACAGTTTGGAACAATTCTTAATTTTACGATTGCTTTGAGCAGTGTCTGTGAAGCTATACATACCTTGTTTTTAAGGGTTTGACACAAATCAGTTTGTTGACCCGTTCTACAACCCCTGCTACGGAAGCTAATAATCTGTCGTCTTCAGAATTATAGGTCCCATGTCCTCTGTTTAAAAATTTTGTAATAATTTATTATTTTAAAAATCGATTCAATTATGCTTATTGTCATAAATTGCAGAAATTTCTGGGCCATACCGCATGAAACCTGAATCTGAAGTAATTATATCCCCTGGTGTAACCAGATTGTCAATTTCCTCCACATGTGATCTTGTCTCTCTGTCCTTCCCAGCCGCACTGACCCTAATGTCCATTGTGATTGAGGAAATTCTGATTGTACCATGTTTAAATTAGATAACTAGGACCTAAAATGCTTCGAGTTATAAATCTTTCTTATTTTAGAATGCATTTTAAAATATTCTGAACACAATAATATATCATATAACACATAACAAATTTTGATAGTGGGTTTATTAAAATTTAATGAATTTATGCACACCAATAACCAATCAGTAAAACCAACTAAGGTTCAAATTGTCTAGATCCGACATACCCCAACTTTGAAAGAAGTGTGGAACCAGAAAATGTCTTTAGAGGATGAAGGGAAGTTTTATGGAGATGCGAAAAAGTATTGGGAAGGCATCACTCCTACTGTAGATGGGATGTTGGGAGGTTTTGCAAAAATTTCACCTACAGATATCAATGGATCACATGCATTTCTCCGTCCCTTTCTGGTGGTAAGTTTTAGAAATATGAAAGTTATAACACATGCACTATCAATGATAATACATTTCCTAGAACACGTTTCTGACATTGCTTTGTTTGTAAAAGTTTTTAGAATCAAAAGACACCTGAGAGTTAACGTGTCAAAAACATTATAGCTGGTAACATTGATTAAACTTGAAAATCCATGAAAAGACTGATTTAATATCAAACGCTGCATTGAATCCATAAGTATGGAAGAGATGCTGTCAGATAGTAAGTGTTTCATTTTGTTCAATGTATCACATTTTACAAAATGCTTCATTTTCTTTTCCTATCAGGTTGGAGGAGGTAAAACTGAGACCACTCGTGCTTTAGATTGTGGTGCTGGGATTGGAAGGATAACCAAAAGGCTCCTCCTGCCTATATTCAAAACAGTGGACATGGTAGAACTGAATAAGAAATTTCTGGATGAAGCAAGATCTTTTATTGGAGAAGAATCTTCTCGTGTTGACAAACTTTTTTGTTCAGGTCTACAGGACTTTACTCCTGGGACTGGTACATATGATGTGATCTGGACTCAGTGGGTGCTAGGCCACCTCACAGATGACCATTTGCTCAAATTTCTACAGAGATGTCAGTCAGGATTGACCTCTAATGGAATCATCATCTTAAAGGAAAACATTGCACAAGAAAGGGATTTTGATGAGCTAGACAGCAGCTATACAAGAACACGGGAAGAGTTGGACAAAGTGATTTCCCAGTCAGGACTTGCGATTCTCAAGTGTGAAAAACAGAAAGGCTTTCCCAAAGGATTGTATGATGTGTATATGTATGCATTGCAATAAAGAATTTTAATTTTGCTGTTTTAAATTCCTCAAAAACACATGCATGGAGAATTTGGTCGATTTTGCCCCCCAAAATGGTGTGCATTCATAATACATGGATAGATTATTCATGTGAATGATTTATTTTATCCTTGTCCTTTAGTCTGCATTTGACGTTAAGTTCATATATTAATAAGTTTTTAGCTGAAATCAATTATTTTGACTCCTTGTTATGCCAAAAAAAAGAATTGATCTCATTTGTTTGTGTCCTTTTATATACAGATATATAAAAGCAGTCTAAAATTATTTGCTCTTGGATTTATTCTCTATATACAAGTAGAGTTACTGTACATGTAATACATGTAGCATGGTTTAGGTAACTTTAGAGTAAACACATTCTTGTGACAAAGTTGCAAAACATTAAAAATCACGAGTCCCACATTTGCCTCTTTTATTGAATATTCCAGGACCTTTACAAATTGTCACTGCAACATCATTTGAATAGGATGGTGTCATGCCCTCAAGGTGTTGCATCAATGAAAAGCAACCAAGAAAGAGTTAACTACATAGCTGTCAATGAGATCATGTACTAATGAATTCCTAATCACACAAACAAGGATTCTCATCTTTGTAAATCTTTACATCACTTTACCTGAAAATTGAATGATGTTCATACATGGACAATGTCTTGAAAACAATACATACTGGATACATGTACTTATTGTTCATGGAAGGTTGTGGTTAGTTTGTATTCCATAATTAATGGACAGAAACTAATAAAACAAAACCACCATCTTTCACAAACTTTCCATACAAATTAACCAAATGCATATTTCTAAAAACATTATATACAAAACTATTCAAAAGTAAAACAATACACCCGAGTGCTTCATATATTTTTTGTACAAGACATACATTTTTAATCAAGATAAAGTTTATCGGGTAAGTGAAATGTATCTGGCCCCGCCGTCACCAAAATTTTCAAATCACTCAACTCAGTCCTCAACTCAAATCCTTAAAGGAAAAGTGCATGAATTTGAGGTAAAAACTCAGACTTGAGTCCGAGTATTGACTTGAGGAAAGTTGGTGACGGCGGGGCCTGTACATGTAATACAAATGATGGGAAAATAGCACAGTAGACCTGGAAACAAGTTGTAAATTCTTATCAAAAATACAATCCCTGTCATTATCCTGAGTGCAAAAATAATATTAGTATACAGAAGCTTTATGTAAAATGATGTCTATTATACATGTGTAATTATCTATATGTAAACATGTATTCATCGATGATGAAACCAGGTATTCTGTCATTATAAAGAAATGAAATCCTGAAAAAAATCCTGTGTTTGAATAATTGTGTCTCTGTGAAATAACACACATTCACGGGAATAGTTATGTGAACAATATACCCGCATTCTCCACGACCCTGTACCGATCACTTTGTCTGCCTTTAGTTCCACTCAGAAGTGGCTTCTTATTGAAAGGAAAAGAAGGTTGCTACCATTTTTGATCAAAGTAGCAAATTTTAGCTGCACAAATTTCACTTGATTCCAAAAAATGACTTCAGTTTTGCAATCTCGTTGTTTTTGTACTCTCGCTTCATTCCTCTTGGAAGAGCACGACACGATGATAAATTAATGTAATGAAGTTTCTGACAGTGACGAAGAATATTCCTGAAAAATATAAAGAGATGGTTTAACATAAAATTTCTAAGAGCATTTTCATTTTTACACAAATAAAAATAATCTGTTATCACACAAATTTTCTCTTTGCTTCATTAGATACTAGTGAATAAATAAAGTCCAAATCAAAGAAAATAATGTTTAATGTTGTCTAGTACCAGTGAGTGGCATGTATATTTGTTTCATTCACAAGAATCTACTTACTCAACACTGGACTGACTGATATTAGTTTCGGCAGCATTCACAATTTCTAGTACACTGGTACTATTAGGGGGAAACAAATCTTGGAGACCAGTATCCAAGTCGTCTCCCAAGAAGATGTTTTTTTCAATATGGAGAATTCTCAGAGTGTGTCTACACTAAAACCAACAAAAGCAGGCTATTCAGGGAAGACTAACAGCTTTAAAAAAATCAGTTACTTTTATGAATGGAAAAAATCCATACTTATTTACAACATAATATTAATTAAAAAATGTAATTAATTACTTTTTGAAGCAGAGGCCCAAGTAGGTTATTCAAACGTATCGGTGAATTAAAAAGGTAAAGTTGTTCTAATTCTGTAAATGGTAGGCCCAAAAGGGGTGTCATATCCTCCATGCTCGAACAGCCCCCAAGATCCAACAGCTTTAATTTGGAAGATTTCATAAGTATACTGAAAATAAAGAATATCCCAATATATTAAAATCATTTACAGATAATGAAATTTATACATTGCATAAACTTTACCGATTATATCAGAAAGAAAAATGTAACAGACATGCTACAAAATGATTGCATACTCATATACAAAAGCTGTGTTAATGCCACCACTTTTAGTGGAATCTAAGCAGCCCAAACTCAGCTCTGTAAGATCTTCAAATCCTGGCAGACACTCGTTTGTTTTCTGTTCAACAATGCATAAAAATCTTTGTTATATCAATGCTTATGTTGTAAATTCTAGCTGTATAAAAATGACATTTATCTGGGTCTTACAGTTACTTTAGTTACTTTTAGTTAAAATGTGATTACCTTCAACCTGAACTTTGAATTTCCCAATCGAAGAACTCTTAGTTTTGGACATCCTGTCTGAAACTTATGTACATCAATGCTCACATAGTCTCCAGAAAATCGACAGTTGGACACATCAAGCACTTCTAGACAAGGACAGTTTTCCTGCAAGAAATGTACATATAGTACTGGTAAAAGTATAGTTAAAAATTCATCCAGTATTCAGAATGCAAAATCATGTACACATATATATACATGGAAAGTTATTCTAAAAATTGCAAAATTTGCAAATTATTTATAGAATTTGTATATAATGAAACTTTTTGTGAAAGCACGATTCACATATTATATATATACTAGTATATTCTATTAGATGTAGACATTGAGATTATTATTCTCATTATGTCAAATGTTTAGAGATTTTTCAGAACAATAGATTGACAGAGCACTTAAATGAGATATACAGTAGATTTACTGAACAGCTAAGGCGTAATTGGTAAATGTCATCAATCATTAACACCCAAATTCCTTCACCCCTAGTTATTTCTACCAGAAAAATTAATCCAGACATCTTATTCTCCTTGTCATAATCAAGAATACTATCTTCAAAAATACAACAATGACATTGCCTATTTATCTTATGAGTAGGAAAAATTAGCTCATTTGAGATTTTTGATGATGATAAGATTGATATTGGGAAAATGTACTATATTGTCAGTAAAGATTGCTTACAAATATACTGTTTGCCAGGGCTGGAAAGTTCAGGTAGTAGTTTCCCCCTATGTGTAATTCTCTGAGTTGTGGCCCATGCTTTGTGACAATGTCTTTGATAGTATTGACATTGATCTGCGAAATGGATGCAAGAGAATAGAATTAATGCATAAAGTTCTCTTTTTCATACCATACTTAAAGACAGCAAGAAAATCCTTTGAGACACATTCTAGCTCCTTACAATTATGACAGTACTGCAAAAACCTTGCTGATTTATTAAATACCTAGTACCAGTGCTGATACATGTTACAACATAGGTAAAAAGTTCTGTTAATTTTTACATCATGGATATAACAATTAAAATATTAAATACATGTATTAAGACAAATACATACTGATGTGAAGGAGACATCCAGTTTCTCCAAATTTGGACATTTGTCCACCAAGGCCATGTATCCATCCTGAGATAATTTTTTACAATGTGTCAGATTCACACCCCTCAATTCTACACAGTTCTGTAAAACCATCTGTAAGAAGGATATAATATCAATTGCAACAATGGAAATGCCTTATGGATTTATTTCAATTGCAATCCGGTCTTATTCCATAATCTTCAAATACTCGCAAAACTGATTTGCTGCATTTGATTTTTGAACACTCTTATAAGATTAAATTATGATTGTGTTTGTTTTGCTGAAAAAATACAATTCCATGATAAAAATGGAGTATGGACTCATATAATTTTTTTTTATTCAACTGTGCAATCTAGTAAAATTATTATTTTTTTTAAATTGTGAAATGTATTTAAGAAGACAGACCTCTGTAGTCTATTTTTAAATTCATTAGGTCATTAGAACTGCAGGTAAATTATGCATGAGAAACTATATTTTGTCAAATCTGGCCATAATCCAGATATGTCCTATGTATTAATCATTATACCTTTAACTGATCATTAGTTATAGTCCAGCTTGTCAGGTTAAGATCTGTGCATTGGGAGAGTCTCTCTTTGACCAACCACTTCAGGGTATTTTGTTTGGCACGTATCCATCCAAAAGACAAGTCTACTTTCTTCCACAGAAAAGGACGACTCGCCAAATCATGCCACATCTTGCATACTTTTGATGCTCTAAAATAAGAAGTACAATGTGTATTACAAATTATTGGTACACTAAAACCATTTTAACATTTTCTAACAAATCAAGTTAAAATATCAAATCAATAACTGAATTACATGTACAAACCTGCAAAGAAAAGGCAATGGACCAGAATCTTTTATGACAATTTGAAAAATGTACTTCCATATCTCTTCTGGCAGGCTGGCACACAAAACCCCCTTTTTCACAGTATCAGTTGACACAGCAGAATTCTCACCCCTCTGTTTGTTATCGCCTTTGCTCTGTTTCTTCCTTTTCCTGTTAGCAAATTCCAAGAAAAATAATACAAGCACTACACGTATGTATGATGTATGAGAGAAGAGAAAGCGTCACTGTAAAATTAAGATTTCTGTATGTTGCATATACAATTGCAACCAATATCAGCTTTTGGGCCTCTGGTTAATTTTGGTGCCTCTGGCTACTGCAGGGTGTGATATGGAAAAGGGTATGTACATGTATTATTCTCTATCTATCGTTTACAGTATACGACTGCTTTGCTGCTTTAATGTCTCTGTTTGTATCAAGTCAATACATCTTTGACTTATTTTTAAGCAATATTAAATCTGTAAATTGTCAGATATACATGTATATGTGAAAATTTACAAACCGGGTGGGGTTGATGTCTTCATCATCTGATGGTAGAAAATCTGAGTCAGAATCATCTGAAGGCCATTCCTCCCCCTCTCTGGCAGAAAAGGAAAATAAAATTTGGTTCTTGGGATCTTTCCTTACACCAAGAATTCCCTTATGACATCTTTTCATTTTGTATCTCACGAATTTTAAACACTCATCTATATGACAATCCAGCAAATTGTTTCCCACTGTCTATCAATGAATTAAATGTTTTAACCCCCGTAAATTATTGTTGCACAATGTTTTGAAAACATTCAATGTAGTTTATCATTTTTGAAAGTCGATTTTAATATTATTCTACTCAAACGTTCAAATGACTGAATGACATTTTAAAATTTTGTTCGTTCCTATAATATTCGTGTTATCACACTTCTATTATTTTAATGAGGAGAAACAAGCCAATTCTCTTCAGTTTACACAATAATCATAAAAATATATATTCATTCTGTAGATGTTATGTATTACGCCGAAATAATTTAAAGTCAACGTACAAGTTGTCAATATCTAAGCTGTCTACTTTCGGTTTTGAAAAAAAAACATCTGGCATTTGGGGCATTTTATGTAAATATGTCGTTCCCGATACAGAAGGCATTGAAACTCGCACATTCAACGTTTTCAAAGTTGTCGAAAGGGGTTTTATTCGAATTAGATTCATTGTCACCCCTTAGATCTCAACTGAATCAGATCAGAGCAGTTGATGTTAACTTTGAACCATCTGTCTTTCGCAGAGATCCGATGTCTTTTGACCAAGCGCCTGTAACATACGTGAAACTTTACGAAGACAGAATTATAAGCGTTGGAATATTTGTGATGAGAAAAGGAGCCAGGTTGCCCCTTCATGACCACCCTGGGATGTTTGGTTTGTGTAAGACTATTCATGGGAAAATGAAGGTCAATAGTTTCAGCCAGGCAGACCTGTCTGAAGATAAAGTACGGAAGAAAAAGAGTACCCTTCCTTCAAATAGGATAAATCTAGTCCCTGTCCACAGAAAGGACAGTGTAATTGTGTCGGAGGATGACGAATGCTGTGTTCTCACCCCAGAGGAAGGGAATTACCACGAGATCAGCCCTGTCGGAGACATGGCAGCTTTCCTGGACATTTTAGCACCTCCGTATGACTATATGACCATGACCAGAACATGTCAATATTACACACTTTTAGAAGACAATGACAGGTTATTAGAGGACAATGACAAATTGAACGAGTCTTCTCCTGTCCAGTGGTTGTGTGAAATTCCTGAGCCTAATGATTTTTGGTGTGATACTTCAGACTACACAGGGCCACCTTTAAATGTTTTATAAAAGATGCCTTTGTTCATTCAAAATGTGCACATGTTTCTTCCTTGAAAGTGTTTAGAAACATTGATATTTTTTGCAACACAATTATCTTAAATGGTTTCTTTTTTGAAAGTGCTTAGAAACATTGATATTTTTTGCAACACAATTATCTAAAATGACCTTAGAGCATTATCACAGATGATAGAATTACAAAACCTATATTTATGCAATTACAATGTATATTGTAACATTTTCTTATGTTAATGTCTGTACCTATTTCATAGGGGCTTTTATGTTGTCTGAGTGTTTATATGTACTAATATTTTATATTTCAGTTTTTGATCTCTGTATACTTCTTAGGGTGTTGTTGTGTCAATTAGAATAAGAAAAAAAACTGTCTATAGACATGGTAATGTCATTTGTAATGCTATATTGAATATTGTACTCTACAGTTTTGGGTTGTCATAAAAATTGTACTTAAAGGATTATACACAGACCCCCCCCCCCCTCAATTTATTTCTATTCTGGCATTGTCTATTTTGTATCTTTTAAGGTTGAACTCTGTGTCCTGAAAATAGTGTATATAGATTTAATCTAAGCCATATACATGTACTAGTT
>WFKH01011581.1:44407629-44423453 GCA_016163765.1 Magallana hongkongensis | reverse complement strand
CTCTCTCTCTCTCTCTCTCTCTCTCTCTCTCTCTCTCTCTCTCTCTCATGTCTAATAGAATTGAATAGGTTCTTCCATTTAATATTTTTAAGCACTCCATCCCCCGTTCTAGTTGTTGTCCAAAAAGTGTTTATTTTCCTTATTTGAAATAAATAGATATAATTTACAATAAAAAATGAATGACTTGTCCAGTTTTGTATTAATAGGAAAAAGGAGTAAAACATTTCTTAAGGGAAAGCAAAAGTTACAATGATGTGTAAAAAAATAAAAGATCAGTGTGTACCTCTAAACACATTCACCCCCTCCTTTTATGCCACCTTCATTCTTTTGCCTAAAGGTTTACTAATTACTGACTTTTTTCAAAATCTTTAAAAAATAAATTTCTTAATATTTATAATTATAGTCATGTTACAATTTTATAAAATTCTGTGTGCCTTTTCATTGCAAAGCAGATAACATAGTTAGTGAAACTATAATACGGAAAATAAAAACATGTTCTGCCGGTTTTTTTTGATAAACTTTAAAAAGTTATAGAGTTATAGGTAGCTTTGACATTTTTCCTTAAAATGCTAAAACACTTATTCATTGCAAAATCCCAGAAATATCATATTTCGAAATTAAGTGTAGGGAAGGAATTGGCATCACAAGGTGTCCGACAGGGAGAGCTAATTTCGATTTTCCTATACCTGGTTTTCATTGACGATTTGCTATTAGAAATTCAAAGTCTAAGTTGAAACATCGAAATCTTCAACGTTCAAAGCTCAAACCCAACCTCAGTGGATGACATTTGTCTCATGCTCTCACTGCACGTGAACTTCAAAAAGTCTTAGTCAACATCTTTCAATACTCATTACGCTTGCGGTGTACTTTTAATGCTGCACAGGCACGTAGCATCATTTAAGCTCACCTGAGCTGAAAATTATGCATGCATATGTCTACGTCAGACGTCAAATTTTAATACCTGTAATTAAACAGTGTATTTTTCAGTGTCGTGGTGTTTTATACGGAAGCTCATTGAGGCCAGTTTAGTAGAAAAATTAATTTTTATTGCATTTAAACGCAATAATAATTGCGATTAAATGCAATCTTTTGCGTTAAATCGCAATGTGTTTTGCGTTTAAGCAAAGAAGATTGCGTTTTAAAGCAAAGTTTTGCGTTTAAACGCAATATTTTGCGTTTAATCGCAAAAGTATTGCGTTTATGTGCAAAAATTATTGCGTTTAATCGCAAAAACTATTGCGTTTAAACGCAATATTGGTTTTGCGTTTTAACGCAATGATTTTTGCGATTAAACGCAATCATCGTTGCGTTTAATCGCAAAAGTTATTGGGTTTAAACGCAATAGTTATTGTGTTTAATTGCAAAATTGTTTTAATTCTTTTAAAAGAATAGAAGAGGTTCATATTTTTACGACATACTTACGTTATGACAATCATCCGTCAATCTGTCCATCAAACGTAATGATAGACATTTCTCGCTTTCCTCGTTGTAACACTGTGCCGGATAATTATGCCAGTGCCAAGGTGGCATTTTTGCATCCGTCTAAGGTGCATGTGTCGAAAAATTCAAATATGTCATATGATAGACCATTGCTTAAAGAGTTTATAGTCTCTTTTGTTATTGATTTATCTCACATGTCAGGTGATATATTAACCTTTAAAAAATAAACACCTACAGGAAATTAATTTTTCCCATAGGAAAAACAATTTTCCTATAGGATATTTTGAATTTCCTACCGGAATAAAAGATTTTCCTGTAGGAATTTAAATTCCGATAGGATTTGAACAAAACTCCTGTAGAATTTTAAAATCCGATAGGAAATCTTAATTTCCTATAGGAATACTACCTGTCTGAATTAAATTCCTGTAGGAAATAATTTTTTCCTACAGGAAATATAAATCCTGTAGGATTTTTATAAAATCCTATAGGATTTTCATTTTTTCCTGTAGGAAAAGTATTTCTCCTATGGGAATAATTAGTATAATTAGTTTCCTATGGGATATTAATTTTTAAAGGTAAATATCTCACCTGTCAGGTGAGATTCTCTAAAAACAAAAGTGGTTGTATACTCTCTAGGCAATCGTCTATCATTTGGTATATATGTATTTTTACGAAACTGCATCTTAAGCGGGTGCAAAAATGCCACCTTGGCACTGGCATAATTATCCGGCACAGTGTTTTGTGCTCTCTCCTCTATTTCTAATGGTTTTTCATATTGTTTCTCAAAAATCGAATCTTAATTATCCAATAAAATCAAATAGTCCACACATACGCACTGTAAAAGTGCCGTCCATAATGCTTTATAACATTGTTAAATGAAAGTGAAAAGGTTTATTCAATATGTCGGACTGATTTGGCATTTATTGTAATAAAGTTATATCACCAATATACATTGGTGATATCACCTTTTCAAAAAGTAATAGCATTTATTAAAATAGTTGTTTTGACCTATTCATCACCTATTTATCTATCACTTATTTGAACAGGGGATATTACATATTTGAAAAAAGTGATACATGTATACATGAATACCAGGTAGGTGAACACACCTATTTGAATATTGAAAAGTGTTATCACCTATTCAATTTGGTGATATCTTAAAGAGACAATAAATACTAAAAGGGCACCTTATAGTTCAATTACATGTACCTATGATAATATAATGATACTTTATTTTTTCAAAGCCTATAGATTTGTCATCATTGACTGGCGATCGTGTTTTATACTCTGTAACAATTCTCAATCTTAAACTGTCAAAAAGTCCTTAGAACTCTCGGTTTTTCTCTCTTTTTCTTGATTTATTAGATTAATAACAATCCGAAATATTTACGCACATTGTTAGTAACAACCTTCGTATCTTGGAAACTGATATCTACGTGTGCAAGTGACGTACAACGTCAAATTCAATGATGAGATGGCATACATGTATTTATGATATTGCGGCTTTTGATTTTACTGAAAAGATGCAATACCAATATTAAAAGTTGGCATGATGTAATTGTTTCAACACTAAAACAAATTGAAAAGCGACAATATATGGTACATTTATGTACGCGTCTACCAATTATGCATTTCATGATTAGCTACATGACGCAGGGTAACATATAAATCATAGGCGTCTTCTACAGACTCAGGCGATGTTTCCATCGGAAGTCTGATAACTCATGCATCTCGGAGTCAGTCGGGGTGTTCTTGTAAAATAAGCACTCGTTTCTGCAGATCGAAGAACACGTTGATCAATTTGTTTTGAACAATTTTAGTCCCTTATAACTCGCGTTGACAATATAGAATGCAAATTTCCTTATATATTCTGTTCCGCGATTCCCTCTTTTCTGGGACATTTATTTCTATTGATGAAATGTCCTGTAACAATTCGAGGTGATGATCGCTACTCGAATGAGTTGCTTCACAGCATGAAATTTTCCTATAATAGCCATCAATGCAACTGTTTATGCAAATCCCATTTGTTTTAATTTGTCACAAGAATCGACATGCCTCCATTAATAAGGTCCCTTTGCATAATTCTCTATACGACGGAGTCACTTTTGTTTTTTCAATTCAGCTGTTTCTCACAGTCTAGATACCCTGTATCCGGCTAGAAAACATCAATGCTGCATCCATCAATGGCCATCTCGCATGTCATTTTTAAGAAATAATTTGGAAAGGAATATTAGCAGACTTGTTCTTTCTCTTGTATATATTTATAGCGCGATCCTTCTTTTCAGGCTACGTTTGCTTAGAAGTACCTGATGCTATCAAGTTGTAGCAACTTGCTACTATAGTATTTCATTATAAGTTAATCCAAGTGAATAACAGAAATTGACCAATTAACGAAAAAATCATTGCATTTTAGCGCAAAAATCATTGCGTTTAATCGCAAAAGTATTGTTTTAAATCGCAAAAATTATTGCGTTTAATCGCAAAAACTTTTGCGTTTAATCGCAAAAATTATTGCGTTTAAATGCAATAATAGCTGTGCGTTTAAACGCAGTATTTTTTGCGTTTAAACGCAAAACTTTTGCTATTTAACGCAAAACTTTGTGTTCAAATGCAATCTTTTGCGTTTTAACGCAAAACACATTGCGATTAAACGCAAAAGATTGCGTTTAAACGCAATGGCTATTGCGTTTAAACGCAAAAGGAATTAATTTTTCTGCTGAACTGACCTCAATGAGCTTCCATAAAATCGTGTAAATTTATTTATTCATTTTGTCATACTACCCCGACAAATGCGTAAATTTAATGTAAAATGATCAAAGCGTGCTTCCCTTTCAACATCTTGGACTAGGGTAAAGTGCGTTACCTTAGTCCGTTTCTACACATTGATTTGGTCACTCAAAACATTTCAACATTAAATAATTTCAAATTAGACCGTATGTAAAGTTACTTTCTTTGTCTTTGTATTTTGTATAAAATGAATCTCCAATAGGAAAAATAAAGAAAGATTTAAGAAAACCTACCAAACATAAGTACAATAATATGCCTTGCTTTGAGCTTTTGCATTGCTTAATGTATTTTATAATTTTAATATCTGTAGATAATCATATTCCAATGAGTCCAAGTTTATGTGCAAAGAAAATAAAACAAATGATTGCATTAAAGGCCGTTTTATCAATGAACCACATTTGTATTGTTTTAAAATGGAAACTAATTATTAAATAAATAATGAAAAAAATCATTGAATAAATGACAAATAGTTTTGCAAAAGTGGGATTAAAAACCTCTAACGCATAGTCATACGTATACAATGCTCACATCAAAAGTAAGGAAAGAAAAAAAAAACATGACTAAAAGTCTAATATAATATACATGTAACTATAAAATAATGTATAATTATGTATGCTTAATGGGATGTGGGTGGGTGTGTAAAACAAAGTTCATGAAAAAATTTGCGTACAGCAGTAAGATCAGAGCAAATAAGAATGTGAGATATTTATCAGGTTATATTGCGACAATAATTACACAACGAGATTGGATGCTGGACATGTGAATTGATGTATGAAGACAAACAATCTTGGCACCTAACACTCGGTGACCCTGTTGTGCACAAATGCAAATTCATTTAAGACTACTTTATCTCCTTGAGACAAGGAGATCTGTATAGAGATATTAAAAAAAATATGAGATATTTTTTTCAAAAACTTTGTCTGAAATACTAAGTAATCTAAAATATTTAAAATGTTCACGTAGATTTGATGGGTAACTTATTGAGTTGTTGTAAAGTTGTTTAAGGATGCATTAATATCCCTTGAACAAACCTGTTTGAGAGCTAGAACTTCATATTTATTCGCTGGACCAATGTCTAATCGTAATCAAAAAGCATTCAAACTAACTATTAAATAGGAATAGGTAGTTATAGTTATTTGAGACTATTTAGGACTCTTTTAAACAAGGAGGTTTGTATTAAAATATAGAAAAAATTATAAGATATATTTTAAAAACACTGTTATAATATTTTAAAAATTGTTTTTGGCTGAATTATAATACCATACAATAATGAATATTTAAAATGTTCAGGTAGATTTGATGGGTAATTCAACCAAATTAATTGTTTATAACACACTTAATGAGCTCGTTATAACTGATATTAAAGTTTGTGTTAACAACACGGATTGAGTACAAACACCAAGCTTATACCATTACATTTATACAAAAGAGTACCTTTAACTCCTAAAAAAGAAATTTAGCCAGAAAATAATTTTTATTCCCTGTACCAGTGGCTAACCTTAACTGAAAAAGCTTTAAAACTGATCATTTAATAGGACTGGGTGGTTGTAGCCATGAGGCTATCTCATTTCCTTGCAATAAATCAGCTACAGTGTTATCAATTTTATATTTAAATATCATTATGTGATATCGATACATGTATGATTTATCATAAAATTGTCTAATCATATCACAGACCCAGGTTGCTTTAGAAACTAAGGCCAAAAATAACACGTGTAATACTTTGACTATTTTAATTGATGATTGAGATAATATGCGTGATCTAATGTGGAAATATTTCCAACTCTTCAGTAAGTAAGCAAAGCTAGTATGATACATGTATATGGAGAAATACAATTCCACGTCTTAGTACTATCTTTGAAAATGTAGCGATGATTAATAACAGCATACATGATATATTCATGTAACAAAAATGAAGAGTAAATATTTTAGGAAAATCTGTTTGATATTTTTACAAAAATATGCATGTACATCTAGAAAAAAAGTGTTACATGTATACTGTTCATATAGGTAGTAAAACGTACTTATATCCTTGTATACCAATCAAAAAGTGTTGAGTTCCGAAAATCAAAGATATATGTTGCCAGTCCGTATTGAACACAGTCAGTTATATATTTTATCGTATGTATTTATATACAATTTATACATACAATTTGTATTCTACATCTAAAAATCAGTATAATTAAAACACCTGAAAAAACATTAATGCTTAAAAGAATTATTAAGGGTGACGTTTACTCAGAATGAAAAAATTCAACTGATGATAATGAAAAATCATCTATTGCATGTTAAAGACCTTTGATTGTAGTGTTATTTTTCACTTTCAAAAAAGTAGGCCAAAGACCTACTTTTTGAGTTATGGCTATTGAATTTTTTTGAAAAAGTAAGAAAAATCTCTTAAAATTTTAGACTATGATTGAGATTTTCTTAATTGTGAAAATATTACAACTGATTAAACTCTTTAGAAAACGAAGTACAGTTTATGAATGGCATAACCATTAAATAGACACAAAGCATTTAGTTTTCATCAATGAATTTTAGAAATATACCAGTCCGAATTTCTTCTATCAATTTTTAAATTCCTACCCATTTTTGATTTAATTTAACAAAAAAAATAAATGATGATAATACTGAAACATTCATAATATTAAACTACTTATGATAACCCCTTATTCTCCTGCATGAAATTTATATGAGGTCAATGGTAAAAATTTTAAGATACGATGTCTTTTTATCGTTTTTAAGCATTTTTCAATATTTTTTGCATTGCGTGCAATACGATTATCATCATATATAAGTAAGACAAAACCAACAGAAAATATGCAAAACTTTATTGACCAAAAAATAACTTTTAATATTATAGTACTGCCAAAACTGTTTTAGTGGAAAACAAAATCTTAAAAAATTAGTCAAAATGTTCTCTGTTTTGCTATTATAAGTCCATTTTTGTTGGAACCTTATTCCACAGTGTAGTAAAATTATCGAATGTTGTGTAAATAATATATGTAATTCATCTCATAAATACTTTTTGTGTTTAGAACACAAATTTTACTCATGACATTGAACTTTATAACAATCCGAATTTGACAACTCAAACCCTGAGTAAACACCACCCTTAAGAAATGAAACGGAGAAAATTAATTGAATGTACAATGACTATCGAAGTTTCACTTATTACCATGCATTTCTTGTTTAACAATCAACATGTATCAAATTAATTTATCCAACTAAGTAGTGTATTTAAAGCATTTTCAAATTAGACTTTAAAAAGAAAACAAGGGGCCACATCGCTCACCTGAGCAACAATAGACACAATAAAATCATGCAGCTTTATGGAGTCATATACAAAATATTTGAAGAATGTCGTATAATAAATCCTGTATAAAAAAATTCCCCTGCATATTCTTATGTTTATCATTGACCCCCTCTGTATTTAAACAGGATGATTTTACAGTCGTATTACATACATGTATTAAGCAATGCAGTTCTCGAGAATCAGACTAAAACAACTATTTATATATAGATTATAAACCTAAATCAAACTTTGAACCCCTTGTGAGGCCCAAGAATTGTCCAGGGACCAAAGTCTAAAAAGTTTTGAAGAATCAACAATATGCCAAAATGCTTGCATATAAGTAAAACCATATATAATAACAATATAAGTTTTTGTGGATAAATTAAATGTTTTTCTTTGTAAAATTGCCCCCCCCCCCCCCCATGTGGCCCAACTCTATCCCCAAAAATTTTAATTTTAGCAAAATTTAATTCATAATAACCAAACTGACTAAAGTTACAGCTTTTCTAAAAAAAAAAATGGGGGGTCGAATTTTTACATAGGAATATATAGAGAAAAACCTTTAAAAATCTTCTTCTCAGAAACCAATCAGCCAGAAAAGCTATTACTTGTGTGGAATTATCTTCAGATAGGGTAGATTAAAGTTTGTTCAAATCATATAAGTACTTTATTGGGCTCCATAAGTAAAATAAAATAAACATATCAACCTTACCGCTTTAAAGATCGCTTTGAAAATTTTCAATGCTTAGCTATCGGCGTCCTGAAAGAAAGTGAGAACCCACGCTATTGAAATGACGCTCCCACAATTTTACCGCGCAACAAATCCATTGGTTGCATCCGGCGACGTTGATTTTGTGTCCATATGTAAAGATGCTATATAACTTTGACAATACCGCAGGAAAGATAACTCTCGCGAACTTAACAGAACTTTTCAATATACATAAAATATTTTAAGAAATCTTAAAATTCTTATAACTTTATTGAAATAGGACACGAATTTCATTCATTTCATTGTACCGATGTAACAATTAAATATAAGAGAGTTTTATAAATACCTTTATATTACTACACACAAACAAATGTTTACAAATTTCAACAACTACATGTATTTAATATTAGTAACAGAAAATTGTTGATTTACCTTTGTAAATTGATTAAAACTAAAATTGAGAGCGTTAGCTCTTTAGGTAAATTGTCAAATCTACCTTTTTTTTTCACCCTTCAACCCAAGTATTGTATGTTTACTGTATTACTGGATTTTTCTGTTAATTATCAGTTAAGGTATCCGATCCATATTAGGACCTAATTTTTCCAACCTTGAATATCCATCATGTATTTAATACTTTGATATTAATTTAAAGGATTTTAGAGTAGAAAAAGAATTACCGAGAGAAATTTTCAAAAATATTATTAACTAAGCAGTAATTAATTAATGAAGATTGCATTATGGTCTATGGGGACAAGCACATTTTTTGAAATAAATAAGTAAATACTAGTCATATCAATAAACGCTTTGGTGGAAAGATGTATTTTATTATTAGGAATACAAAAACTATTGAAAATAAATTTTATACCGTATAGTTTTTTTTAGAATTGATTTTTCTAGAATAAAAGCAAAGGGGGACAACTCTTGAAGAAAAGGAAAAGGTCATTAATTAGGACACATTCCACTCTTACATATCGATACTTAAATATGAAAATTATGTCCAAGTATACTGAGTATTAAGCCCATACATATCTGTTATGCATCCAGATTCATTGAATCTGGGGCTATTATGGATCGGATACCTTAAGAGAATAAAAAATTGTCATTGTCACTTAGAAATAATTATCATTACCAGTTTGAATTCAGGAATAAGGAATCATTCTTCGAGTATTATGAGGTGATCAAATACGGTCGGGTGATCAAATCCAATAAAGCCCGAAGGACTTTATGATAGATTTGATCACGCCCGACCGTATTTAATCACCTCATAATAATAAAAGAATTCCTTAAGCTTGTTACTTACATGATTTTCAGCAATTGCACGATTAAATATGAAAATAGTCATTGATAGAATGAATTGGACTATACGTTACAAAATCGATTCGTGATGTTATCACAGACAAAGACACTGGAAAATGTAAATATAGGACAATAATGGCAGTGAAATGCAAGTTGATATACAGGACCGGAACAGAAAGTCGGACTATGAGTGTTTGATCCTACGAGCGTTTGTTGCAGATTTGAAAAAGGATACAAAGCTACAAGAATGTTGTGAATCTTTGGAATATAAATTATCAGTAGTCATTTAGCTTAGATCATTTATTAATTCCGTTCTTCGGGGAAATAAACTCTTTACAGTAAAACAATGATCTTTAAAGTAGATATTTTAAGTATTAGAGAAGCGTGGTTTCGAACATCAAAAAATGTGACTGTCTGGCTGTAAAATCGTCCAGTCTTAATAATCAGATAATCAAAGCCCAAAGCTCAAATTGTTCAAACAGTGACCCCCGGACCAATACTGGGGCCCAAAGAAGAAGGGTTCAACATAGAAATATATATATAAAAAAGACAAGCTACGTTTAGTGACACAAGGATTACTTGTAATACATCCTCATATCTTCATATCCTTATATAAAGATTGCAGTGACCTTCTATCACTTTTTATAATTTGTTATAGTTCATTTTCCAATTTTGTTATCTTTGATACGTTGAAGCCTAGGATAACAAGATTGGTCTGTTGATGCATCTTAGATTTTAAAGATATGATGTCCAATAAAGTAGGCTGCTTTTTTACATTGTTTTTATGCATTGTCAAATATTGGAATATATGAGAATGTTTGTGAGTTTTACAATATTTTAGAAAAGTTTCATATTTAAAAATTTCGAAAGACTTACAATAACAGTTGTTCAGGTGAGCAATGTGGCCCATGGGCCTCTTGTTATTATTAATCAAGTTATTCTAGTATGTTTATTAGAGAAACAAACAACTTTATGTTTTCAAGAGCATGGTCAATCTGTGTTACAATTTCATCTGACTGTATGTGATTTAAAAGCCTCTTTCTGAGTTTATAAAGCCTTTACTCTAGACTATGAATTGCTTAGCAAAGAAAATATTGTTCCCTGGTCCATATGAGTTTCAGTTGGAAGGCCTTCGAACGTCAAATTTTTTCCTATACTCTCTCTGATAAGGTAATCGTAGTCCTCTTGGTAATACGTTACCTGACATGAGATTTTGAGTTATCGTTCAATCGACTATACTTGTTAAGACTTCCATAGTAGCTTTGAACAACTTTTCTTGTCCTTTACATTTGAAACAAGTATCTTTTCCAGATATTTTACTGTTTCAAGGATTTGCTTTGTACTTTAATATCAATTTGGATCAGAACAATTTCACTGCTCAAAAACTTCATAAAACGTTACAACGACTTGAAAATTGATATCAAAAACCATTAACTAGACATCATTGAGATGGTGACCATCTCAAAGGGCCCAGCTTTGATAAAGGGTATTAAGATTTTAGAGAACTTTGCTTTGACCTTAGCCAGTAACTTAGAAATTAGAGATATTGCACATTCTGTATCCATCAAGCTTTACTCTGGGTTTAGTATTTTGCAGATGGGGAAGACATCTAGGGTCTGGGCAAGGATTGTACACAGAGGCATGCTATAACTTTGAGACTTGATTCAAAGTCAATTCATGCTCTTTTCCTACGAAAGTCTAAGCAAGATTGGGCAAAGGAGAGAGAAAACAGTTCGGATAAATTCTTAGTTGTCAATATGATTAATGATTATCATAATGACTCAAAGTTCACAAAAAGCTTTGAACAAAAAAGACATTGTAAGGGTCCTTATGTAAAGCGTTATAAGTTATTGTTTCGAGGACGTTTGAAGATTACCTCGACCTCAAACAAGGTAAAAGCATTTTTTTTCAATTTTTTTAAAAAAAATATTTACAAATATAATATTCCAGCAGAAATTTTAATGAACAAACCATGGGCTAATCATATAATGTTAATTTTCAGTGTGTGATTGTTCTGTCCCGATCTTTTTGTATCTTATTTTTATACATGAATATATTTTCAATTTGTGTACATTTACGAAGTTATTTCATTTGCAAAACAGGGATATATAAATACAGTATAAAGATCAGAGGTAGTTAAAAGTTTATTGGTTGTTGATTTCCTCTGTTTGGTCATAGCAGAAACAGAAAAAAACAAAATTTATCGCACCCTTTTTAAAGAAGGTAAGTTCAACCCAATGTACTTTATAAAGCAGAAGAAAACAAAAGGAAGAATAAAATTTTGCTCTTTATATTGTTTTCTCTGGTCATCATTTAAGCAGTAGAGTTGTGGAAAAAGTATGCATTGTTGCGTCATTTCCGAAGTATATTGACTGTAAATAAAGAGCAACTTAAACAAGTGAAATGAAACTATCTTAGTACTCCATTTTCCAACTCTAAGTCGTCTGCGTTTAAGGTTTTCAGTGTGTAACGAAACTATTTTATAGCTAATATTAGGAAAACTTAATTGTTATCTTTATGTCTTTTCAAGGGGATTGTTAATTGATAATGATTCACCTTTTGTTAATTTTTTTTACTTTGGTTTACATCTGATTATTTGCCCGTTATAAATTATAAGAAGTGCATGGCAAAAGCATGCTTTCTACAATTATCATCTAAGTAAATATGATTTTCTTACAAATTTCGTATTAGTAAAAGTTGCAAACATAAAACTTTTCTATAAAAATATTATTTAAAAAAATTGTAACTTACTGTACATATATTTTTTTCCTTCAAAAAGTTTGTATTCTAAAAGTTCAGTTTAGTGACTACTGTTTTCCAATTTTTGATTTTTTTTATAACTCTTTTAAAGATGCATGTCTGATATGTTTTTAAAACTTCAAATTAATTATCATTTACTTTATACATTGAATGCCTTCGGAATAAAAAGTGTGGTGATTTTCATGCTACTAAAACGGTGGCTGATCGAAGAATAAAAAAATAGTTGACAATAAAAATATCATACATGCTTATCTTAAAAAAGTAGGAAGCTAACACAGTTGGCTGTAAAAATCTTAGAAAAAAAGTTGATCAGGAATTGTTTTTTTAATATCCTTGACAAATTTTTATCTTTGTTTTCTTGGTTTCTATACTAACGAAATCATGACAATAAAAAATGAAAGAAAGTAAAATAAATTATGTTTATAGAACAATCGTAACATGTGGGTGTACATTATAGATCGCGCGCTTAGTTATATGACTGTTGGTGAGGAGACAAGCGTGTAGCGCTGTACATTAAATTATAACTTTTCATAGATTAATCTTTGAATTCCATGGTCCCTCGTCGCAAACCACAGTAAGTATATCCTCTCCCACCCGAATAAGATAGAGAGAGAGAAGAGAGAGAGAGATGCGAACGTTTGACCTCGGCAGCAGACGATCTTCCAATATACAAACGTGACTCACGTTGCGCAGTTTGACCTATAGAGACTACTTCTTTAAATTTCTCTAAGACGGATTGTCCAATTTGAATCTCAGCAAGCGCATTTGAAGTTTCATCCTCATGTAATTAGTCAGTCCGCGGGCTGACCAACGAGCATACAGTGCAAGATGACATTTGCATACGAATCCGATAAAGCACGACTGAATATTTCCCAGAATTCCTACTAATGATTCTAGGCATGCGTAGTTTCAATCGCAACTTCTCGGGCCTTTCCGGCAGAGTTCGGAAAAACACTTTCCGAGCTCTGCCGGAAAGGCCCGAGAAGTTGCGATTAGCATAGTTTAAGCAAAAACAAAACCAAACCACAACGTAGATGCTAGCACCTGAGGGCGCTAGCAACTAACATCTTCAGTACATTGATATTTGATTATGCGTGCCTAACCTGAAGAGTAAACCGATATATATATACTGAAGGACAAACATGTCCAAAAAAATGCAAAAAAATAAAATTAATTTGCGGTAGCATAAAGAAGAAAAACACGTTTATTTGGCTTTATTTCAACTGTTTCCACATTAGGGCACACAAGAATAAATTCAATCCGTTACAGTTTGGAAAAAAAAACAATTAAAATTTGAATATACCACAAATTTATTTAATGAATATTGTAAAGGTTTTGATATAAACGTATGTAACAGCGAGAAACAGGGGAAAAGTATGGATCTCAAATGTCTACATAGTTACGCTTTTATGCTAAAGATGACAAGTATTGGATGTTTCTCAAGAGATGGACTACTGTATACTTGCATATAACAAGAGATAATTAAAATCGCATCTAGGTTTTTTTCTGTCTTTAATCTGAAAATATAAATTTTACAGAACACTGTGAAAAAAGGATTGTCAGTATTTGATATATTTGATATATGTACGTCTACTATTATTCTTTTCGTGTTTTAATTTATATGAGTGAAACCAAAAAGCTACATTTTTTAATTACTGGTACGGGTGGTGATTTATAACAATATGATATTTTCAAAATATGTGTCAAAATATTTAACCTGAGCATGGATATTGCAAACAAAGCCGACAATATTATCCCCATATCTTGATTAAGCGTTTGATTTATAATAGAAAATGTTTCTATTTCAATATCGCTTCTTCAATTTACAGCACAAATGTCTCTTAAATTTTAGAAGATGAAAATTCATCGATTTCATGCTCTTTTACTCCTCGGCAAAAAAAACCCCATTGCAGTACTTAAAAAATGAAACCAAAGCTGCTTTCTCAAAAGGAACTAATACAAGGTTCACTGCTTTATTTTGTTTGTCCTTGTTTCACATGGTCTACGTCACGACCCCACCGGCCGCCACCAAAATTATAATCAAATCGTTTTCCGAATCGCCCTCCACCGAGACCGTAGTCGTAATCCCAGGCTCCCTGGCGCTTTTCTACATCCTGTTCATCGTCTTCAAAATCAACGTCCCATGCGCTCTTGTCCGTGTCTGTCTCTGCGTCTTTGTCGTTATGTTGGAGGGACTCCACATGGACGGGAGCACCTAGGGCTAGAATTAGTCCGATTTCACCGCGCTGTTTTCTGGTGTCTGATCTAATTTGATCTTTGGTATTGTCTTCTTGTGTCTGTTTTGCATCGTGGATGTCTTGTAAATTACTGAAGAGTTTTGATAGTTGCATTATGCTGTTTTGTGCATGTGAGTTTCCTTTTGTTAATGTAAATAAAAGGCAAAGAATTAGCACAGATGAGATAAGCAAGTGCTCCAAAGAATTCTTCATCTGAAAATATAAGAAAAGTATTTTTATCATAGCTTTTATATATAAATTGTAAATCTACTCAGAACTAAATATAAAATCTAAACGATGTTGACTTTGAAACGGTTTGGGTATTTTGGTTTGAACGATTTAAGATTTACTGAAGGACGTTTTAATACTTTTTTTTCAAATATCACATCTAAGGGAAAACAGGGATTCAGTATATCAAAGTGCTAGATGTATCAAGCATTGTAATGTAACCTTCTATTTTCTTTTAACTTTTGAATATAAGAACATAATAACGACACAAGTTTACGAGACCTCAGATTTATGATGCCATTTTGATATTTTGATTTTAACCGAGATTCCGTTTTGCTGGAATCATTTCCCCCTTATTTGATATATAGCATTGTTGTCACAGGTTCAGTGATTTCGAATTTTCAGCTAAGAAAATAGGGTAACTTTCTAAATTGTTTCAAGTAAACATTTTGGTTGTCTTACGGACATCCTACTCTCAATCTTGATTCATTTTCTGGGCAGAACCAGAGAGAGTTAATTATTGAATATAGATCCACATTTGGAAGTTAGATATGCAATTTTATTATCTTGTTGGTAATTTTTAAAAATTCGTTCCTTTTCATAATGCCTGATGAACTTTACCTATAGAAGTTTTAAAAGTAGGTAGATATATGTTTACTGATGATATTTATGAAATAAAGGAAGAAAACGAAGGTAATTTGTTTCACCGTGTGGCCCATTATTGTAGGTAGTCATACTGTGAAATTGCAAGAGCAATACATTAGTGGATGTCTTTATTTAATTTTCCAGAAATGGGGCGAAGTGTTGAGTGATCTTTACCGTCAACCATGCTAGATTTAATTACAGATTTCCGAGTAATCGGGCCTTTATTGCTTTGCCATTGTCAGATGTAAATTGACATCGATCACAGAGCCATAAAATTAAATCATTGTTGTTGTTGTTTTTGTTGTTGTAAACAAAAAATTTTCTTGTTGTTTTTATATTTTTGTTTCGTTTTTGTTGTTGTTCGTGTCTTTATTGTTGCGTTCTAATATTTCTATAAAGCTTATTGTTTTGTTTGAAAACTTTCGAT